>VWPW01004614.1:1825264-2006485 GCA_013389825.1 Crypturellus undulatus | reverse complement strand
TGGCCGGACCTGAGCGGCGCAGAGCACGCGCCGCCGGCGGACAGCGACGCGCGGCCTCGCTGGACCCTTGCCCGCCTCCCCCTTCACCGCCTCCCGCCGCCGCCGCTTCCCCCGACCGCGAGGTTCCGGCAGCGGCGGCGGGGAAGATGGCGGTGAACGGCGGCGGCTTGGCAGGCGCCGGGAGCGGGGAGATCATCCAGCTCAACGTGGGCGGCACCAGGTGAGCGAGGCGTCCAGGGGACCCCCTGCGGGAGCCAGGCCGGCCCGGAGCTGCTCTTCCCGGCTGCAGACGGCGCCACCTGCCCGGCGCGGCTCGGCCTGGCCCGACCTGGCCCGGGCCGCCGGAGCTGACCACGCTGTGGGCGGCCTTGCCCGGGGCTGCTGCCGCCGCGAGGCGAGGGAGCAAGCTTCATCTGGGTGGGTGCGGGGTGGGAGAAACGTGGCTTTTTTGGCAGCTTGAGAACACAGTCCTCTCTCCATGGCTTTATTCACGATTGCTGCAATAAATAGTGTGTTCCCATCAAAGTGCGTGGGAATTAAATCGTTCATGTGGCAGTAGTTAGTAAAGATGGAGGTTATAACATTCCTCCCCGAAAGTGCAGCCTGCAACTGCTTCCATATTAAGGCTTCTCTTATGTATTTTAATGATTTTCTTGTGTTACACAGAAGACAGGCTTTTTGTTTAATAACCAGCCTGCGTGCTGCAGTCTTCCAAAGGGAGGATGCTGATCTGTTAAGTTAATCTGGAGTGACTGGATTTGTAATAAGACTTTGGAAAACTGGTCAGCTAGAGAAGCCACGTGTAGCTTGGATAGACAAACTGGCCTGTAACGATGCTTCAGGATAAGTCTGGCATTAGCTTGGACCTGGTTTCATGTAACATTGAATATAGCATTTCAGTCCACTCTGAATGTGTAAGGCAGTTCACTTCTTTTTTTTTTTTTTTTTTTCTCTCTTCTCCCCCTGTTGTTGTTAGTTTTGGTCCTTAGCAGTCTAACCTTCCTTTATAGAGACCATCTTCTTGGAAAGATGCATATGGCCTAGGCTTTTAAGCTTCCAAAGTATAGTAATTCCAGCCTAGCAGCTGAAATAGCAGTTGATGATCTGGCAGCAAATGGAGCAGCATGGAATACTGTACCCATTTCCTTTTTCCTTAGTTCCTCCTACCTGTATTAGAAATATGAACCTGATAATTTTGTTTGGAGATGCAACTGAGAATTGGGGAAAATAGCACTTGTATCAGTCTGTGATGCCAGTTTTACTTGTGAGGAACTGACATGGAGGATCCTGACTGGACCTTTTGCGGTTTTGAAGTGGGTTCCCCTGGCTGCAGGTGAGGGCCAGGGCATTGCTGCTATGTGCACTTGCTCCAGAATGAAGACTTTTTAGTCTCAACTTTCTTACCTCCCTTGGTTGGGAGCACTAGCCTCTCGTGAGTTGGAGTTCCCAGAAGTTACTGTATCAGGCGTGACAGGGAATTCTCTTGTCCTTTAATCTCTCTCTGGTTAACCTTCTACTAGGGCAAGAGCAAATTAAAAGGCCTGTTTTATAACCAATGCTTAAGTGCGTCCCTCTGCAGTCATCTGTGTTTTCTTTGAAATAACTACATATGCTGCCACATGCTTCCACTTATTTGGGGCTACTGCACTCAGCTTGCCTAATTTCCCTAGCTGGATGTGTGGCACATATGTTTGCATGCGTAATGTTGGTATCGATAGATTCCTGCAGAATCCTAGAAAGGAAAATTTATCTTATGGTTTATGGAGATTAAATTATATATTTGTATGAAGTATTGCTCGCTAAGCTAGTATTGTAGTGCAAGAATTGTCTTCTATCTGTGGTTAGTACTGTGTGAAACCATGGACTTTACAAAGCAATAGAATTGCAAGGAAAAAAACATGTTAAACCTTTCTCCTTCATCTTCCTAACTCTGTGGCTTGTTCTTCTGGAACATCTTTTAGTCCTTAATGTTTTGTTCTTTATGCCACTCGGAAATGCTAGGGTGGAACCCAGCTGGTCAGAAAAACAGCAAAAGTTAAAAACTTTGGAATAGTGTTACTCATGTGCTTAAAAGGCAAACATTCCTCTCTGTCAGAAATTGAGGAGTTAGGAACATCAAGACCTTGTACATCAAACATTTGTTTAAAGATCTAGCATGTACTTATGGTCATATCAGACGTATTTCTTGTTTTGGAATAAATTTAATATTTGTCATTCAGTTTTATGGATAGGGTCAGTTACCTATGGTCATTGCAGATGGACAAAGTACTAACTCCATGGAAAGCCATACATGTGCTTTTTATGTAAAAATGCAAAAATAACTGGAAGTGTTAAAATATTTCTAAATAAGTAATCAAACAATAAAAATCTTCAGCTCATGAAGAATTTTTAAAGGGACAGGAGGTGGTCCTCATAATTACAGGCAGTGTGTGGATTAGTTTTCGATAATTTTATGTAACTAAGTTTTATTTCTTGCTTTCTATTATGTATAAACTAACATTTTAAGTAAATCAGCTTACTCTTAAAATAGAGAGAAAAAAATGAACTGTATTACGGATGTAAAAGCTACATCCTAGCAAAATCACAAGTCAGAAATTAGATTTAGAAAAGAATTTCCATTTAAATGGTAAGCTGTTTTAATCCTTTTTTTGGTAGAAAAGACTGTGTGCACATTTGTGCTCAAAGTGCTGCAACTGTGGATTTTCTGTTAAGAACAGATTTGGCTTTGTTGGACTTGCATGAGCTGCTGCACAATCAGTCTTTTATGCAACATGGTAGTTCCATATGACTTTTCTGTATCTTGTGGTGGTAAGAAGTAATACTTTTGATTTATGTGTTTTTGTTTTACTCCAAAAGTAGGAAATGGAGGTACTGAAAACTATGATTATGTGCTTTCACTATAAAAGCAATATTTTCATGTATTCCTGTACTATGTAGAAGGTAAAATTTTACCTTGGCATTTCTTTATTGTGACTGCCTTATTAATGAAAAACAAAAGGTTTCTTAGTCATGTTGCTGAGAGGGTATGTGCAGTCAGACAACTGGTGCTGGGCATGACTTCATTTTCAAAACTGTGAATGCATCCATCTTCCTTCATGCTAAGTCAAAAACAGGATGAGTTCATAGTTATTTACTATGTAGAACACTGGGATTATAAATGATACTATAATTTGTAACATTTCACACTGTCATATCATTCAAAGTAAATATTCTTACTTATCACTCAAACATTCTTTTGGACCCTGAGAGGGCTCAAAGAACAAAATTATAAATAATTAGAATTGTTGTAAAATAGTAACTCAAGGCTTACTGTAGTTTTTTTTTTTGTAGTGCACTGTGTAGCACTTTTGAGTCTTAGATCAGGATAATGTGTAGTTAATGACAGGTGCAGTGCATGGCTGATAAACTTGTATCTTAATATCTCTCTTTTTTCAATTGTTGATCGTGACAAAATAGAATCACGGAGGATGATGCTGGGAGAGCGCATTGCAAATGATGCTCTTGGGGTTCGTGGATACTCATGCTTCATGGTTAAAAATAATCTGTGCATAGGAGCTGCAATCTCTTAGGCACTGTATAGGTGTTTGAACTATCTGAAACTTCCAAAACCTGATTTAAAATTTGTAAGGCATATTTTCTTCCCTATTTAGTAACTGATTCTGAAATTATAACTTTGGTCCTCTAGGTTCAGCACTTCAAGACAAACACTCATGTGGATTCCAGACTCCTTTTTTTCCAGGTATTTGTACTATCTCTTCATATTAAGCAGAGACAAATAACAGTTATTCTCTATTTTTAATACATTCCTTAAACAATGGGTTCTTTTTTCCTATCTCAGCCAATGGAACAAATTCATTTGAAATAACTGTTATCCAAAGGCATATTCTGTAATCAGTAATGCCATGGCAACTTCACATGAAGAGTTGTCATTTTTTAGATGGAATGCTGCAAATATATACTAAAGCAAGACACCACTGATGCACTATTATTCTATTGGTACTTTTGAGGGTAACACAGTGCTACATAAGTATCACTGCCCTTGACTTTTTCCTGAATTATTGCTGCATTTTGAGTTAACTCAAAGTTTCGAGGATTTTGGCTTGTGCTACAGTAGCCTTTGGATTATTATATTTCTTCCTGGTAACATTTATGTCACTATTATTACTACTTTGTAGGTCGTAGCGCTTACTGTTTGTAACCTAGTAATTTCATGTTGTATCCCTACCATCACAGTTAATCCAAAGCAACAGAAAAGCTGAAGCCTTGCTGGTGGCTTTGCTTCCTTGCATTTAATTTTTGCACTCTAGAGATTCTAGATTTCTTTGCTGGTAAAACCTGGTAGCTGACATGGAGATGCAGCATCATCTGCAGCTGTATTATGGAAATATTCAGATAGATGCTAGGGAGACATCAGCTTCTGTGAGGTATGGAGAAAATCACAAGGAAGAAGTCCCTTGCTGTTCCCCAGCACTAAGTGTGCTATCCAAGCAGGTTGTTCTGAAAGTCATTTAGTATTTATCTTAAGACGTGCTGTTGATAAAAACAGATTATCGTGATCCAGAATCGGATGGAGTCTTGAAGTAAAGCTCCTGTCCTTTTTGTTAGTGTGTTTGCTTTTCAATTGTAATACTGGCTTTTGGTATTTTGTATTGCACTGATGTGGAGAAAAAACACTGATATGGTGGGAGCGAAGGTTTTAAATAAATAGTGTGAGAACTTGCCCGTCCCATTCTTGCCCAGTAAGTCCTTGCATAAAGCATCCTTTCTACTTTACCAGTTTTTACTGGCTTATTAGATTTTAGCAAGCTAGGCAGCCCTCCCTGGGTACTCGGGAAGACTTTTTCATTCCTTCAGGCCAGGCCCTGTGTCCGTTTTCTTCAGAAATCTTAATTTAAATGCTTAACTGAGCATACAAAGCCTCTCTGTTCAGGGCAGATCTTCCTAGCCACCAGCATTTTGCGTCACCTGGGTACTTTTCTTCTCTGCTTATCTACACTGTTTCAGCAAAGTGAGGCAGACAGTGCACAAATAAAGCAAACTGAATGTGTTGCTATGTTCTATTGGCATTTCTGTGACTTAATACATCTCTACATGACATCTAACTAAGCTTTCCATTGTTTTAGTTTGCTGAGTGGAAGAATTTCAACACTGAAAGATGAAACTGGTGCTGTGAGTAATAAATGTACTGATAAATCATTAAATGAATATTTGTTTCCAGTTAGGTTCTCTCCTAAAGAACAGTAATTGTGGATGCTTGTTCCCTATAGCAGACACTACTGAATAGGCTGTATAGCAGCTAAAAACATGATAGACAAATGGCCAAAAGACTCACATTCCTAGCTTTTAAAAACTTGTTTTGGCTTTTGCCAGTCCCCTTTGTATTATTACATAATCGCTAGCAGAAGTGTTGCAGAACTCTACATTTAAAACTAACAGCATCATCCCTGCTTCACAGTTCACGAGGAGTGATACTCAGTTGGACTTGACCCACCCCTTTTTGCTTGTTTTGATGCTAATCATTTCAATAAGAGAAAAATTGGAACTTTAAAACCCTCTGAAAACATCACTATGTATTTTCTATCATTTCTGTTGCGAGGAGTGCAGATGCTATACAGAACATGCTGTCTTCTTGTTTATAGTTTGAGAGCCTAGCTGCCATAGTGTTGTGTGGGAAAATTATTGTTTGGGAGACTTAAATTGTTTATGCCTCAATGTATGTGCTTAAAAAATCAAAAACTGGTGTTTTCTTTTGAAGTGGATAATTCTGGTTAGGACAGAATAAGTGTTTATTGTAGTTATAGCTACATATGAGTCATGTTGCCACAGTATGGATTCTGTGCTTTCATGAAAGTTGGTGACATCTCTGTATATTGGTTCTCATGTTCACTCTAAGATAAATTAAACTGGGATAATGTGCATATTTTTGTGCTCATTCAGCACTGTTCAGAGGCGGCAAATATGCTTATCTTAAAAAGCAAAAAGGTAGATTCTTGAATTGCAGAGAGTAGTTTTCATTTTATAGGTATTGTGTATGTAGTTGAGCAGTTTTGATGTGTAAGTGTAGCTGTTTGGATTTTGTTGGCAAATATATATATGTATGCACATAGGACCATTTCAGTCTGGGGATAGGAGCCCTATAAAGGGACAACATTGTTGTTGAAAATCAGGCACACAAATACTCTCTTACAGGGATATTGGTAGTTGGAATGATAGTTGTCTTGATCAAAAACATAAGCCTAGATGTATCTTGCAGTCTTACGTAAGACTTGGTCCATTATGAAGACATTGCAGAAAGGTAAGTCGCAGTACCGTTGATGTTCATGGAGTCTTTAGTACAAAATGCAGTTTTAAAAGCAAGTGTCATCTATTTGCAGCGGTAGCTGTACATAAAAATGCTGTAATGCTAGATGGTAGAAGAATAAGAACAAAGGGGTTATCTCAGTACTTTTTTTTGCCTTCTGACTGCCTCAAATTTTAATCACCTTTCCCATACTTATTATAGAACTGTATTTTACTTGTTAGTTGTTCTATAAAAATGATAAAAATACAGCATATCTTTTTCTTTGCAGATATTTATTGATAGAGATCCAGCAGCATTTGCACCCATTTTAAATTTTCTTCGCACAAAGGAGCTAGACTTACGGTAAGAGGCCCTGATTGATTACTTTAAATGAAGATTAATTTGGCCGGATGCCATAGTGAACTTTTTCAACTGGAAATTGTTCAGTTCTACTCAGTTACTTGGATGCCTAATATGCAACTGACTTCCGTGGTAGATCTAAGCCCGTGTCTAAAAGATATTTATGGCATGGTAGAGGCAGAATCACTAGCATTAAATTTTAATTGTTAGTAGATTCTTGTAATTTAAAATACTTCTGATAATACATCTTTTTATTGGTTTTGTATCCTTATTTTATTAAAAGTTAACTAATGTTAAGATCACTTTGAATCTCATAAGCATCAACTTATTCAGCATGTCTGGCAGTGATTCTAACCTTTGGCTTAAAATTCATATAATTTTAGTTATATATAAACATTTATATTCAAGGCCTTATCTATCCAAATCCTTGTCTTTCTTCTTTGTTTTCTTTTCTAGGGGAGTGAGTATTAATGTTCTCAGGCATGAAGCTGAATTCTATGGAATCACCCCTTTAGGTAGGTAATTTATTTTTATATGAGGTCATCTGTTTGATGCAACTGAGATGACTCACAAGTTCTGGGCAGCTGTGATCCTGAAGACTCTAAAACTCACTGGTACATTAGGTTATTTGAAATACCACGTTCTCCTGGGAAAGTAAAGCTACAGTTGTATTTGCTTTTCTCCCTTAGTAAGAAGGTTGCTTCTGTGTGAAGAACTGGAACGCTCATCTTGTGGCAGTGTCCTCTTTCACGGCTACCTGCCTCCTCCAGGTATTTTTGTATTTTGTGTTTGTATTTTGATATTGCTTCTAATCCCTTACTGCTTTATTGTGTGGAGGTGATTGGCCAGAGTATTCCAGCTGTAAAACTGTCCAGAGAAGTCTTTCCTACTCCAAGCTTAAGCTTTCCTGCAAAACGTTTGAACAGACATGGTTCTGATTCAAGAACAAGACTTATGTCTGTATGCTCTATGAAATGGTGGACTTAGATACTAGGTGGAAGTAGAATGTTAACACTGAACGAACTGTTACTGATATTACATCAGACTACAGATTCTTCAGTACGTTTCAGTTGAATGTTATCAACATGGAATGCGTTTTTTCCTTTCTAAAGACACAATTACTTGAGATGCCCATGTCAACAGATGACAAATAACAATGCGTATATGTTAGAGATTTACTTCTGCTTAGAGATGAACACAGTTTGTATCTTAAGCTGCAGACTGTGGTATAGTTAGCCAATTGTTGACAAGTTTCCCTGGGATAGTTCTTCAAACTAGTTCTGTATGTCAAAATAGGGAGCCAGGGCATTTTCTGTTTCAGTAGTAAGGTATGATATAGTTTCTGTAGCGGCTGAATTAGATTTTGGATTAAAACACACAAATGTTAATCCTATACTTTGACAATGAGCAAGCATCTGTAGTATTACTGAGTTCATTGAGTGGCACAAAGCATGTTTTGTTTTTTTCTTTTATAGGCATTCCAAATCGCAAAATAAATAATACTGCTGGGCAACCGGCAGATGTTAGGACTGGTCAAAACGGCTCTGAGAATGAGATTCGTGGAGGTGGTGTCCAGCCTACCCTTACGGGTACGGGGGAAGGTACAGTCAGATTAGGTGAGGAATACTGTTTTTAAAATTCAAACAAATTGCAAAAATCATTGCCACTGGGAAATAAAATCTGAGTGGCTATTTCTGGTTGCAGTCTCTCTGCTTGATTGATCTTAAATTGTTGAACTTAAATTAAATGCTCTTAAATACTGTATGCAGTATTTAAGAGCATTTACATTTTACTGCAATACTGTATGCAGTATTTAAGACTCACTGCTGCACAATCAAGACATTAGGTTGAAGGAGAAGCAGATGGGAGTTCTTCATGTAGCTTGAGTATAACAGTTAGGCAAATGTATTACAATGTACTGGAAGCTCAGAGGAAAAAAACAGTATCCCTCAGGTCTTAGTTCATCACCAGAAACCTCCTTCCTGCTCTTGCACCTCGTCCTTCCTAATCATAAGAATCATAAGATCATTAAGATTGGAAGGGACCTTTAGAGATCATCTAGTCCAACCCCCTGCACACTCCGGGTCACCTACAGCATGTGGCACATGCACACCCAAGAGTGCATCTAATGGTATATCCCTTGCCCTGCAGAAGTAAAGAATCTTCAGGGCAAAGCTAGCCTTCAATTGTTTGACTATACAGAGTACTCTCTGCAGAAAATGCATGAAAACTGTAAACAAGAGAGACTTGAATTTGGTCACTTCTCACCTTTTAATTTTGCAAGCAAAATTATGCTCTTAGAGTGTTATGTCTATACTCCTGTAAGTTGTAGCTGTGTTGTAGCTGTGTTAGGGAAATCTTTAGTATGTTAAAAGATGCAGGTAATGCAAGAATGAGTCTTAGATAGATATGAATTGCTGCCTCTTCTTCCAAGTTGCTACAGACTTGGAAGAGGGCAGTTCTGGAGAAAGCAAGATGAGAGGTGCACACTCTTAAAGACTCAGTTCTTTAGTATATCTCAGTTGGGAGCTGACTGGAAGCTGCTGTAAACACTGACTTAAAACACCATATTTGATAACACACATTTCTGGAAGGTAGGAGGGGTTCTTCTTTTTAAATACCAGTGTGTGCTTGCCTCTTCCTGCTTAGGAATGCTTTCAATTTTAGCAACTAAGTTTAAATGTCCTCTTTCTGTGTCAGGAGTCATAATAGTTGTTAGGATTATAAGCAGTACTGCCAATTAGACAAACAAGAGGTTTTCAGGAACTTCTTCAGAAGATTCAAAGGTTTTGTTGAATATCTCAGTGAAGGGCTCTGTCCTGTTCTGCGTGTCTTTTTTTTTGTCTTCTCTCTAATACCCATCACTTGACTGACTTTACTTTTCCTGCTGTTTTCAGGATTCCCTGTGGACCCACGGAAAGTTCTGATAGTAGCTGGCCACCACAATTGGATAGTAGCTGCATATGCCCATTTTGCTGTTTGCTACAGGTATGGACATAGTGGCTTCTCTTGCTCCAGAAATCTAACAAAATAGGATAAGCTTCTTAAGAAGCTGGATCCCAGCAAATTTGTTTACTCTGACTTGACTGCGGAACACATACATTTAGTATGCTATAAATATGAATCGTGTTTCTTGCAAATGTAAGCAAACTGATTGAAACATAACTTTTACTACTTTGATGGCAATTCTTGAAGTTGATGTAAAATAAATTGGTGAAATAATGGATTTCCCTAAAGTGTTACTAGTTCTCTTTTACCAACCCAAATTTTTGCAGAACAGTGTAGGTTTAGACTCTGGAGTTAGGCCTCTGTAGGGGAGAGAAGAGTTGTTAATTGTTTTAACTGACAAATGCTGTGTTAAAGCAGATTTGAGGGTTATTTCTGAAAGATCTATTTAAAAAGTTCTTCCTACTCTATGGATTTGAAACAGTCTGTGAAGTCTGGAAATTATGAACATGAAAGAACTTCAAACAGTTCATTAATTTCTGCTACATACATGACAAACCTGCTCCTAAACTTGAGGACTTTTGCCTTAGCAGAGCTACTAGGTATTTGCTGCCTTATGACACTTGCAAAGTGCAGAGTTTCTTTAAATATATTATTAAAAAATTGGGTAGTTTTTAAGTTCATGTGAAGAATAGTGCAGCCTTCATATTACAGAAGCTATTTAGTTAACATTTGGTAGTTTTGTTTTTCATGGTGACTCTCTTTCAATGAAAGGTAATGCTTTAAGAAGAACTACTGCCTAAAATAGCCTAATGTTGCTGTTGTAGTGTGATCAGAAACACCAGGGATGAAAAAAAGGGATAATGTGAAAAGCTTCTTTTTGGTTACTGTCAAGCTGAAGGCATACTTAGCCTTTTGTACCATACTGGATACTCACTTATTAGCTTAAATTTAAATCGCATGCAACTTTCCTTTGGTATTCACCTCTGCAATTCATTTTTTTCTCTGATGTGTGCTGAACATTTTTTTCTCTTGTACTGCTTATACTGCTTAATGTTCTTGTTCTTAGGTCTGCTTGACAGAGTCTGACCTGAGAGGAGCAGTGACTTGCTATTGCCTTGTGCTAATTGTCCCTCCTCAGGATTTTCTCTCTGTTTGCTTTGGCTGCTAGCTCACTTAAATGCAAAGGTCCACTTCTTTCCTGCTTCATAGTCTACTTTGTAAGACTTACTGCTGTTGAATTTAAGTCATTAGTGGTGCTTTTGATGAAGGCAGGTCAGACTTGAATGGTTGAGGTGAGGAGGCACAGGTCAATATGCAACTGAAATGTTGCTTTTCTTCATAGTGACTCAAGGTAGCAGTCTTGTCTTGAGTGACAAGTTTTAATCTGGATCTTGTGGAAACTATAGGAATATCATGGTGATATTTTTCCTCTTCCTTGCTGTTTCTAAACAGTGTTTAGTGACAAACAGTTTTTCTTCTGTCCTGTATCTTAGTATTTGTTAATTTCTTATAGACTGACATGTGAATTTGCCAAAACTTTTTTGGGCAATGGTTGAGGAGAGAGCAGTTACTTAAATCCACATCCCTCTACACACAAATTTAAATATAGTTTGCTTTATCTGTATGCTACAGTCAAATGATGTGATTTTAAGATCTTAAGACTATTTTAATTTGAAATATTTTAATGTGAAAGCAACAGCTGAATTTTAACCAGAATCACTTTTCAAAGTGGTAATTTTTGAAGGAATAGTGAATGCATAAGAAGTGAATTATATACATGCATTTAGTTTTGTGATCTTTTATGTTGCTTATAGACAGTATTTAAATATGTAAATTTGTTATTTTATTAAAAAGATATGACAAAGTAAAATGGATCTTAAAAATAGTATTTTTTTCATTTGAAAAATTATTGAAGTTTTAAAAATTTAATAGTGAGGCCAATGTGCATGCCTTCGTTGCATTCAAAGGTTTATGGCTATTGCAGTCCACTTCTGCATGTTGCATGGCTAGAACACAGCAGTCTGTGGTGCTTCAGCTGTGATGCAATGCTGAAGTGGAAAAAATGGCAATAGTTTGCCATATTTTATATGCTTAGCTAGAAGTTCAAACCTGTTATTCTGTATTTAAGCCTTTGTAGCTAAGACTGGAACATGCCCCTTTGGTCAGACTGGGACTTAGCAGCCACTTTCTGAATCTCTAATGTCTGCTCCCTGTTGCCTCCCCTTTTTTACCCTTTCAGGATCAAAGAGTCGTCTGGATGGCAGCAGGTGTTCACGAGCCCCTATCTGGACTGGACAATTGAGCGGGTGGCTCTCAATGCTAAGGTGGTTGGAGGGCCTCACGGAGACAAGGATAAAATGGTGGCAGTGGCCTCGGAGAGCAGCATAATCTTGTGGAGCATTCAAGATGGTGGTAGTGGCAGTGAAATTGGTAAGTATAATTGCTTGGTTTTATCTGGTTTATTCTACCTACTAGGAAGAAATCTGTGAACTTATTTTGAGGAGTAAGTAATGTTCAGTAAGCATGTCACAAAGTGGTGAAACAAAATGCAATACAGCTACATGTTAGAGCATATAACCTTTTCCTGTGTCTTATTAGAGGAATCCTTTCTTTCTCAAAATCAAAGAGAAGCATAATAAAGTGGTCCAAAGACTACTGGCCGGAGACTAGCTAACACTTACTGCTCGGTTCAGTTTGAGTTCTTATGTGAAGAAGCAAATTAGATTTAAACTTTTCCCTGAATTTACATTCAAACTTAGGTACAGAGGAACTAAACTACTGACATGTCAAGCTGCAGACACTGGATAGTTCTCTTTTCCTTGCCTTTGTCTTACTAAAGTCATGTTTTATATGCAGCTGGTGAAAAGGTTTGAGTTTTCTGTCAAATGCAGTTTATATGGAATTTGGAAGAGGATAACTTACTCTTTTTCTAACTTGGTTGTCTGTGTAGGGAAAAAGCACACTGCTTGAATAGGAATTACAGCTCGTACTTGGTATTGAAGGGCACATAATATGAGAGGCTTTAAAACAGCAAAAAGAGATTTTTTTTTTTTTTTTTCAGAAGTATATGTTCCTTGGTACTGATCTGATGGTTTTATCTGACTCACTGCTGTTCAAATACAAGGCAAGTTTGGGAGGCAGTGAGGGGGCTGGTTTTAGGAAATTTCTTTAGCCTGAGCCCTGTGTTTGATCACTGCCATTATGTTGTATCAGTCTGTTTTCCCTGGCAGCAGATCCTGTCATCAGATGGTAAATAAGTGCAGTACAAAGTGTGATGGCAATTTTCCTATGCAGACACTTCTCTGAAAGTGACTGCTGAGTTACTGGTATTTAGATATATTTACATACTTGAATGTGGTTATTAATTAAAGTAAAAAAAAATTTGAGCCTTTACTTTAAAAGAAGAGTGTACTTTAACAAAATCTCAGGCAGTTTCTAGTTTTATCACTGACTTTTGCTTCTCTTTGTACTGGAATGAATGGAAGCACTAAGTTGGATATGGAGAAGGGCAAAGGCAATTGTTTTGCAAGAGATCATGCACATGAGTGCTGTTACTTATGATTCATGGCGTTCTTGTATATAGTCATAATCAGCAAAAGAGCAAGGAATGCTTCATGCTATATAAAAATTATGAAATGTGTGACTAAGTTGAATGTGAAATCTCTGTTAGCATGGAGCAAATATTCTCCTTAAGGAGCCTTTTCTCATATGCTCCCCTCAACCAAATCTTACACTACCAGGCAGGGAAGAGTTAGCCTGGCAGCTGTGCTACTTTACTACGTGCTGCTTTAAGCACTGTGCTGTTCTGCTTCTCTTGTAGGGACAACATTTTCTGGCTTGACTTCGCTGCTTGCGTTGTCTCAGGGTTTGCAATGAGATACATACAGCGAAATTCCAGATTTTTCGAAATGAAATATGAGGATATGCAAAAAAACACACACACAAAAAACAGACTAACCAAGACAAAAAAACCTCTGAAGTGGACTATACATACTTAAAATCAAAACTCCAAAGCATGTTAACATTATAAGGTGCTGACAACTCATCCTACAACTAAATGTGACAACAAATTTAGGGAAGCAGTTTGCTAAACAGACAGTGCAGCACACAAGTGGCTCTGTAAAACCAAGTAAATGACAGTGGGGAAAAATGTACCTGAAAGAATGAAACTTTGGTCTAACTAACATTAACCAGAATGGGCTGTTCCTGTGCTGGGTTAAATAGGTCATACCGCTTGGTTTAACTGGTTCAAATATATATGTTTTTAATAACAGTAGCTTAAATACAGCTGCCTGTTTTCTTGTTGTGCCACATGCTTGCAGTCCTGCTTTGGGTTAAAGAACTCTTACGTTGCTACCATCTTGTGAAAGAAAGTCCTGGTTCCAGCAGTCCCCAGGGCCGTCGGCAGCCGTCTCGGCGCATGGTGAGCGCTGCCACCTTCGCTGTGGAGTCTCCGGGTGGCTCATTTCCTTTCAATATTACTTGCATAAGGCACTGCTGCTGGATTGCTGCTGTAAGCAGGATTTTACTGAGAGGGGCCCTTAAGACAGGAGTCTGACATTACATGTAGCATCGCCTCCCCTGTGCGTGGGTCTCGAGGTTGTTGAGCCTAAGCAGGACTGACACTTAGGGTTCCTGCAGAGCATTCAAGCTGTCTTCTAAGATTTCCTTGAACCTCATCCTTCTCTGACGTGATCAATTCTAGTTGTTCCTTTGTGTACTTTTTTATTATTATTGTTGCCTTTTTATGTGCCCTGTACTATTGAATCATATCTGCATCAGATGATTATTTTGTGCCCTGGAAAACAGCTTAGTATCTTAATTAAAACATAAGTTATACACTGAGCTTCCTGAGGTTCACTCTTGCCGTGTAACAGAGGGCAGCCTCTTGCTTGGGAAATGACGTTTTGTTTATTTCAATATCTCCAAAATAAATGTTATGAAGTTTTCCAAGCTATTGGATACTCTTATTTATAGACTGGTAGTGCTGCAGTTAGTGAGGACTGATATAAATATGTAGAGTGAGTAGCGTAGAGTAAGAAATCATGAGTAAAACTTAGTGATGTAAAGTGTACCCCATATAATGACTTTTACAGGTAAAGAGGATGGGCATGTTCTTCGCAGCCATTACAGCTTAGTTTGGAGTTACAGGCTGGGATACTTAGAGGCTGTTTACAAGACTGTTTAGCTGTTAGAGGTGGAAATGAACGTAAACTTGTTATTTTGGTGTAACTTACAAGTAATGTGGTACAAAATAAAGAATGCTATCTGAGTTTGCCGCTCAATAAAAATAATATTGGGCCTACAATGGGACTGGGAAGCTCCAGAGAGGTCAGGTTCCTTGGGAAGGTAGTGAATGGCCATACCAGCACTGTTAACACACATGGTGAAATGGTTACAAATGTAAAGAATTTATTTGGGTAAGATTAGAGTGAAAAAAAACCCTGTAAGCTAATGATTACCTTTCCCCAGAATAGAGATGATACCTCGTAGCCTTATTTAATTTCTAAAATATGTTTTAGGACTATACGTATTTGATTGTCCTTTAAAAAAATGAATAGGAACTTGTAATACTTTAAAAGGTATTTGCAAGTGTGAAATTTTGAAAAGGTATTTGAAAATCAGTGTGGCACAAACCCGTCTGTCTAGCAAAGCCATGGAATTACTGCTGCTTAAATGACACTTTGTAGTCATAGATAAGTAAAAACAAATTAACCTGTTTGCTGTAATAGGGTATTTAAGATGTATAAAGCCATTTGAGACTTTGGATTATGAATGGCTATAGGAAAATAAAGAAGGCATATTTTGCATAAACTCCTCTTTCCTTGTCTCTCCTTTCTCTTCCCCAGTGGATGGATTGCACCAGCAGAGATGACATCATGCGGTGGTTTAATTTAATGGAATCCAGTTTTCCTCTTGCAGGGTCTATCACATACTGCGCTGGGAACCTGCTTCTGGCGGTTCCTTACCTGCCACAATAATAAATGTGACAAGTGGTAATAGTGGAGATTTCATTGTTACTGTTTCTCTTTCTCTTTGTTTTAGAAGAGCTTCACAGACTCTTCATTTTTTGTAGGAGTGTTCAGTCTTGGAGTCCCTGTAGATGCCCTGTTCTTCATTGGCAACCAGCTGGTGGCTACCAGTCATACAGGGAAGGTGGGAGTATGGAATGCTGTGACTCAGCACTGGCAGGTTTGTACAACTCAGACTATTTCTTCATCAATTCTAGTAAGCTGACATGTTCTGCTGAAAAGAGAGTAAAAGAATGTGTGAAGTGCTCAGTCCTCACCTGGGTTATGGCACCTGGCACCTGGGTAGCATGTTATTGAATTGTTTGGTGGTACTAGCAGCCATGCTTTTAAATAAAAGGACGTGCACTTTGGAGTAATAAATGTCATCTATGAGTATATTTAAGCTTCCTTGTGCAATACTAAATTTGTAAGTGGTGCTGTTCAATGGGAGACTCTCCTTCAGCAGAAATACGCATGGTACTTGAAAGATGGATGTCCTGCATCTGGATGCTTTTGGCTGCACTGATTTTTATTCTTGCTGTCAAAATGAAAATGCATCTTTAATAGATCCTTGGAGTGTGTATGAACCTTAAAAAAAGTTGAGCATTCATGTGACTAACGAAGTTTGTAACACAGCCAGATGTACATCTTTATGTATATCTTTGTGGCACAAAGCCTGGATGCAGTAAAAATCCCCAAATTGCCTTGCAAATCCCAAGAGGCAGAAGTGACTTTAGGCTCACACTTGTCTGCAGCAATGTTTCCTGACTAAGTTTTGATTCAGACCTTTAGTGACTGCACTGATAACAAGTAACACAGGTAATAAGCATGGGGTCGTGCTGCTTCTGCAGCTAACGCAGGCAGGGTAGGTTGGTCTTAAATTAAAACACTTTTTTTTTCCAAGATCTATTGAAGCCTTGCAAAATATTGTGTTGATAAAAATGTAGTGCTACATGACAAGTTGGGATGTGATGATATTTGCTAAGGGAGCAAGTTACGAAGAATAAAAATTGTTGTCCCATTCACCTGCATTCTCTATACAGGTAGAGGCACAGAGAGCTTTCCATTTACAGTAATTATTCCTCAGTTCATTTTACAAATGGAAGAACTTGCTTCCTTTTATAGCTTTCATCCACATTGCATGCTCATCCAGAGTTACATATGTGCTGAGATTTTAGTTTCTTCTTCAGGTTCCTTTTGCTCTTGTCCTGTTTCTTTAAAGTAGTCTGGAAATAATCTTTTCCGCGTTGGATCAGATTGAGGTCTCATTTAATTAGATATAGGGTTGATCTGATTATGGGAAGAATTAGAACAGATTTATACATTAAGTGGAGAGATTGAAATATATGGAACGCAGGAAAAAATAGTGTGAGTTTCTGCCTGTTTTGAATGCTTTGGATAAAATAGCTTTTGTCTGATTCTTCCTCTGGGATTAAGCAAGAAAGTTCCTTGAGCTTAGGGATCATAGGTGCAATAAGTGAAGTTCTTGTTTTGAGATCTTTCTCTGCCCTCCCTGAGGGAATAACCACTTTTTTGGAGCCTAGAAAGCAAAGAGAGCCTTTGACCTCAAGTTGTAGACCAGTGAACTATAACAAGGTTGCCTGCCAGTTTACTTACTTACTGTGAATGGATTGTTCTGGAAAGGGGAAATGGTTTTCTCTTCATTTTGAATCTACTAGAGATTTAGATCACCTTAGGGACTAGGAGGGGGCCACAAGGAAGAACTGCAGGTTAAGGATGTGTTAGGGAGGGGGCGATATCTAGTTTCCCTGCACAGCAATCTCTAAGGAGATGCCAGGGAAGGAGAAGTAGGTATAGGGCAGAAAACACTAAGTACATTCATTTGGGTATCAGGAAAAAGTAGCCTTCCTCTCCTGAAGCTTCGTTGAAACCATGGAGTTGAAACCTCCTGATGGAAAATGCTCTCTAGAGCAGTTGTGCTGGCTTGAATGCACAATTCTGATGAACTCCATGACTTGAGTTGGTTTGTTAGAGGAACACAGATCGGCATCCACCAGCAGCACTCTGAGTTCCTTTGCCTGTGCATATGTGTCTACACAGTAGCTTCAGACCAGCACCAAATGCACATGGTTTTCAATAGGAATGTTCCAAAAATGTCTGGAGAAAAGAAAAAAAAAAAAAAAAAAAGGAATGTACAAGCCCAAAGTCTTTGACTTTTTTTTCCTGTTCTGTTTGCACTAGGTTCAGGATGTCGTCCCTATCACAAGCTATGATACTGCCGGCTCTTTTCTGCTGCTGGGCTGTAACAACGGCTCTATCTATTATATAGGTAAGAGATGGGGGCAGGGCAGAATAGAAGGGAATTGGTTTTGGGAAGCTTTGTTCCTAAACAGACTCTCTAGGTTATTCTGAGTTGCATCAGAGCATCACTGTCTATTCAGAGAAATAAACAATTGTCTTTTCCCCACAGACATGCAGAAGTTCCCGTTACGAATGAAAGACAATGATCTTCTAGTGACAGAATTGTACCATGATCCCTCCAATGATGCTATTACAGCACTCAGTGTCTACCTCACACCAAAAACAAGTCAGTATTGTATTTTATTGATATTTCTTGAAGCTCAGTGGGGCCCTGTACAGATTTTTTCATCATTTTCTGAATGGCCTTTTTGATTGAAGCATAGCAGGGTCAAAGCAGCCACTACAGCACTGCACAGAAGTACTGCAGTTTTCTGTATTTAATTGTCCTCAAATGAATGATGAACATGAATAGTAGCTGAATCCTTTTCACATCTGTGCATTTGTACAAATGAACAAGGAGGTGCATATGCTTTAAAATTTTGTGTGTGTATATATACATATATATATGCCTGTATGTATACGCTATACATTAATGTATAATGTAGTAACATAGTGCACTATACATCAGTACTTGCACATAATGTACATTTGCTGTTTTAGCATTTTACACAAGATATGCACTTAGATTATGACTGGTATTCACTGAAATGCTGTGCCAAGATTTTGGGGGAAGGAGAGAGAACTTTTCATTTACATCTAACTTTCTCATAAAATTGTAAAAACTATTTAGATATGCAGCAACTGCGACTGAACAATGTTCACCTGTTGTATCTATGCACTTTTTTGTAACCATAGTACTGCTATCTTTTAAACGGGGTGGGGGGCGGGGGAAGGGAAAGATGTCTCAAAATGCAGCTTGGAGGAACTGTTTATTTCCCCGTATCTTTACTGATAACAAAGTGACCTTTCTAACTGTAGTCATGCTTGTTCTTGCCCTGCCTTCCCATTTGCCTCCCAATAAAGCAGAAGTAAACAGTATGTGGCACATATTGACCATGTCACTGTGAAGACTGCCAAAATTCCTCTTGGAATGTAGGACAACATCTTTAAATGACTTTATCCCTTCTTTTAACCTCCAGGAGGGAGGAGGGGACGGAAAGGAAGATTGGTTAAGATAGAGTTGAAAAGCACAGTATGTAACAGAACAAACCTTTTTTTTTAAGTGATACTTGCTGTCTGTTCATGAAGGGAAAAAAGCGAATAATGATTAAAATAAGTACCTCTCTTATTGTAGGAGCTTGAAAGTACTCTTCTCTATTGCCTCATTCGCTGCCTTAAGTGAGACAAACTCACACCTGAGACCAACACTGTGTTCTTGCCCACTGTAGGTGTAAGCGGCAATTGGATTGAGATTGCCTATGGCACAAGCTCTGGAGCAGTGAGGGTGATTGTACAGCACCCTGAAACAGTTGGCTCTGGACCTCAGCTCTTTCAGACTTTCACGGTTCATCGGAGTCCTGTTACGAAGATCATGCTCTCAGAGAAACATCTGGTGTCAGGTAACATCTATTTTCTGTTTGTGTTCTCCCCTCCTTCTGCCCTTGAATTACTTATATGCTTTGCCTCGTAACTTGCTTTGTTCCCTCATAGGATAGATAGAACTGGGTTGGCCAGAGTTTCGAGTGAAATTTGTTTGGCTCCACATTCTTAAAGTGAAAACTTCTTAAAAGCCTTTAACAAAGCCTTTAATAAACCTAGGCTTTATTTAAACAGATACTAGAAGAACCACATCTTTGTCTCTTTCCAGTGGTGCCAGTACTTGTGGAAAAAAAGATTTTAAAGATTTTTAAAATTTTTTGTTTCTTGAATTTCTGAGGGATGAGCCAAAAGCAACTAGTAGAAAAAAAAGACATCAACAACAATTCAGACTGTTAGGTCATCTACCTTAGAGTTGCTAGATGACATGACATTGACTAGATCGGTCACTCAATCTTGAAAGGTTATTCTATAGAATTTTTAGAGAAGCTTGTCTTGAAAGCGTTGTCATCCCTTGTAAATGGTATTTACACATCTTTTGCTTTCCAGTGTGTGCTGATAACAACCATGTACGGACATGGACTGTTACTCGTTTCCGGGGCATGATCTCGACTCAGCCAGGCTCAACACCTCTTGCATCATTCAAAATTTTGTCCCTGGAGGAAGCAGAGAGTCACGGCAGTTACAGTTCTGGAAATGACATCGGTAGGACAGGCACTCAGCTTTACTGGTCTCATAAAGGCTCAACAGTGGCTTTGAACCCCATAATAAGCAAATCAGCTGGAGCTCTTCTTCCTATATACTGCTGGAAATACATATTCATATACTCACTAAGAAAATATTGACAAATTGAATACTGACAAAATATTGAAAATATTGAAAATATAACGTGAATACAGTTAGTGGGATTTCTCTTTGAAGCTGATAAGAAAAAGTAGAAAAAAAATCTGTCACAAAAGCTGTACGTTTTCGCTGTGCAAACTGAAGTAGCCTTTTACTTTTCTTTTAAGTAGAGAATGGTAACAACGGAAACTGCAGTGAAGCAGATGACCAGGGAAAGATCAGAGTTTACTAAAATTTTTCACTTAACTAACTGTTCTGCTGGGGGTAAATAATGCACAGTTGAAAAATTCTTAAATGAATTTGAAGTTTTGACAAAGTTTGTTGAGGCCCTCAAACTGCAGAAGCAAATGATAAAGGAATGTTTCTATAGCAAGATAGTCAGGGAAGGTCTGTATTTGATAAATATAGGTACAGAGGTACCCAGAAGTAGTTTCCATCTGTCTTTGAGTCTTTTATGAATTTTATGAACTAAATGAACTTTAGTGGCTGGAATGCTCAGTGAACACAGTGTGGGGTCAGTGACAGGACAAGACATGATTTGGCTGTTTGTTAGACAACATCTGGAAGTTGGAAAGTAAGAAAGCACTTATTCTTGCTATAAGGGCCTAATATTAGGGCTTTGTTACACAGCAATTCCACTGAAACTCAGGGATGGGTTCCTTTAAAACAAACAAACCAAAACCTGCAAAGGCTTCTAACTATTGGATGACTTTTCCTAACTATCCCTGGAGGTAATGCTTTAAAATTGCTCTGGTTGTGCTAATATGAATTTGGATCCTCGGGAGCATGTGTGTGTGTAGGGAAGAGAGCAAGGGAACTGAAACCAGCCAAGTGATCTTTTTGTTCTCTCTAGGACCCTTTGGTGAACGTGATGATCAACAGGTGTTTATTCAAAAAGTTGTTCCCATCACCAATAAGCTTTTTGTAAGGCTGTCTTCAACTGGGAAAAGGTACCTGCATGGTAGTACTGAATTTACTGGACAGTGTCTGCTGAGGAGTGCAGTGTTTGTTTGACTTCTTACTTGGGTTTCTCTTCCTGTAGAATCTGTGAAATCCAGGCAGTTGACTGCACTACCATATCATCATTTACCGTGAGGGAATGTGAAGGATCCAGCAGAATGGGCTCCAGGCCACGCCGCTACCTCTTCACTGGCCACGCTAATGGCAGCATCCAGATGTGGGACCTGACCACAGCTATGGACATGGTTAATAAGAGTGAAGACAAGGGTAAGTTGTAGAATGGGTCGTCTTCTGTTCTCACATGTGCACAAAGACTGTAAATGGACTTGGGCACTAAGAGTTGTCTCTTTCAGACATTGGAGGTCCAACAGAGGAAGAGCTGCTGAAGTTGCTTGACCAGTGTGACTTGAGCACATCTCGCTGTGCTACACCCAACATCAGTCCTGCCACCTCGGTAGTTCAGCCAAACAGGCTGCGGGAATCCAATTCCAGGTAGGTCATAGAGGGAAGGCATTGGCTGCAGACACCAAAGAAAGAGTTGACTCTTCAGGCAGGTGAAGACCAGTTTGGTGACCTGAATAGTGCAGCTAAACCCCTAATTCCACGACCTAAGAAGTGTCCTGAACTACGAATGTATATACTCCTAAATTTCTGTTGGTTCACACACATTCAGATTCAAATATTTTAAGAGGTTGCGAGATAAGCGAGTTGGAAGCTCTTGTGTGGGGGCTGAGTATATGGCTGCTTTATGGGGATTGGCAAGAGCGGGATGGAGCAGGGTGTGCAAAAGAACCTGCTATTTTTCTCCACCTACCATCTGCTCTCTGTTTCTTCTCAAGCCTCCAGCTGCAGCATCATGAAACAATCCACGAAACAGCCACGTATGGCTCTGTGCGACCATACAGAGAGAGCCCCTTGCTGGCAAGAGCCAGGCGCACCGAGAGCTTCCACAGTTACCGGGACTTCCAGGCCTTTAACTTGTCCAGCAAGAGCCCCGTAGAAAAGGCAGCGGCTGCAAACGGCAACTCAAGCCAGACAGAGGCCAGGAAGGCAACAGCCGAGGGCAGTGCGGCTGACAGGAAGGCAGGGCTGACAACAGCGCTCGAGGTGCGAGGCCCGGGCATGGCAGATGCAGGTGGGTGTTGCAGTTCAGACATTCAGCGGCTGCCAGAGGGTTCTCTGGAGCTCAAAAGACGAGGGCCGGAAGAGGAGAGTGAAACCAAAGCAGAGAGCAAAAAGAAAATGGGGTTTGAGGGAGCTGGGTTCCTGGGAAGGAGAAAGGTGCCTCTTCTGGCCTCTGCTCCGCCAATCCTTGCAGAAGGTGGCCCTGAGTTACCTGGCGCAGCTTCTCCCTCACCTACCAAGACAGCTGCTTCACCACGCCACCGCAAGAATGACTCATCCTGCCAAGACTATGGCTTGTGAAAACATGACTGGTTGCAAAGGTGCAGGTGTCCTCTGGCCAGGAGCAGACATAACATTGTGTGGTGTGGGGTTTTGTTCTGGTGTGCAGAATGAAGCTTGCAAGGAAGCAGGTTAAGAGAAGGCACAGGGCTGCTGCCAAACATGCGATGAGCCCTACACGTTCTGTGTGGCTTTATGTAATACTCCCCAACGTAGTACGGTACTTGGTGCAAAACATTGTTGTGCATTCTTGCGTAAACACGGTCAGGCTTGTGCTCGATGTCGTATTTTTTGTTTTGAGGGGAGAGTAAGAGAGGAATACAGGGTTGCTCAGTGGGAGATGCCTTTAGACACAGCCCTGCATTGCTTTGCAGAGACGTTGTCTTGTTCTACTTTATAGGGCAGCCTCCAAAGTCTTGTGTTACAAATCAGATAAGTATGACACCCTTGCTCTGTATGCTGCTGATGGAGATGGGAGATGTTCTGTTTGGAGTATGGAGAAAGCTATTTAAAATAGCAATTATATTGCCTCTTATTACTAATAAATTGCCAGAGAAGTGTTGTTTGTGCTTTCTGAAATGTCTGGTGCCAGATAATGGGTTGTGCTGATTGTGACTGAGAACATGCATAAAAATATGCTTGATGACACAGAACTGTCAGTCTCGTGAGGGTTTCCTTGTCACTTTCTCTGGAAAAAAAGAAAAAGGACAGAGATAAATATGGGAGTAGGTCGTCCATTGGGATATACTAATTCTCAATTACAAGAGCCGTGACATGATGCTTCCTACCTTGGTTGCACTGGCTGCTTGATGTTGGGTGGTGAACAAATCCTGTTGCCTGTAGCTCTTCAATATGCAAGTAAAGGGGAAAGCTGTGACGGCGAGTGCTAAATAGGGAGCAGGGGAGAAGTACTTCCCAGAGACAGCATGCTTTATGCTGTTAGAGATAGCAGTTATGTGATGGCTTTTTTTATTATGTTATTACTTGAGCAGGGAAGGAAGGGGAGGGGATAGAGAAAGAAAATGCAAATCACAACATCATAGGAATTCCTTCACTTGTTCTTTATTGTACCCACACAGGAACACAATTTTGTTCTGGAGAACAGACATAGCCTTCCAGGCAGGATAACTGCTTTTAGCCACATGCTGCATTTTAGATAGGTAAAAGATTGTCCTTTTCTTAAATAAAAAAAAAAAAAAAAAAAAAGTGAGAAATAGAAAAGAGACAAAGATCTCAATGCATCTTCACAGCATTTGCTACTGTAGGACTTGGGGATTTTCAAAGTGTTCTCTTTTTACCTTTTCTAGATGTCAGTACTAATAGAAACCTTGAACTATATGTTAAGAAGAGGGGAGAGAAAAGAAAGAGCTAACCATCACCTCCTGCAATTAACAGTTTTTTTGTGTCCCAAGCAGTGGGTAGGGGACAGGAAGCAGCAGCCGTATGTGCACTGCAATGTCCACACTGGCTGTTTTTGGCAACGCACCCTCCTCCCCTTGTCTAGAAGGTGCCTCTGTGACTCAGAGGTGGGTATCGGTGAATGTGGTGTGCTCCTTGGTCACCGTGCTGAAGCCTTTGATGACACTGACAAGATCATCCTCATCCAGGTACCGCTAGGGGAAAAAAAAAAAAAGGAAGGAAAAAAATCACATCATTAGCCCCTCCTTTCGTCCTTTGCAGAGCAGCAGGACTCCTTACCAAGCCACGACCGCTTGTGCCGTGATTGCGAATGAAGGCGTCCCACGCTGACTCCTCTGCAATGGACTTCTTCTTGTCGTAGATGTCAATCAGCTGGCTCACACTGCGATGAAGAGAGGCTTGGGAGTAGGTGCGACTCAGCTGACTTGGAATCTGTGCCACAGAGCCCATGTGGACGCTGCGGTTGCTTCTGGGGGAATCATCTCCTGGGATTTTAGTATCTGCCAGCCCCTAGGAGGAGAGCAAAACAAGCAGTAAAGTTAAATAAAATAAAATAAAGGACATGATCTAGAACACTTCAACTAACAAAAGAAATTAGAAAAAGTTCATGCATTAAAAATCAAACACATATACATATAAACAGAAGAGACCTTTTCCCCTCTCCTTGGTCAGAAGACAGTAGTGCAAGAAAAATTCAATTAATTAAAAAAAAATCGGGATTTTCCTAACTTTTTTTTTTTTAATTAGCCAACAGGCATAGATCCAAAACTTTTTCACTAGCAGAATGATAGTCCAGACTTGCAGAGCAAGACCTGCTAGCATGAAGAGGGAGCAGGCATTCCCCCTCCAGGGAGAACACGTGCTGGGTAGGATGCCTTCATGCACATGCCTTTGGCTGGCACATCACACGTCCTGCAAATCTCCAAGCCAACAGCAACTCAACAACAACTCTACCTCCAAATGCATCGTGTAACTCTTGAGCGTGACACTGCTGGATGAATCAGATGTGTCTGCAACAGTCTCAAACTAAGATGAAAGAGAGGGAGGGAAAGCATCAGGGCAGAAGTGGTATTTAACTTGGAACTGCTTATCAAAAGCTGTGTGGACAGGCAGTATTGCCTGCTGCATGATCTGGATAGCTCCTGTAACACAAGTGTTGGCAGTTCAGAGTAGCTCTACCCTAGCTGTTCAGATTAGTGCTTCCATTGATGAACTGTAGACTTTTCATTTCTATTAACTAACTCCATGAGAAAAAGAAAAAAAAAAAAAAAAAGAAAAAAAAGGTGGGAACTTGAAAAGCAATTGTGCAGGCATGCCAACAGCAAAGGCATTTTAAAGTGAAGAGGAACTGCATCGTGTGACAGACTAGAAGAAAAGAAATCAAAATCATGAGACCAAAAAAGGAAGTTTCTTACTCTCTTAGCTTTTGGCAAGAGAAGGGACACACTGTAAGTTCCATCGTTTCCAAGAGCTGCTTAGTTGATGCACAGATGCAGCTTCTTGGCACTGAGACAAGAAGTAACAGAATGCGTGAAGGATGCAGGAGGCACTGCCCTGCTGGATGGCATTTACAGGGAAAAGAAGCTGAGCAGGGACAATGGGAGTCATTTTCTGGCCTATGTCTGTGAAGAAGCATGACAGGGGAGGGCACTGCTGTTCCAATTCTCAGTCTCATCACAATGATCATACTCTTTTTGACTTGCTTTTCATCACGAGTTAGTCAGGTACTATTACTCTTTTTCTTTTTGAGCATGGAAACATGTTTGTCGTGTATTTCCTTTTCTTTAAACAGATTTGTAACTTGTTATAATAAAAATGTCACTCACCAGTAGTCCTTCTCCTGCCATGCTGGTAGTCCTAAAGTGGCTTGTGTGCATGTATATATACAGACACAATTTGCTAAGGTTCCCAGCTTTTCCCTGGTCAGACTCTCTCTCCCCCAAATCTCCTTGGCAAGGAGCTCATCCTAGAACATTCCAACTGGGTGGTGAGTATATACTACAAAGACAGACTCTGTTCTTAAGTCCTGTTCTTTGCAGGACTGTTTCATCAAAAAAAAAAAAAAAAAAAAAAAAAAGACTACCAAAATGGATCTTGGATAGTCAATCCAAGGACTGTCCTGTTGACTGACTGTTTCTGTCTTGTCCTGTGAATTACTATTCACAACAGGACAGTTGGATCCACACAAAAGGTTCTTTTGAAAAGTATGTTCTGTTACCTCTTTACCACCAGTGTGCCTCTTGAATCCACTCCTCAGTGTGGATCCTTGGATCTGCAAGGATCTGCAGATGGCCCACCTTACACAAGCCTTTTCCCCACAGCTAGTATCAGGCAGGCAGCAGTGGCTTTGGATCTGCTTGCTACTGCAGCTCCCAACTCCTCTGTTACAAGGCATCAGAAGTACTCCAGGCCAGAAGTACTTCATGTCTGGCAGCCCAGGTACTGCATGAATCCTCTGGGAGATCCTCTGAGATGGGCTCGCTGTGAGGATGCCTCACACCTTCCTAGGTACACTAGACAGCCCCTTCCCAACTCTGCACAGCCATCCTTTGCTAATGGAGAGTGCAACAAAATGCTGGAGGTGAAAACATCCAGATAAAAGAGTAACAAGATATTTGCACTACAGTACACTGTGCCCAACCTACCGCATGGGTTTCACCTGATGAGTAGACACTCATTGGTGATGTTCTCTTCTGCAGTGGGACCAGAGGAGGTCTGTCTCGTGCATAGGGTTGCTTGTGGACCTTCCTTTGAAGAATTAAAGAGAGAAGAATAGCCAAGAGGATCAAACCTAGAACTACCATCAACACTGCAAACCACAGCTCATTGTAGAATTTTGCACTTTTGGCCTCCGCTTTGTCCTTCTCGCCAGGTGTCGTCAAGATCAGACCTGTAAATACCAAGAGGGAGTAGGGGAGAAAGGGAATGTTATTTGAGAAAGCCATTTAACAATATGCCATCCCTTTTCTCTCCAATAAATTAGGCAGAAATTTAAGTCAGTTTGTTGTCATGTGCTTATTTGCACTTATGTTCAAGGTGGCATAATGGTTCAATATGCTAGCGGGCTATAATAAAAAGCTTACTACCCTCAAGAGACCCTGCTTAAAGTTCTGGCATTGCTGCTCAAGCTGGAAATCACCACTGCATCAGCAGCTCCTGAGAAAGGAGGCGGTGGAATGCAAAAAAAAAGAAAGAAAAAAAGCAAGTACTCCAAGTAACCTTGAGGAGTAATTTCAGTCAGAGGACATTCTCCCTCTCCCCAGCACAGTGCCGCCAATGCTACGTGACAGCAGGTTTGTGTTGTTAAAACGCAACTGGGAGACAGACTGATTCATGTCATAACTTAATACAAAACAAAACAACATGGAACATCTTATTCTTTCTTCTCCAGATTAGAAAAATCAGCCACTTTGCTCACACGTGACACAGGCATCAGAAATTTCAGTGTCAGGACTTTCTGCTTATTTAGAATCCAACAAGTGCATCCAGATTCTTTGATAAAGAACTCTCATCATCTTCACTTGCAAGACACCACTGCAGGATGATGTTGCCTGTGCTGATGGGAGGGTGACAGATGTGGAGCAACTATGAACATTTCATGCCTCTACTACAGCCTTGCCTGAAATTCTGCAGGAGAATGGAGCTAGATCACAAGAAGTGATACAACAGAACTCCTGTGCAAAGAGTGATTGCAAAGAAGATGCTGAGCAAGAGACAACTCTAAATGAAACCAATGATGTCAGTGAGATGCATGAGGACAGGAAATGGTTCAAACTTAACTTTGGTTCCCAGAAAATTAAGGAGATGGGAAACAAACATATTTGTATTTGATATCTACAAGACAATAGCCAACAGCTAACTGGGATTTCATCATATCAAACTAGTTTGCATGAAACAGGCAAAGGGGCTGGACAGCAGTAGGTGCTATAAACCTGGTCTTCCCAGGGTAACTCATGACACCAACTCCATTCTCATAAACTGGTTAGGGAAAAATCTGAAAAAGAACAGATACTATTCACTAAGAAGGGAATAAATAAATAAATAAATAAAGGAGCAAAATAATTGACCATGTAAAAATAGTTGAAGAAGCCCATACAAGGCCAGAGGAAGGATCTGAAGTTAATTATGATGTAAAGAAACTGAAATCCTTCCATAGCAAAAAAAAAAAAAAAAAAAGGCACGTTATCTGCATACCTTATACTTAAGGCACTAAGGATCTTCTGATGACACTCCATTCTGTCTGGCATGCACTACATAGCAAACATCTACCACAAGCACATAAGAAACAGTAGGTGCTAGATAATTTCTTCATGTATTTACCAAGCCCATCTCCAGTGCTGTATTTGATGACTGGTGTCTTGGCAGTCCCTTCATCAGTGATACAGGTCACTTGAAAGAAAAAGGCTGAGCAAAAAGGTTAGAAAGTATATCAGCAGCAGAAAACAAAATTCTTTAGCTGCTACTTTTCTATCATGATCCACCAGTAGAGACAGCCAAGTCTGAGAAAAGCCATGGTATATATGGGTGTAACACATAACCCAGATGAGCCCCACATCAGAGCCTCATAATCCCTTTTACCAGGGCATTAAACTTCTAAACTATAAATTATGGCATATGACAAATCACATTCCAATTTTACCACCTAGTCTTTCCTCTTCCCATGACATGCAATAAGCAACTTTCATTTTTTCCATTACTGTGCTCCAAATCCCTCATACTAACTTCTTAGCTGATTCAGACTTGTTAGGAACATTTGAGTTAAAAATACCGTATTAGCATCATTGCACTAATCAGGACATCACAAGGAAGAGCAATAACAAAGCTCACAAAAGGAACTTCACAGCATCTCTTAACTAAGCTCTTGGTTGGTAGAACCTGGATTTCACTCCTCCAACCTCTTCCTCTATCTGTCCTACACAGCCCAGATATACGACAGCAGTTTTGAAATTCTGATATTTTTAAACAGGGTTTAAACAAATGCATTAGTTCGCAAGTGGCAGGTGTTTTTAGTAGACTTCCATGCTCTTTGCTTGTGGTGGCTTTAGAGACATATTTCTTAAGTTGAGCACACATATTTCTTAAGTTGAGCACACAATAATATTAATTTAGCCCGGGAGAATGATACAGGAAATAAAAACTGACTTCTGTCAGACGTCCGTGGTAAATACAGCTCAGTGTCAAAACCACTGTAGATGCGCTGCCCATTCTCAGTTAACGCATACTCCTTCAGGCGTCCATTCAATACAAAAGTTCGACTCCAGTCTATGTGGATGGTAGATAAATTGCTGACAACTGAGAAGGGAGCCTTGTACCAAGGTGCTGCAGAAGGAAGGCAAAAGGAGATCAGGAGAACAGGTCCTGACCTGGAGTACTCAGCAAAGCAAGAAAAACAATACTGGAGATCCTGTGGGCAGGGATTAGAAACTGCTTTTCAAACCCTTTCATTCTGGATACCTGGTTTGTTATGAATTTTCTCCATTTTAGGACTTATTATTATGTTCTACTTCAATAGTGTGCAATTTAACTAAACACAGCTTTAGAGGTGATGCCTTTTAATGATCACTCATTGATCAAAAATCCAGGACTGTTCCACCCCAAATTTTCAGCTGAGGATCCCTACAATGTAACAGGTACATTTTAATAATTACTAGACAGAACTAGTGCTAAATGGTTTTGTAGAGAGTTGATTCTGAAGTCCTGAAACTCAGGGTCCATGATAAAAAGTTAATATCCTCTTTGTCCTGATTTGCCAGGCTGAGGTGAAATGCCCATGTCATCCATTATAGAATGACTCTAGCTACAGCTCCATAGATCTTTTCAATAAAAAGCTGATGTTAGACTACTACAAAATCAGTTTTGATGGCAAAATCTATTCTGACTGTAGGCACAAGAAGTCCTGCATATTTAATTCCCATGCAGATCACCACATGACCGTAAATTACTGTCTGTGTCTGTCTGATAGTAATGAAGTCTCACTGCAGTGTCAAGGAGGATCCATTCAGATTAAATCCAAGTAAAATTCCCATGGGCCCAAGCAGAAGTCTGGCTTCACTTAGGACATTAAGATTATTTCTGAACAGAATCGCCAGGTCTTTTTTAAGATGCCCACTTTTCCCAGGAATGGTTTATAGCAACACTGTTAATACTGCAAGTTCTGTAATTTCTCAATAAAATGTTTCCTCTTCACAGAAAACACAGGATGTAAAAGATGTAAACTCATATGATGAGAAAAGAAACATACTCAAGGAAATAAGCCAAGTCACAGAGCAGAATTCCAGTGATTTGGCAGCAGAGGATGCATGCACAAGGGTGGATTTCTATGGACATAAGCTTCCACAAGAGGGCTAATTTTTTTGGCTCTATCCAGGAATTTCTGACCTGTGAACCGTTTCTCATACTCACGCTCCTTCTCAGTAGTGAAGCCAACCCATTCCGAGGCACTGCTGCCAACAGAATTGTAAGACACGACTCTCAGGTTGTACGTTGTGTAAGGCTCAAGGTTGGACACGTTGGCACTTTGTCCTTTTCCTGTATACTTCACTTCAGTTGGACCAGGACTGCAGGCCTTTACTGCAGGCTGTAGGTTGGGGGGACAAGCCATATACACGTGGAGCTCATAGCTAAGAAAAAAGTTGATATTTTGATGAATCATAAGCCTTAATTATATGACAGCCAACCAACAGTGAAGACCATTTCATCCCAGCTGCTGTATATCTGGCTACTAGAGAACAGAATGGACTGATGCTACTTTTTCTCTTGCAAAATTTGGTCCCAACTGTAGGATATCTACAATCATAGCCGTCATTCAATGAGATTGCTGATGCTTCTCATTCACCTTGCTTCTCACTTCTGTAAATCAGACAGCTGAATTGCCTTAGTAAAGGCAGTTGTCCCTTCACTGCCAGTTGTTCTCACAACCTTTTGGCTGTGCAAACACAACTGTCAGGCAATTAGTTCCATTCTTAGCAGCAGCTGGTGCAACCAGAGACCTCCAGAACTGCCACTTCATTGCTCCCTCCCCATAGTTGGCTTTGGGGGACTGACAATTTGGGGCATAACAGAAGAGTCTCTTTTGTCTGGGTCCATCTGCCTAAATAGACTGCTGAGGAGAAAAGCAACTGCTGCAAGTGAAATATCCTGGAGGGAATTTGAGGCACATGGGATATCATCACCCACACTGGGAAGGAGGAGCATAAGCTGTCACAACTGACCAGAGTGCTCAGCCATGTGAATCAAGCTCATGTTCAGAAAAATTGCTCTACCACCACCCTAAGCTGATTCAGGAAGTCTCGTCTGGAAGCCAGGTCCTACCTGGTGACGATGCCGTTGGGGGACTGCGGGGCGCTCCACTGGAAAGAGGCGTTCCTGGAGGTCACCGTGCGGATCTGCGGAGGGGGCTGCTCGGAGGGTGGTGCTGGCTGTGTGGTGATTTGGGCAACGGGTCCTTTGCTGCAACAGTTGAAACAGGTGCAGGCCTCCACACCAATGGTGTACGTGGTAAACGGTTTTAGCCCATGTATTGTCTGCTGAGTGGCCGTCCCTTCTGAGAGCTATAAAATTTAAAAATGAACTTTACACAGCTTCCATAACCATAACTGCTAAGCAAGAGTTAATGGGGTGAATTAACTCCAGGGGAGGTTCTCTATGTCTGCTAAGTCTGGTATTAACGCAGCTGCTGCAAGCTGGAAACTCTGTGTTCATTTTCTTCCTATTACAAAGTTAAAAAGGGGCCATTCAAAGAAAAAGATGGTGCCACCAGTGGCCTCACAAACCTTGAGTTGAGCTGTAACCATTGCAGATACACACACATATCACACAGACTTTTTCAGCTTGGACACAGTAAGCAGCATTGGCAAGAGTCATGGGAATATCGGGTGTGTCAATTTAAATGACAGGAGAATTTCCTTTGTAGTAGGATGGCCTTTGAGCTGAGGACCGGAGCAGCTATGGTATTCGATGAGCCTACAGTTAACTCTCCTATACTCAATGTGGGACACTTCATAGGTCTGACAGTGGAAACTGTGCTTTCTTGTGCAGAACATGCCACCACCTCTCTGCCATAGTCATTTGTGGGCATAGCTTCTACAGCCAAAGTAATCAAAATATGCAGAAAACACCATCAAGAGGCAACTTCTGTTCCTGTTGAGAGCACCCGATTCAGCAGAATGTAGCAGAAAATAGGCAGGAATGAGTCAAACAAAGAAAGCATCAGGTATTATAATGATATCTGGTCAAGATACAAGACTGTGGCATGGCAGATACAAGGGTATGAAAAAGGAAGGCCATACAAGTACTAGTGGCTGAATTCAGTACAGACACAGTCAATGACACTGTAAGGAATAATGTGTAATGTGCAATCAGTAAGCAGTTAACATGGACAGCATTGATGACCTGGGAAGTCAACAGCACTTCTAAGAAAGGCAATATGGGACAAAGGGGAAAAAAACCTCATACTAACTAAAACATTTTTCTGCTCATAAAGGGCGCACAGATGATGTTATAGACAAGAAATATTCAAGTATTTTGCATTATTTGGTGATAAGGTGGCTTATGCAGCCCTAGGCTGCATAATGAATCCTAGTGAAGTCCTGCAGGTTTCCTAGTTTAGGTGACTTCGGTCATAGAAGCATAATGGTTGGAAAAGACCTTCAAGATCATCGAGTCCAACCGTAAGCCCTTCAACACTGTGCCTCTTAAACCACGTCCCCAAGTGCCTCACCTACATGTTTCTTGAACACTGCCAGGGATGCTGACTCCACAACTTCCCTGGGCAGCCTGTTCCAATGCTTGACTACTCTTTCCATGTAGAAACTTTTCCTAATATCTAACCTGAGCCCCCCTTGATGCTACTTGAGGCCATTTCCTCTTGTCGTATCAATAGTTATTCTGGAGAAGAGATGGACCTTGCCTCACTACAACCTCCTTTCCGGTAGCTGGAGAGAGAGAGTGATAACATCATTTCTGGACACCTGATTGATTCTGTTCCAAGGAAAAACCCAAGCTGCACCCCAGCCTTGGTAGAGCATCTCCTGCATTGCAGCAGTCTATTCAAATCTGTTAAAACCTTCTGGCACAAAAACAAGGAATAAAAGCAATCTGCTATCAGGCGCATATGTAAAGCCTTTCTTTATCATTTCCCCAGCTCCGAAGCCCACAGGCCCAGCACATCTAAAAAGTGGGGGAATCTTTTGGGATGATACAGAACCTTGAGAATCTCTCCTACAGGCCTCTGCAGTGCAGCCATTCCCAAGCTAGAAAAGACATTGACTCCACAGTCATACTTGGAATTTCCCATTTGGTATGATCATGCTTGCAAAAACAAACAAACAAACAAACAAACAAAAAACTAAATCAAAACCAACCAAACAAGAAAGCACAGAAATTACTTAAAGAGGCGATTCGCTGGGATTTTTTGCTTTGAACACCTAAGATCCCTCCCCAAAGGTCACCTTTGAGAACATCTTTTCAGACAGTCTAGGCTGAGAGAAAGTCATCTTGCTGCTTGCGTTATTCCTAACTGTTTCTTAATAGCAAGTAAGATTTTAAGGGCAATTCATGTGCAGCATTCTCTTGTGAACTCAGAACTGTATGCTCTCCAAAGCACACGGCTGATTTCTTACTGGCTGGAGTTTCCACCTGAACCACTCGTGCTGGCGGGAGCTGTCTGGAACTATTTCGTTGGGGCGGTTAGCCATCCCTGAACAATACTTGGGATTCTCATCACATTGTCACAGCATATTACCAAGTGAGAGAGGTTTGAATGGTGAAGTTAATCCCTCCAGAAGCACAATATTTAGCTGAGTGAGAGTGTTGGTCCTGCTTTGTCCAGAAGAGAGCATTGCAGAGCAGGGAAAAAAGAGAAAATGCAAGAGCTGAACAAAGTCCAAAACCAACAGTAGCAGCTAGTAAGAACAAAATCATCAAAAGTAANAAAAAAAAAAAAAAAAAAAAAAAAAAAAAAAAAAAAAGGTTCAAATGGAAGTACAGAAATGGTTTAGACAGTACTCACCACTACGTCGGTGCCTCTGGTATCATTAGAAAACAGCCTGTAGATACTGACTAAGCCGTTGGGCTTGAGAGGAGGGCTGATGTTCACCACGGCCACCGTGGACGCCACCGTGTCGAACATGGGGGGCCCGAGGCCTTCGGGAGGGGCAGGGCCCGTGCGGCAGCGTGACCAGGCGCTCGGCGTGCGGCCTGCGGCGTTCACCGCCCACACCTGGGGCACAGGGAAACACGGACGCTCAGCGAAGGGCCTCGCCCGGCACGACACCGCAGCGGCGGGGCAACGCTCGCGCGCTGCCATCAACAACCGATCTCTAAAATACCCTCTCTATCAACATACCGATCATCTGGCAATATTTTCAATAACCCATATTATAAATAAAACCCATTGAAAACTGCAGTTAAAGTCAGCATCTCTCATTTATTTTCACATTTGCTTTATTGCATAGGCGCAAAGGCAACAGTTTAACTTCTAAGATTTCAAAATTCAGCAGCTTGAATTAGACATGTCTCTATGAACTATGCCTACTGATTTTGTCAGCTTCCCAAAACTGGAGTGATCTGCAGACTACATAAAACTCAGCACTTATTAAACACAGCCTCCAACAAATCTGCATGAAAATTAAATTTTGCTTTCATCAAGGAGTGAATAAACATATGGAAGGAAGTATAATCTTATTTATCAAAAACCATTTGTATAATTAAACACGAATATCATAAAAGGTTGCCTTAGGTCATCATTTGCATGAGTAAGTAATTTGTAGGATGTCAGGTACAATAGACAGAATAGATGGATGCGTGAGTTTATAGGGTTAAATTAGGCTCAATATTAGCCAACCACATAGTGATCAATCAGAATGATAGATCTAAATGGCAATACAAGAGGACTGTCTGAGTGATTTTTAGTGTAAGTATTCCTTAGTAAGCTTTCATGTCGAGCAGTTCTAGCTACAGTAAAAGATGTTCTTGCGTGATCTGCTCTGGGCAGAAGACCTGGGCAAGCAGACAGTGAGAAGTGCCTTAACAAAAGCAGTAATAAGAGGTCTTCAAAACTGGGCCTAGAGTCTTTTCAGCTTGCAGTATTAAGTTCAAGATAATGAGACCCTTCACAAAGGTCCTGGAGAAGGAAGAAAGCCAAACCCCACCACAATGGCTTTAAAGACTGTGGTTCTGTGCATTACAAAACCAAAGTTACCGCTTCATTCCATTGTCTTGTGAAAGACTGCCTAATAAAACACTGTTAAAGTACTTTAATTTTCAGTTAAAACAGTAATATATCTCTTAATATATCTCTGCTGTGAACTTCTCATGAATTCAAACTCTGCTCACTTCACTGTAATAGGTCAAATCATCTATCTCAGGTAAGTCTTTACTGCTACAGATTTGCCTAGAGTAGTTTATTTCCAGAGGCATATGGAAAGAATAAGCCATATACATAGAGAAGGACAGCTCTGAGTGTTACCACTTGCATTGGCTCAACACCAACCTTAGTTCAAACACCCCAGTTAAGGCCTGTGGCCTTCATGAGCACAGAGTGTAACAAGGTCAGACATTCAACTACCTAGAAGCTTCTACAGCAAAATTAAAGGCCACAAGTTAGGCACAGAGGTTTCCTGTGTGGCACATGGGGAGTACTAGGTCCCAGAATAGGACTGCTAGGACTGCTAGGAAATTCTGATGAGGGAGGGATACCCCTTACCATTTTATTAATTTGTGGCATGTACACTCAAAGCTGCAGGGAGACACCATCCTCCATTGATCCCTTTCCTAAGGGGTGCCTAAGTCTTGTCTTCAGAAAGCCTTATTTCAGAAAAACAAGGCCTCTCTCTTCTAAAACACCATCGAAGGAGAGAATTCAAGCCCGCCGCCCTCCAGAGGGCAAGTGCCCAAGCAGCCGACAGCTTCATTCTTGGTGCTCCCTGTGAGGAGGTTTCACTTGCCATGAACATAATGAATTCAGGATTGATTAGGCAAAGAGAGAGCACAAGTAGACATGACTCTTTAGCACAGCTTTTCCCTGCAGAGGTAAGGGGGACCTGAGGCTCCAGTCCATTCCCCAAGCACCATGTGCCTCTTGCTCTTAAAAAGAGCCCAACGCCACAGCTATACATTCATGTGGACCTGACCACAGGCATATTCTGAGAGCGCTTTCTAGACAGACACCAGCCCTGGCAACTTGTGTTTCAACAGAAAATTTCTAGGTGAAACTCTGCAACAGTAGATTTGGAGGCAACTGTGACAGCTGAGGAGGAGTTTCGAGTATCTAAATCCTGGATTTACACTGACCTAAGTGCACACTCTGCTTCTGCTTGATCACCTGTAAAAGGATACCTGGGCGTAAGGATATTTCCCTTCGAGAATGGCCATCCATACAAACCCCGAAGACCCAGTGTTTGCAGTCTCTGGGCAGCAAGTGCACAGCACTCACTGCAGATGGAAGTGCTAATGTTTGGTCAACATGAGAGCATGAAGAAATCAGGCAGCAAGAAAGCAGCAGTCACAATTAGGAGTGCCTGCTCAGAAGTCACCACTTAATCACAGGTGCTTGAGACCTATCGCCTGGGTAACTGGGTTAAACTAAAATGCCATAGCTTGGACTTCTGTTAAGATTTTTGGACACGTACAAATTCATTCTAAAAGCTGACAATCAGCACAAAAATATTTAACTGCATTCATACATAAGTATAAACAGCTTCATAATCAGCAGGTTACCTGGTGTCCCTAACATTTTAAATGTTACCGCAGGGCAGCTCAGGCCCATGGGGCAAAGAGGAAGCAGTCACACCTTGGGTAAGCAGAGACTTAGCAGATGACATAGCACATGCAGCAGAAAGCCAACAAAAGAAGGTTCCTTTAAGTGGACTTTCTGAGTGAACTGCCTCCCAAAGCATTAAGTCTGACATCATGGTGCCTGGCTCAGTATCCTGCCAAAAGACATAGATCTGTTAATGGCAGCATTGCCCCCCAAAAGCCAGGAGAGGGCTCCAAAATCACCTACAGGACTTGGAATTTAAAATGTTTTGTCTTTTTGCTGGCCTCTGGCCCAGACAGCACTTTGAAATGGTGCCAGAGAGAACAAGGGGAAACCTCTCTGGAGCTCATATATTCAGAGAACTAGAGAATTCCAGTTACAGGTAAACTGGCTTGTTTTTTCCATCATAAACCAGCCATGAGAGACATCTGATCCTGGAAAAGGCCAGTGATTTGCCGTCACTCAAAATGATCATAGGACAACATCCAAATTCATCAGTATAGACAGCCAAAAGGTTGCAAAAACCATGAGGAGCACCAGAGAAAATGCTGGGAAAACTGCTACAGCCTTAACACCGTGAGCTTGACTCATTAAAATTGACTTGCTAGAACTCTGACCTGTGCTACCATTTGTACGTTTCCTGGATACCTAGTCAGGATCAGTCCCACAGCAATGCTCATCAATGACTCCTCTCATTAAAGGAAAAAAAAATCACAGATATAGAGATTAAATAGAACTGAGGGTAAATGTTGAGTATTTGGTTCCACAACCTGCCCTATCGTGCATCTCAAGAAAAGGACTGGAAGAAGAGCACTGTGGCATCCAGGTAATGAACAATAAAAGATGAAGAAGCTGCCAATATAAAACACTCAAAGTAACCCACTTCGAAGGGCGACTGGAATACAGAATTAAGGAAGAAAACAGTATCTGGTCCAAAAAAGGAAAGAAAGAAACAAATAAAAAAACAGCAATCCTCTGATCACATAACTTCAGTTATATGAATATGTATAATTGCAAATCACTGAGCAGTGGTTTGGCAGTAGATATTGCGGGTGTTCAAATGGCCTGCCAGCTCCCAACACTCACATCTCAGACCTGGATCAAAGAACATGACAGGTATCACAGCCTTAAGCACAGAGACCAACAGGAAAGTTGCCAAGAGGAAATCCTCTCTGCCATGCAGAGGGGAGCCTAAGGCAACTGACAGATTATGGAGAATGAGAAACTCTCCTGTTGAAGACACCTCATTCTCCTTATTCCTGGGTACAAGTCAGGTACAACTTGCCCTTCGGATATGCAAGGGCTCTACATGCTGCCTCCGACTGGTGGTGTTGCCACAACCATGTTCCACACTACTCCAATTTCTAACATTACGCTGACGTATGTACAGAGTTTTCACGGGGCAAATAAAAGATGTTTTAAGGTATGCCTTGTATTCAAGGCTGCACAGTGAAGTCCTGAGATGTCATGCCAGTAACTTTCCGGAATACAGCACCCAATTTTCAGTTGTTTTTGAGCAGCATCGTGCAAGAACAAGTATCATGTCCACTCATGACCTGGGGTACAAGAAGTAGTAAACAAATATGCTTTCTAATTGCTCATCCACAAATCTATACTTTTCAGCATTCAGTTAGCATCCTTACAGAGGCCATAAATATATAATGGGATGGATTTTAGGTCCAGACTCCTAGCACTATGATAATTTGAGCCTCTTAAGACTGTTATTCATCTTCACTATTCAACTGCTAAAAATAAAAGCACTAAACACATTCTGGGGAAGGGAAAGGGAAAAACAATAGGCAAATGCTTTGGGGTAAAACAAAATCACAAATTCCAAAGGAAGCTCATTGCATACAACATAGTATAACACCAGTAATTAATGACAGATGTAAACAAGTTTAACTCTAAAAGGTGGAAAATTAAATAATTTGTTTCCTATGGGTATATAATGAGATAGTTACTACGTTCCCATGAGAGAGATAAGCAGATATTAAAAGGTCTTTCCAATACCTGTAATGGCTAAGGGCAACAGCTAATTCAATAGATTCGATCAAAATCACCACTTCTTTCTCCGCTACTGATTTATTACTTTGGCTGTAGTTAGTCATCACTCATTTTAGTTTGCTTTTCAGCAGTCATAAATTATGCCTCATAAATAAAAAGATACAATCAAGGAAATCATATCAAGTCATCTACAGCTCTGGAGTGTATTTTCCCCTGGCACTCATGCTAATGTTGTTTTAAAGGGTAGCTTGTCATGGTTTTGAGTATGTCAGAGCCACAACATACCTAGAAAGCTCTTGCCAGAGGGTGAAATAGCACTCTCACCAGTAATCTTAGAAGCCAATATATACAGTCTGATATCACTATTTATTTTAACGAACAAAACTCAAGGTTTGATTCATCAACACATTATGCATTTGAATTTAGGATGGTGTTGCCAATAGAAGAACAACCCCTTCAGCGGGGCTCAGAAAAAAAAAATGTATATTTCAAATTGCTCTTCTCCCTACTGTGTCTCACTGGTCAGGGAAAAAGGGAGCATTCACTTCAGTAAAAGGGTATTTAGCAATGTCCACTGCATCAGCAAAACAATACTATTATGTCTGCTTTACTCTTCAGAACCTGAGGCTGATTCTGGTAGCCTAATGCTGAGAGAGCATGAGAAAATGTTTATTGGAAACAGGGAGTGCAAAGAACCCTGTGAGAAAAATTCACTCTTTCAAAAAGAAAATGAAGAGGGGATAACAAGCAGGGAGTGAAAGAACCACATTTTATTTCATGCCACCACTCTGCAGTGAGTCTCTCTGTCAGGGAGACAGGAAGAAATGGTGAATTAAAATGACAAAAAGAAGCCAAAAGATGAGGGATATTTCAAGTGGATGACTATTCATCACTGGCCAGTCAGAAAACCAGTTTCTCCCCATTTTAAGCTACAGAGAAGTCCCTTAGTTCTTTGGCAGTAACTAAGCAACACAAACTGAAGTTCAGCCAACAGTTTGACAGACAAAGCAGCGAACCACGTGTCATTCTTGTCATCTCTGAAAGTGCCCAGGAACACTGAAATATTCTGCACTCCATGCAGTTGTTTCTGCCATAATCTTCACAAATTTACACCCATTTCTTTTTCTCATCATCTCTCTGGTGCCAGAAACATGATTTGTCTTCCTTTTGAGAGTTTGAGAGGGAAGACTTGAACATATTGCCCTTGGCATATCTCAGATTATTTCCTAGATTCTTCACTTGGCTGCAGTACTTGGGCTGTGAGAAGCACACTTTATAAGCAAGAGAAATACCATCCTTTCCACAGGAATAAGGAGGCAGACGTCTTTAGTGCTGCAGGCCCACCTGCCTCATTGTGCCTGAGAGCCCTCCCAGAGAATAAACCTCTGCAGGGAGCAATAAAACTTTCTGAAAAGCACCACTACTATTTCTACAGTTCTGTGCCTGCCAAGTGGAAATAAGAATGTGTCCAAAACCAGGACGACACTATGCCATTAATCTAAAGAAGGAGACTAAGTGCACAATTCACTGCAAGTGTGCAAGAGCGACACTGCACCTGCAGGGAACTCGGAGCACACCCCGACAGCTCTGCTTTGCAGAACAGAACTGAACCTCACATGCTGTTCAAAAGGACCCTTCCTCAACTAAGAAAAATAGGATTGATCCTATAGGATACCAGGATAACACAGTACACCATCCTCAACTGTTCGTAAGAAAAGTCTACACACCTGTTTCAGAGATATTGTAAGAATCAAAGGACCACATCTGGAAACTCAGTAGGCCTCATGAGCTATAACATTTAAGTAAGGGTCTTCTTCAGGGCATTATGAAATTGCATCTATTTAATATATCTAAGGATCTCAGGCAGCACTCCAACAAATAGCTAACAGGCTGAATGCTGCAAAGAATGCAATTATCTAAATATAAAAGTAGATTGAGGGAATTTCAAACATCTAGGTAATTATTTTCAAGTACAGGAAGGTTGGAATCTTAATGCCTCTGAAAAAAACCACTAAAACCAAGCAAGTGTGAATATGCTTACAAAAAATCTGGCCCCTAAAGAATGAAAGTACTTAAATCCCTTGATCTATAATGACCTAATCATTTAGGGGCCATAGCCCCTTTGACCAGCATGATCTTCTAAAGTCATTTCATCTTTTTCGAAAGTGCAACTTTTGCATTTTAGTCTTACAAGTCCTAAATATTCAGCTGAAATTTCCAGTGAAAGAACACAAACCCCAAATCCGGATTTTATATCTAAAGAAGCTGTCAGAGTTCATCAAACTAAATCTCAATACCTCAAAAATGTTGCAGAGAGCCCCATCAGAGCACTTAGATTTTATCTGCATTCTGCTGGAGGAAATTCAGTTGCATTTAAAGTTTTATGTCCAGCAAACAAGCCTCAAATGCAGAGACAGCAGAATCAATATCCAGTTTAAGTGAAATATAAATCTGGGTTTCATCAGCATAATAGCAAAAGCCAAGCCCTATACTTATGAATAACTTGTCTCACAGGCAAGATATAAATTGTCAACAATGGAAGGGCTTAGAACAGATCCCAGAGGACTGCTGAAAATGACATAAGCAGAAGACAAACACATGCATGCAAAAACCTCTCACAGGGAAATAAATGGCCACCAGTGGAAAAAAAAAAAAAAAGATTTAGGACCTCAGTCAACAGCTCAGCTCAGCTATGAGCAGAACCAAAATAAAAAGCAAAGTTTGGCATATAACCCATAGGAATTAGGTCAAGAGACATTTTTAGTTACCTATCATCAACAAATCACTTCTTAAAAACTTTGGCTCAAGCAAGTCTGTGGGCGGTTGACTGCTACCCAAATGCCAGTTTCTGAGGGGCATACCTGAAAGCTGGGGCAACTAAGAGCACCCCACAGTCAAGATTAACAACTTCCAGAGCAGAGACAATTGAGATTTTTCTCTTTAGCAAAGGAAGTCCTAACTAGAAAGTAGCATTTCTGCCTGCTACGGCTACTGGACTCACACCAAGCCTTGTCTGGACTGGAATTTGCATACTTTACAGATCCTGACCAAAATAATAAGGAGATTTAGTCTGACGACAATTCTGCCTTAAGGAAACTACAGCAACATGAGAAGAGACTTCACACAGTTCAGGGCCTACAGATGGGCCCCATGCCGACATTAAAAAAAATGGGAGAAGGAAAAGGAAACCTTAAAACACAGGTAGTAAACCCTAAAATATGCTGTTTCCAGGAAAGATTTAACAGATGTAACAGCAGAAGTATATACCCTCATATACTTAAAGCATAAAAAGTTCCAAGGCTTTTTAAGTGATCATTTCTAACTTGTCAGCTCACAGATACTCTGCATTTCCTTCAGCATAACTCTAACAGACACTTTTCACACTTGCTGCTACCTTACAGCCATGCTGCCAAATGACAGACATCAGGAGGAGAGAAGGAGCTTTGTGATTGCCAAGCAGTGAAGAAAGGCTTTGTGAAAACTGCAGTAAGGGTAAGGGCGCTTTGCTAATAGCATCCCAGGCTCTCTCCTCAATAGTTCTGTAACTGCCCCTTCACAGTCCATTTCTTGGCCAAATGATTGCTGCTAGAACTGATTTATGGAGAGAGCCACCATACTTCTCCCTCCAGGCTCTTGACAGTAATGGGATAGGAGAAAACAGACACAAGCTGAAACAAGGGAAATAACAGAAATTAGATACAAGGAGAACCATGAGGTTACGTAGTAGTGGACTGGAACAAGTTGCCCAGAGGAGCTGTGGAATCTCCATCCTTGCAGATATTCAAAATCTGACTGGAAATGGCTCTAGCTGGATCTGCTTCAAGCAGGAACTAGGGGACCTCTGAATTGCCCTTCCAGCCTACATGTGATTCACATATTTAAGAATAGCAGCCAGATAGACTGTATACTAATATGATAAAACAGCTTTTTAGATTTAATTATACATGCTTTTTGGCTACCAGAAAGAAAACAACAGGAACAGTGGAGTCATCTGCAAATTTGGTGAGAGTGCACATTACAGATTAAGTCTTTTGAGAAAAAAAAAAGAGTTTTAAAAGACTTTTGAGAACTTCCAAATTCATTATCGCAACATGTTGGGTTCAGTGTATATAACCAGCACTGGAGCTTATTAATATCTGCTTCAGGAAGGGAGAAATATGCATGCCTGTTCATAGGATTTATATGTGCAAAATCAACCTCATCCTGCCATGAAACTACACCCATTTTCCTTTCAAAAGGAACAAATTCAAGACTAGTTTGGAGTGAGTGTATAAACTCTATTAACTCATATAAAACCTGGGAATGGATGTCAGATAGTTATAAATAACAAGGTTATCAGTTCAGGGACTGAAATCAAATAAAGCTCTACACTATTACTAGTAATGCATGATAAAAAATATGTTGAGTTTTCTTATGAGGATGTTATGGGAGATTGTGTCAAAAGCCTTGTTGAAGTCACAGCAGACAACATCCACAGCTCTCCCATCATCCATCCAGACGGTCATCTCATTGTGGCAGACTATCATCAGGTTTGTCAAACACAACTTCCCCTTGGTGAATCCATGCTGATTACTCCTGATCACCTTCTTTTCCTTGACATACCTAGAGATGGTCTCTAGGGTGAGCTGCTTCAACACCTTTCCAGTGATGGAGGTGAGGCTGACCAGCCTGTAGTTTCCCGGCTCCTCCCTCTNAGTAATGCATGATAAAAAATATGTTGAGACTTCTATTTTGACATAGAAAACAATTCCAGACCAAAGAAGATCAATTGCTGTAGTGCTCAGGGCCTTGAAAATCAAGAGTTATTTTAAGTAACTTGGGCCCAATTTCTTTGGCTACACTTCACAGCAAATGGTGACATTACAGAATAACAGAATCACAAAATCATAGAATGGTTAAGGTTGGAAGGGACCTCTAGAGATCATCTAGTCCAACCCGCCCTGCTCCATCAGGGACACCTAGAGTACGTGGCACAGGGTGGCATCCAGGCAGGTTTGAAGATCTCCAAAGAAGGAGACTCCACAGCCTCTCTGGGCAGCCTGTTCCAGGGCTCTGTCACCCTCACAGAAAAGAAGCTCTTCCTCACATTAAGGTGGAACTTCCTGTGTTTCAACTTGTACCCATTATCCCTTGTCCTGTCACTGGCCACCACGAAGAAGAGTGTGGCCTCATCCTCCTTACACTCATTCCTAAGGTCCTTATGCATCTTGATCAGATCTCCCCTCAGTCTTCTTTTCTCCAGGCTAAACAGGCCCAGCTCACTTAGTCTTTCTTTAGACAGTAGATGCTCCAGTCCCTTAATCATCTTTGTGGCCCTACGCTGGACCCTCTCTAGAAGCTCCATGTCCCTCTTGTCTTGGGGAGCCCAGAACTGCCCCCAATACTCCAAGTACGGCCTCACCAGAGCTGAGCAGAGGGGCAGGATCCCCTCCCTCGACCTGCTGGCAACGCTCCTCCTGATGCAGGTCAGGATCTCACTGGCCTTCTTGGCCACGAGGGCAGATTGCTGCCTCATGGTTAACTTGTTGTCAACCAGGACTTCCAAATCCCTCGGAGCAACGGAGTTGCTTTCCAGCAGGTCAACCCCTAATCTGTACTGGTACCTGCGGTTATTCCTGCCCAGGTGCAGGACCCTACACTTGTCCTTGTTGAAGCTCATGAGGTTCCTCTCTGCTCAACTCTTCATCCTGACCAGGTGCCTCTGGATAGCAGCACAACCCTCTGGAGTGTCAGCCACCCTACCCAGTTTGGTATCATCTGCAGACTTGCTCAGGGTGCACTCGGTGCCCTCATCCAAGTCACTGATCAACAAGTTGAACAGCATCCGGCCCCGTACCGACCCCTGCAGGACACCACTGGCCACAGGCCTCCAACTAGACTCGGCCCCATTTATCACCACGCTACGGGCTCTGCCATCCAGCCAGTCCTCAATCCACTTCACTGTCCATTCGTCCAGTCCACACTTTCAGAGTTTTCTTATGAGGATGTTATGGGAGATTGTGTCAAAAGCCTTGTTGAAGTCACAGCAGACAACATCCACAGCTCTCCCATCATCCGTCCAGACGGTCATCTCATTGTGGCAGACTATCATCAGGTTTGTCAAACACAACTTCCCCTTGGTGAATCCATGCTGATTACTCCTGATCACCTTCTTTCCTTGACATACCTAGAGATGGTCTCTAGGGTGAGCTGCTTCAACACCTTTCCAGTGATGGAGGTGAGGCTGACCAGCCTGTAGTTTCCCGGCTCCTCCCTCTTGCCCTTTTTGAAGACTGGAGTGAGGTTGGTTTCTTCCAGTCCTCTGGCACCTCCCTTGCCCTCCGTGACCTCTCGAAGATGATGGAGCTGAGCAATGACCCCTGCCAGTTCCCTCAGCACTTTTGGGTGCATCCCATCCTGGCCCAGAGATTTATGGGTGTGAGGTTTGCCTAAATAATCCCAACCCAATCCTCCTCGACCAGCAGAAAGTCCTCCTCTCTCCTGGTTCTCTCTCTTGTCTCTGGGCTCTGTAGTTCATGGGGATCAGCCTTAGCAGTAAGGAGAGAAGCAAAAAAAAAGGCATTTAGTAACTCTGCCTTCTCTGCATCCTCTGCCACCAAGGCACTCTCCTCATTCAGCAGTGGACATTTTCCCTAGTTTTCCTCCTCCTTCTGATATATTTGTAGAAGCCCTTCCTGTTGCCCCTGATATCTCTCGCTAACTCTAATTCCAAACAGGCCTTGGCCTTCCTCGTTGCATCCCTGCATTCCCTGACAGTGTTCCTATATTCTTCCCATGTGGCCTGGCCCTTCTTCTACATTACGTACGTGCTCTTTTTCTCATTGAGTTTACCCAACAGCTCCTTGCCCATCCACACAACTCTCCTGCCCTCCTTGCTCAACTTCTTTCTTATAGGAATGCACCGATCCTGAGCTTGGAGAAAGTGGTGCTTGAATAGTAGCCAACTCTCCTGGACCCCCTTTCCTTCTAGGACCCTTTCCCAGGAGATTCCTCCAAGAAGCTCCCTGAAGAGGTCAAAGTTAGCTCTCTTAAAAGTCCAGGGTTGCAATCCTGCCTCTTGTCCAGCTTCCTCCTCGCAGGATTGTGAATTCCAACATCTCCTGGTCACTGCAGCCAAGACTGCTACCAACCTTCACATTTTCCACTGGACCATCTCTGTTTGTTAGTATCAGGTCTATCAGAAACCCTTCCTTTGTTGGCTCATCAGCCATCTACAGGAAGTTATGCAATGTTCTGCAGGAACCTCCTGGACTGTCCGTTCCTAGCTGTGTCATTATCCCAGCAGACCTCAGGGTGCTTGAAGTCCCCCATAAGGACCAGGATCTGGGATTGTGAGGCTTCTTGCAGCTGCCTGTAGAAGGCCTCGTCTACTTCTTCTCCCTGGTCAGGAGGCCTGTAGTAATCTCCCATGACTGTTTCACCCCGGTTGGCCTGCCCTTCAATCCTTACCCATGAGCTCTCAACCCATACCTTGTCCACTCCTATGCTGAGCTCCATACATTCCAGTTTCTCTTGCACGTAAAGAGCAACTCCGCCACCTCGCCTTCCCAGCCTGTCCTTCCTGAAAAGCCTAAAGCCATCCATTACCACATTCCAGTCATGAGAGTTGTCCTACCATGTCTCAGTAACTGTGATGGCCCTGCAATCGCACACGCATCTCCAGTTCCCCTTGTTACTTACTCCACAGTTTAGTTGATTCCAGTAGTGCCACTGATTTCTAGTAAGGTAAGATGATATTCAGTGAGAATTGCAGAACTGTTCTCCTTACTTATCTCGGTCTCATAAGAAAAATAATAAGAGTAATATACCCATGACCATGAGAAACAATAACAGCTACCAACTGCAATTTCCCTTTGCACCACCCATGAAACCTGACTGTAATCCTACCATCTCTTTCAAAGAGAAAACAAGCCAAAACCCTCTCCATGTAAGGTATATGTAAAGTCATAAATTAAAAATTAATTCAGAGTAGACTGGGGGAGAGAGGAAAACAGAGAAAAACTAATGCACTGAAGTTGCCATTTAACAACTAGAATTTTAAACTATTCATGTAACATTAGAGCCCTGCAAAAGCTCTGCAGGGTATACAAACATCGCACAAAGAACAAAAACATTCATGATTACATTACAGAAAAACCAATACTGAATGAACGTATTGCTGTGCAATTTTTTTGAGGTTCTCAGCTATTTAAAATACACTAGCAAAAAATATTTAGGTATCACAACACCATTACGTTTAGAATGAGAGGTGTACATTCAGGGCAAGTGTGAAGTAAGATTCTGAAAGTGTTCCAAAATCATCAGAGCTCCTAAGTGGCTTCAATTCTCACCTGATATTCATATTCTGTGTACGGCAGCAACGTGTCATCTTTGAAGGAGGTCGAAGAACCATTGTAAACAAGCACAAGGTCTAAATTTACATGGGCTTGAGTTGTTCTCCTTCTGTAAAGCTCATAGTACAAAATCTTCCCATTTGGTTGCTGCGGGCCAGTCCACAGAACCGAAGAAGCTGACTCGAACCCCCCGGCTCTGCTCTGTATTTCTATGAGAGGGGCAGGCTGCACTGCTGGGGGGGCCTCCAGCGTCCGCACAGATGCCCACTCACTGGAGGCACAACCCAGCTCTGTGCAGGCCTGGAGTTGGACTTCATACCTTGAGGAACACAAATAAAAGCAATAAAATTAATAAAACCCCCGCAAATATAAACGTAGACTGTGCCTAAGACTAGAATCAAGTATACACGGGGATTTCTTAATTTTTCTAGGTATTTTCTAGACAAGTTTCCATGCAAAGTGAAACAGCTTCTAAGTTTTTTTTATCTCTTCATTTTCATTCAACAGAAAACCAGGCTTCGACAAACATCTCTCAATTCAGTTATCAACCATGACATCACTCTTCCCCCTTCCTCAAGTTCTGGTTTAAAAAAAAAAAAAGAAAAGAGAGAGAAAAAGTGCCTGCACTTTACATGGAATGTAAAGATCTTTATTCTACTGTCTTAATTCTGGCAGAATTTAGATTTAAATGTCCAAGTTTGGAGAATGGGACTTGATGGGGCTCAACACATGTCAGAGAGGTCAAGACACAGAGGAGAGGAGGGAAACACCATTCAGAAATCAGCTGCGAGAACCTTAATGATACGAAAAAGTAATGCTGATAAAAAGAGAGAAGGAAAAAACATTGCTCAAATAGAAAAGCTGCAGGACCCTTCTAAATAATTGATTCAGGGAGGTAACATTTTGTTAGATGAAATAGAGATGTCTTTATAACTGATAAACCAACCCATAACAGCATTGTTAATGTTGACCAAAGAGGGTTTTCCCCTGGGTATACAGGATCCATTTGACAACACACTGAAAACAAAAGAGCACCCAGCTTGTCAACATTTTGAAATGGTCCCACAGGATCTCTATTAAAAGCATGACAACTGGAGCCCAAAACTTCTATGATACAATATACCAAGAAAGAATTCTGCTTTCTGGATTTTGATTTGTTTCTGTTTGTTTGTTTTTAAGAGCAGAGTTAACAGCTGTAGGAGTTCAAGTGATCAAAATCACTTTGAAGTTGCTCATAGATGAAACAAAATCATGATTCATTGCAAGAGACAATTTGGTATCATTTGAGAGCTGTATCATGACTAACTTCATTCTATTACTCTTCTCTCTTTGGATTTAGATTAGTTATATGTAAATAGTCGACAGAGTTATCAACCATGTAACACACACAAATTATGCCTGCACAAATATATAAGGAAAGGTCAGGTAAATAATCAAGAATTAGTGGGGAAGATATTACTTTAATATTAAGTGCATTCTTTCTGGAGCTGAGTTCTGTAGCCTCACTTTTAAATAACAAAAGATCAGAGAGGCACACGTGTTCCTGGTGCGACTCCATTAACAGCTGCACTGTGAATGAGCTAGCCAGCAGATCTTTTGTCTCCCCAACCCTCTTTCTTTTCTAACCCCCTTTTTTTTTTCTTTAATGCAGACATCTTGAGAAACACAAGTACAAAACTACCAGTTCTGAAGTCTGTAGAAGGGTATTGAATTACCCCTTGCACCATTTATACCCTATGTCAACTTCAAGCACTTCACCAAGATGATATACACTTGATGTTACTAGAAATTAAAATATTCTGGTTTTATCATGTGCTTGGGGAGGAAAAAAAATAAATGGGGTGGTAAAGCCATCAACCAGCCCAGCCAATCACCTTGCAGGGTTTTCCCAACAAGATCTTTCAGACTTACCTACTGAAGGGTTCTAGCTCTGATACTACATAGGACCGCCTCATAAAAGAAACATGGGATGCATCAAAGGCAACAGTCTTCTTTCTTCTTTCAGTGGGCTTGTGGATTGAGATTGTGTAATTTCTGATGTCACCATTTACTCTGACAGGAGGATCCCAAGCCACCAAGATCTCCCTTGAGGACCATGCCTGCAACCTAGGAGGTAACATCCCCGATGGAGCAGAGGGGTTGGTTCTGATCTGAGCTGATGGGCTGGTCACACTCCCTTGGCTGTTATTTGCAGTGACAGTGTAGCTGTATTCCATGCCTGGCATGAGGGTGAAATCAAGGTATCGAGTTTCCAGACCTGAGTAAACAAGAACATCATCCCTCCTTAGCTCATAGCTTGTGATTTTACCATTAGGGTTCGCTGGCATTTTCCAGGTGATTTCAATTGACTCGGAGCCCATGACAAGCAGCCTGGGTGCTTCCATATTTAATGGCGGAGCCTCCATGGTCATCACGGATTGGAATCTGCTAGATGTGCAGCCCCCGGTAGTACAAGCAACCAGTGCAAAACTGTATTCTGTGTAAGGCTGTAGATTAGAAATCAACATTTGCAAACTTTTGCCAGGATAATACTGTTCATTGTTTAATTTCAGTATGTACTTGGTGATGTCTCCATTTTGCACCTGAGGAGGCGTCCAGGATGCATTAATCTGAGTGGCACTGACAGCCTGCAGCGATGGTGGATCCACTAAGGCAGGCGCTGCTTCCAGTGTTTGAATTGCAGCTGGTTCACTGGTGGAGCAGCCTCCCATCGTACAAGCAACTACCGCATAACTGTATATGGAATAAGGTAGTAAGTCATCATCCATATAGCTGAAAGTATTAGCATCAAAGCTGAAAGGATAGAGAACATCATTTTTTAGCAGTCTGTATGACTGAAGAATACCATTGGGCTGCTCTGGTGGGACCCAGGAAATGAGCACTTTGCGGGGGTTAACTGATGCCAGGTATAATTGAGGCGCAGCAAGACCTTTAGGGGCCGTTTGACTTGTCTTTGCCACTGTCCAAGAACTGTCCGTGTAGCCCGCTGCGTTCCAGGTGCGTATTTTATATTCATACCTTGTCCACGGCTGTAAACCTTTATCGTTATATATAAACGTCTTGCCTTCAGTGTTATATTCTGTGAAAACAATTTTCTCATCTTCTGTTGTTGTTCTGTACCCTGCAGCATTTTCTTTTGTGCATCTGTGAATAACTTCATAGCGAATTATTTTTCCATTTGGATTAATTGGCTCCAACCAGCTCAGTTCAACGTTGGTGGCATTCACCGCCTGGATCACAGGCGCCATCTGAGACACTGGAGGTGCTTCATCCGTCCAGACTGGCTGGGCTGCGGATCGAGTGCAGCCCGCCGCATTGCAAGCTTCCAGGACGAGGCTATAGAGAGTGTAAGGCTCAAGGCGCCTGAAGAGGAACTGGCGGGACAAGCCGCTGTACTCCAGGTTACCATCGCTGAAAATATTATAGGTCTGAAAAACAAGAAAAGGAAAAAACAAAGGGAGGGATGGGGGGAAGGGTAGAAGACAGGATAAAAGACCAACAGAAAAATCACCAATTTTTGCAAATGACCAGTAGATGAGACACCTAATTCTTCATAAATATTCTTTGTAACACAGTAGGGCCTATGAACCAATGATACAGAAACTTCCTTCCTAACTAGGAGCAATCACTGTGCACACGGCTTATGAAACAAAAAGAATGTTTTGAGCAACTTTTCATGATTTACCCATTTTGGATACAGTATTTAGCCAGTGAGTGACACTTTTCATTATATTTATTTATTATCAAGCTTCATTGCCAGGCCCTCGTGTTAGCACAAAGCTTGCTGCAGACTAACTCTAGAGGGGGGAAAAAAAAACCTTAAAGAAAGGATCATCTCCCTAGCTGAAAAGAAATGCAGGTAAAGATCCACAATCAGTTGAAAACCCTGTGTTAAAACAAGACCCAAATTTCAAAGCAGCATTTTGTCAAACATAGTTTGTCTAGAAACAGGTTTTGGCAAAGTCTAATATGAGGGGAGGGCTAAACCCCCACCAAGAGTATGTGCTTTCACATGCAGCTTTCTAGACATTCAGTACAGAAGTACTCCGTTCACTAAGTACATTAGTGAATAATGCGGTTCACCAGTCCTAAAATAAAGGCCTTTCACACAATTCCTGTGTTGTTCTGAACTTTTACAGTCATGGGGTAGTACAGGAATGTTAATACTCAGTTGAATTTACAGAAGTTGCACCAGAAGCAGTGAATGCTCAGAGGGCCCTTGTGCCTACACAGTACATCAATCCAGCTTTAAAATCAATCATGTTTGATGGAGACCTTTTCAGCAAAAATGTTTTGATTTTCGGTGTTTTCTTTTCCTTCTTAAGCAAATGAAGTGTCCAGGTGAAGGTTACCTTAATCACACCGTTGGGTTTGGTGGGCTCTGCCCATCTGAGCAGCAAAGCCCTCCCGTTCTCCTTCTTTTCCACGGTGAAGTTGCTCAGGCCGCTGGGTGGTGCTTCCAGTGTGCGCACAGATGTCCAGGGCCCTGAAACCTGTCCGGCACCATTTACAGCTACGACATGGACATGATATGTTGTGAAAGGTTTCAGTCCGAACAAATGAGCCTGATGTTTTGTGCCCTGAAGCAAGAATACACATTTGAATTAGTTAAAAAAGTAATCATCATCTGCAGCTTGTGTCACTTGGAAAATGAGGGCTCATTTTCCCTCAAAGCAGGCTACGACCACCTCCGCCGGTGGCGAGGAGCCTGCTCATAAATCCCAGGGGCTCAAGCGCTTCTGCAAGGGCCGGGGCCAGCGGGACCACTGCCCAGCGCAGGGGTTCGGGCAGGAGCCGTGGCCGGGCCGCCCCTCACGCTGCAGATCACCCTTTTATACCCCAAACAGCACCCGGCACCCAGCAAAGAGAAGCTCAAACTGGGCTCCGCGCAGGAAAGGCAGCACAGCCACCGCCAAGGGTGGCATTCCGAATAGCCAACAAAGGGAAAAGGGCAACGTGTTTCTCAGTGAGACCTCTCCGATTCGTCCCATCGGAGCAGAGAGTCTCTGCAGATCGCTGAGACGATTATTTTCATTTTTAGCTGTGTTTTGCATTAATGATACAGATGCCACGGGACTGCAGGAATCCAACTCCCTTTATGTGGCAGAAACAGATGAAGTTAAATCCCTGTTTCAGTAAGTTATATTAAGTTATAAATGCTAACACTTCAAATTGTTAAATATTTAAACATTTGTTAAGCTATCAGACTCAGAAACAAATTTTAAAGAAATATTAATTTCTTTTTTTAAATATTAAAAGTTAGATCATAAATATTTAAATACTTATTTCCTCACAACAATGAGTTAGTCTTTTAGATAAATATAGCACAGCATTTGAATGACCATTATGAATATTAAATCTGAAGATGCCACAAGTACAGATTACAAACATACTTTTCTGATAAATGATTCCTTTTTCTGTTAAACAGGGCAAACAGTGGCAAGATTAATAATGCAAAAAAGTATAATTCTTTGTTAGGAACCCCCAATCATCTCTGCCAAAAAAGCATAAGCTCATATGCAAATAGCGATCACCTCAAACAGATTATATATAAAAAAGCACTGGCTGCTGTGGGACATTTACAGATATCTTTTGTCATAAGAAACATGGAAAGCATGTGGGCTATAAAGCAAAAACATATGTATATTGTCAATAGCAGCACCTGTTCAATTACAGTTTATTTCAGTATGGAGAATTTAGTTCAGCCCCTAGATGGCAATACTATCAAACACTTTTTGTAACATGAGTACTTAATGATTAACAACGTGCATTCAGTCATCCAGCCTACTCAAGGCGGCCATTAAAAAAATAACAAAACTGATTTCATTATAGATTCTTTTAATAAACATTTATGGCTCAGATCCTTGAAAGTGGAAGCATTCAAACTGCCATAGCCAAAAACCTATACAGACGAATGGAAAATTATGAACTGCAGGTTAAAGAACAGAGCTTACACAGAAGTTCATGCTTAGCATAAAAATCTGGCATCAGAAATTATGTTGGCACAAAACATGATTAAAATCAGCTTTACAATTGGATGTGGTGTGTATTAATAGTTTTTGTGAGGACAGTTTTCTATGAGATTTTCAAAACAGAATTTTAAAAGCCTAAAATTTACACTCCTTGCTTCGGGGCCGAGAAGGGAGCACACAGCATTAACTTACTGCTCCTGGACTGTCACACGGACACTCAGGGAAGGTGCAAACACACTGTTAAGAGTCGTCACACAAAAGGCAACGGCTCTGCTCTCCCATCAGCTGCATAATCGGAGTGGCTTTTGCAACAACAATGCTACAAAATACCTGCTTCTTTAAGCACACAAAAAATGCGTATTTTTCACCACTATGGTTTTGCCACTAAACCCCAAGATTTAATTATTTACAATCCTTGCCACACTTTGAAATGAAACAGGGATGGAGGGATTTCCTTGCCTGCAGTTCATCATGTTCTCTGGAGACTGCTACGCCTTTCCTTCCAGGGATGCCTTTTAGCCCTGGCTTCTACAGATACTTCTGGAGCAGCAGACGGTTTACATGTATTTTTGTTTGGTTTGGTTTGCATGTAAGCTCGGAAGAAATGCTCCCCGAATCCGGGACTCCCTTTCCTCCCCCTGCAGAGCCACCGCTGCCATTGGAGAATTTACTCAGCTCAGAGGCTGATCCTGAAAAGACGATGGATGGCAGTCATTAATTTTCAGAATTATTTAATGTCCTCCCATGACATTTTCAGTCTGGAAATGCTGTCCTACTGGAATAGACAAATACAAATAGCAAAATACATCTTGCAGAGGATGGCACTGTCACCTTTGGCTTCAGCGGACCACTGCACAACCTTAAAAAGGTACAGGATGAAAGTCATCGCATGGAGTGTTCTCCCAGTCTTTGTTTGCAAAGCCATGAACTCACATATCCCATGTTTACATACTGCTAACGGACCTGATTTCATTTACCATTAAAAGCAAACCAACAAAATAAAATTTTAACGCAAACATTAAGATGTTCATAGATCATAACTGACTGACCATGAAATCTGATGGGCAGCAGTCCCAAAGCCCGTTCTATGCCTCCTATTGCTTAGTATCCTCACTCATGCAGTCATTAAATTAAGCATAATCCTACCAACAGCCAGACCATGCACGCTCTGGCATTCGTCCTGTAAGGCCCACCCTTTAATGTAAACACTACGGAAAGCTGCAACGTGCTGCTCTGTGCTCTGCCATCCAGAGCCCCATCTTTCCAAACGAGCAGTGTCCTTCGCTTTTGGTAGCTCTGCCCTGTTCCCCTTCCCAGGGCCGCGAGCTCATCCCACTCCAAGCAGGACAGCATCCCTGCTTTGTTCTGGAGATGCTTTGCACGCTCCTGGCAGCAGCAGCCCTCGGCAGCTACACGCGCGTGCCTCGGCTAATTCCACTGCTCCAACCGCAAATTAGAGGGAAAGTTATTTAAAACAAAACCTTGTTTTATCACATTTTCAAAGCACAAAAGGAGAGAACATGAATGATGAATAATGTATCCACCTAGATTTGCTTCAGATTGCCTTTTTTGTTTGTTTATTTTTTAATTCATCAGCATGGAAGTCACTTAAAGTCTGGAAACAAATTGCCATATGCTTTCAGGCCGATCAAAGGCGGCAGCATCCCGAACACCGTGCGCCTTCCTCCCTCCCGAACGCCGTGCGCCTTCCTCCCTACGCCCTGCTCCTCCTCCTGGGCACGCTCAGGGCTCCGCAGCCCACAGGACTCAGACAGTTTTACGCTGCCTGCTGGGATTGCTTTTGACTACTTGAAGCGCCCTTAAGGTGACAACAGGGTCAAGAGGTCTGTGTAGGTTGAAAATGATCAAAAATTAGCATTGATCCGTGGCTGTCAGTAACACTCAGCGCGGGTGGACTTCCCGCACAAATGTTTAAACTGCACACAACTACCCAATGTGTTCATCTCCGACCCCACCGACGCGATGGTTCTGCAGCGCCGTCGCAGGCAGCACAGCGTGCCTAGGGCACGGCACATACACCAGCACCGCACAACTGCCCCGTGGGCAGCCGCACGCTCGAGCTCCTCCCTCCTCGCAGCCCAGCAAGTTGTCACCCGCTCACGTTGGGGTTTCTTTATCCCTCCCTACCTTCTCTTTGCAGAGTAATCCCTACTCAGCAGGTATCTTCAGCGTCTCGTTAGGAAGCTGGCTCATTCCTTCTCTGACTCAATTCTCTTGAGTGGCACGGTGGCACTAGATACGGTCACACTGTTAACAGCACTACTGGCACCAGGATCCAAACCTACAACTTCACATCCCCCCCAGGACACCAATGATGAGAAAGTAATTCAGGATGACATTGCCTGTTTTGCAGAACCAAGACTCTGGAATACCCCTGTCAGGGAGGGAAAACCAACAGCCTCCTAGCTCCTCCTAGTCACAATGCTAATCGAACCGCCCACACATCCTCCAGCGCCACTTCCCAAATTCTCCACCAAGGCAGGCAAACAGATTCTTCCTAAAGGCAGAAATAAAGGAATGGTTATCTTTAGTGTGTGTGTTTTGAGTGGGTTTTTTTTTGTTGTTGTTTGTTTGTTTGTTTTTGCTACAACACTCTTCTCTGGTTCCCCATCTAATCCAGATTCTTTGCCGTCATTTGCAAAGCACTGGTTCTACTTCCCCCTTGAGTGAGATGTTCACATTTAATTCCTAGATTACTTCTTTCCTTCAGTCTTCACTCTAAAATCTGCACTGAGATTGTATTTGTATTCAATACCTAACCGTCCTTTGGGTTGCTGCCTTCTCATGCTCACATCATTTACACTGTTTCTTTTACCTTTTTAACATCTACCCCATTCCTAAAGCCTTTACACGCTCCTGTACTCAAATTCACACAGATATAACCTATACAAGCATAAGTAATCTGTGATTCTGTTCCTTCTTGTAACATTCTGAACTGGAATGTAAACTTTCCCCATGGCAGTAGTGAAAAATCTCAGAGGCAGAAATAAAAATGTTATTCATTTTGCCAGAAATTATCATGAATACAGATAACCAGAATTTGTATTTTTAACAGACATTGATGTTACAACTTTCCTCATTTGTTTAAAAACTGTTTTAATTTTTCATTAAATTTTTGGAAAATTTCACTCCTAAAAAATTACATTTTAAGAATTTCGCAGTTCATTTTAGATTTTTTAAGTTGCCTTTCAACGTATACTGCTCATTTTAAACAATGACAGTATTCTGTATTACCCAACAAAGTGTCAACTAACATGACACTGATGTTATTCTTTTTTTACATTTAAATTACATTGCAAAAATTCTAAAAAATACTTAAATAAACATTTAAATGATAATTTTTGACTGATTGTGTTTGACGAAAACAATTAAATGATTAAATGAAAATTTCAAATTTGTAAAACAGCAAATTTTCTTAAATCAGCCTCGTTTTGAAACACTTATCATGGGAATATTCTTCCAAATTGCTTTCAGTTGAGATTCCCAGCCCTATGCCCAGAGGCATTTCTTCTGCAGTGGGTAGTAAGTAACATTAAGGAATCAATTGCATTGGAGCTTGCTGTTTTATTTATCCTCAAAAAATTATTTGAAAATATGTTAAAGAGGATTCAAGTCAAAAGAAGGCACATAAAATTTAGAAAATGGCTGAAGCGTTAAAACAGTCTTTGATTACATGATCATAAATTATTCTTTCCTCAGGACTCCTGGCAAACTTAATGCTCATTCTGCAACTTTTAGAATGTTCTCACCATTTATTTTTAAAACAAATGGTAGTTTTGTCATCAATATCAGAAACCTCTGCTTGGCCTCTGTGACTTCATCTTCTTGCCTCTTCTTAAAAAGCTCTTAGCTTGGTATTCTTATTAGAGAAAATAAAAAAGGAGAAAGAATCAAAAAAAGAGAGAAAAAAAGGGGGATTAAAAAGGAAAAAGTGCTGCACCATTTTGCTCAGCACAAAACACGACCATTTCCTATATTTCCTAGATATTTTCCTATATTTCCAATATTCCTGCAGGAGCCTGTGAGCCAAATCAGAGAGAAAGATTTGCAGAATCAAGAGCAGACACCCATGTTTAAATGCCCTGCAAACAAGAACAATTAATAGCTGATACAGGCACCTTACGCTGCTGTTCGTTTTATTCCTTCATGACATGAGCATGTAAGGAAGTGTGAATTACGGGCAGCTGAGTCTGTCTGTTGGAGCTGCCGCTTATTTTCACAGCAGACATTTCTCGTTCCTGGCACACCTGGACATCTGGGGACTTGCTGCAGTCTCAACAGGAGTCTGAATCCCCAGCTGGGCCTCGGAAACAAAGCACCATAAAGCAAGCTGGAAGGCCTTGCACGGCAGAAGGAAATCAAGCACGTTTAGCAAGCTGTATTCTGGATTTGGTGCTGGATTTTGGGTAGCAATACACTGTCAGATCACCCACAGCATTGCACTTTTGCTAGTAAAAGCTTAAAAAAAAATCTGTTTGGGCAAGTCAGCCCGTCAGTAGTCTCCTCCAGGCTACTTCAGCAAGGTTTTGTTTTCTTTTTTAACTAAGGGCAAACATTTTATTTAGAATTCATCTAATACCACTGAATGCCACTTTCTCAAAAAATTATTTGCTTTGGTATTTGTCCAATTTGTACTAAGAAATGCTGAAATCAAAAAAAGAAGAAGAAAAAAGAGATTTTTCTGTTTGACTAAGTAAATAAACCAAAAATATCAATGACATGACATTCCACTGTAGACACCATCTACAGGGATGATGTCAACATGTTTTCCTTACATTAATATTTTATCTCTTACAACACTCACAAGACCTACTGAAAAATAAAACATAGTTTTTCACCTTCTTTCATTTGTTTATCATGTTTTTTCACACCCTACTGTATTTATTATTCTTCATCACAAGAAAGTGATGGAGAAAGAAAGAAAAGTTATTTTTATAAATGAGATATTTGGTGGGACTGTTTTCCTGAAACTCTTTTTTTTCTGTCAGTTCAAATTGCCCACTTTACCTAACCTGACTGATGCTTTTTGCCTCAATTAATCACTACTGATATGAAAAGCTGGAGTAAGTTTTTCTTCAAATTAATGTGATGCAAGAGTTTTAATAGAATTTATCTGAGAAACTGTGAAGAGAGAGAGGGAATGCCTACAGCCTGCTGAAAAGCACTATATGTAACATGTTGTAAAACACACATATACTGGAATTCTGCCCTTCAGTTGAGTAGGGCGTGCATTAGGGGGAGCTGATGGGCGTGAGGCCAGGGCAGATACACTGAATGAAGTCAGATGCTTTTGTCAGAACAGACAAAACCTGAACTGCCACATCACAGCAGTAGTTGCTTTTCCTATGTCCCGAACTGTGCAAAACAGTAGTCCTTTGCAGAGAGGCTTCTATAATTTCAAGCCAACATAATGAAACTGGAGATGTTTTTGTTATCCATAAAAGTGGATCATTTACATGCCTGAACTTCCCAACTCCAGGGTGTCTTGTTTGGGAAATCAGTTTGGCTTTGTTATAGAAAGAATATGCTCTTGTCATTATCAAATGTTTTGCCCTTTGGTTTCATTTGAAGTTTTGTTATTCAAGCATTCGCACTCTCTACGACATTCATGACTACAGGTATCTTTCCCATAAACCTCCTTTCAAATTACATGGCACATGAGATGGTGAAGAAAAGTGGTTCAGGACATTTTAAGAGTTTCACTATTTAAACTGAAAACAACCTGGGCAGAGTATTTGAAAATTTCTAAGATCTATACAATTTGGAAAGGGTGTTTTGACTGTAGTTTTGGTGTACAGAAAACAGAGAGAGGGTAATCCCTCTCTTTTCTTTATAAAAGCAATTATTTTCAATTTGGTCTCTGCACAGCTCAACAGCCATAATGGGAAAAAGAAATGAGAGAAAAGAAAAAAGGGACAGTTTGAAGAAAACCTTTCAGAGGATTTGTACAAGGACAATCTGAATTTTAACGTAGATTGCAGGTGAACTCCCACATCAGTTTCCTTGAAAATGCCACTATATGTCAGTTATGCTCCATAAAATTAAGACCTTGCAGTTATATATGACTTTTCATCCAAGGATCTCACATCATGTTACAAACATAATTAATTAATTAAATTAAGCCCCAGAATATCTATCCTCCGTGTTACCGCTTGCAGCTTTAGGAACCTGTCATTATTGCTTTAGATCCCACTTTACCCAGGTACAATAGATGTGTCATATTATTGCTAAATGCGAGCTTATTTTATTCCCTTTTCTCAATCATTCTGAGTCCTTGTCTCTTTCACCCAACACATGCAAAAAGCGCAGCTCTAACTGCTGCTAAGTACAGGAAGATAACACAGCCTCCAGGCAATTCACAGCTTAAATCCCTGCATTCCACCAACACAATGGAAAATAAAAGCAACATTTTAAAGGCGACTACAAGGTTTTTACTTCCTACTGTTTTAGTCTTTTCCCCCCTGCCCTGTACTGAACAGTCCTAGCTTTTCATGCAAACCTCACCTGCCATGTGTATAATCACTTCTGAGAGATATTAAGATGTAAGCATAAACAATTTGCTCCTAGTCAAATTGGAAAATACCAAGCTTTAGTTTGAATATGGAGCTAAACTTTAAATTGCACCTTTAAAATTAACTGGATATTTAGGAAAAAAAAAAAAAAAAAAAAAGAGCCGAAACAGCACATATACCGCTACCTCTGGAAAGGCTTCCCGTCACAGGTCAGTACATAGGTACTGCATTCCTGCCTGTAATGATTTGTGCTTCCTACATGGAAACATCTGTGAGGCCCAGTGTCTTGTACCCAGCTCTTGTGCAGCTGGAGGGAAGTCTAGCCTGTCTTCTGAATCTTAGGAGAAGAACAGTATTAGACAGACATATTTATATGTACATTTTGGGGAGATATCCCTCAGCTAAGCAGCTTACAATAAAAATACCAACAGGTTCAGCTGTGGTTCCTTCCAGGAACCTATTTTTGGAGTATGCCCCAAATGGTTATAAAAGTTGGTAATCCTCAACACAGTCTAAGAAGCCCCTGTGTTACTAGACGGCAAGAGAAATAAAAATATTCTTCTCCCATTGAAGGTACTCTGGACTTAGTGAAAATAATGAGACTCAACACAGAAGAAATTATCATTGCATCCCTTGGCAGCTACATATTGAAATACAAAGGCTTAGAATTAACTCTACCGCAAGAAAAGAGCCGAGAATGCAGCAGCAAGCAGAAAGAAGAGCTGTAGAGTTTGGTGGAGTAACTGGAACTGAGGCTGCCTGCAGGTTTAATGTCTCAAAACAAGCAAACTCAGCGTGTGGATTTACTTTCAGGCCATACTTGCCATGATCATGGAGCTACAATCCCCTCTACCTTAATCCTAGGCACACAGTTGGAAGTAACTAGTTTTGATGCACTATATTTAGCTGTATCTCCAGATATACAGCCCATTCCCTATGTTGCCAGAACAACATTAAATTCATACACATACAGAGAAAAACAGAGAAAAATCTGCTGCAGAACAAACAGGAAAAGCAGCTACTTAGCATCACCTTCAAACTTTAATGCATAAATAAAAACACAATGTTAAATTGTGTATTTTCATGCACTTACACATGCATTAGGCCCTCTTGCTGTGGCTGGGGCTTCTCAGCACAAGACTCACTTTTTTTCAGTGGTGGCCACCGACAGAACCAGAGGAAATGGCCACAAACTGAAGCATCAAAAGTTCCACAGGAACTTAAAGAAAAATTTCTTGGCAGTGAGGGTGACAGAGCCCTGGAACAGGCTGCCCAGAGAGGTTGTGGAGTCTCCTTCTCTGGAGATCTTCAAGACCCGCTTGGATGCAGCCCTGTGCCACGAGCTCTAGGTGACCCTGCGTATGCAGGGGGTTGGACTAGATGACTCTAGAGGTCCCTTCCGACCTTAGGCATTCTGTGATTATGTGATTCTGACAAAAGAGAAGAAGCTCTGAACAACTTTTGACTTGACTAGCTAGGAAAGAGATGGAAGACACAAATACCTAAATATAATTTTAGAACTACTGAAAAATAGTTCATTTCTTGTTTTCTACTTTCTTTGGATAGTTGCATTACATGAGGAGTTAAACCACTAAGTCAACAGGCATACAGCCAAGTCTAGGTTTCAGGACTGAGAATTTCTTTCAAGCACGTTATTGACTCAACCATAACAGTTTGTAAGTCTATTAGTTTCAGATTATAATCTATTGATTGGCTGCACATATGTATAAGTGAAAAATTCAAACAGAAATTACCATAATTTAGTCATTTTAGGCCAGAATTTTAATATATACAAGTGTCTGCAGTTGCATTTGGGCGCAACAGGGAATATCCACAGCGCCTACCTTCAGCCGTAAATCATACCTGGTCTCTCCTTCCTCCACAGTCTATGCAGAGAAAGGGTGGTTCCTCCAAAAGAATATTCTGGTACTTAAGTTTAGCTGAATAGCCCTTTAAAGGAGCCCCACTCTCAAACACAGGAGATTAGACAGACGAGGCTGTTCTAGGCATCTAAAACAAGTGCCTAGATTCAGTGCTGTGACTTTTGCTTAAAATCATCTAAGACTCGAAAAGCCAAGACTTCAGTGACAACAATCTCTATCAACAGAGAGCAACAGATCATAGAGGTAAACTTCTTTTTTTGCCTTAGGATGAATCAAAAAACTATCAATATTTGAGAAGTGGCAGCTTTTCAAAACTCTTCAAAATCAATGAAGTTTCCTTTTGCCTTCTCTAGACCCCTTGATCAGGAGTTTCATGCCTAGAAGAACAAAACTAAATGTTGTACATAGATGTCATTCAACCTGAATCATTCTACTAGGGATTTAGCCTCAGCTAATCCGCAATATTGAAGAAAACATCCCTGCGCCATCTTCCTACTGCTTTCCATGCATAGGTCAACATACTGGGTAGGATCATTGATCCAAGATGATGTTACTCAAGTCAGCGAGATTTGAAACTTCCATGAACACCCCCAAATCAAATATCATTAGAGACATTTATTAACAGAGCCATGATAATGCTGAGATGCGTCTATGTGGGTTCAGAAAGTAGGAAAAATGCAGTATATGCCAAAGGGCTGTTTCTCTCAGCAATGTCCTGAGACATGTTTATGTTCTCAGACATATTTGTCTTCAAAGCGGGGACACTGTTTTGGACATTCTCGCAACAAATTGTTGTGTGACGTGGCAGTCTTCCTTCCTTCTCATTTGCTCTCAAAGTCTCTATTTAGTCTTTTTGGGCCAAGACTTTCTAGTAACATTAAGCACAGCACTTAAATATGTCACTGTCTTAAGCTACAACTATAGTATAAATCTCATGATCTATTTACATCACAAATCTAGAATTTGTAGCATCTTTCAGCATCAGAAACAATCTAAATTATCATCTGATCTGAACTCCTGGAGATAAAAAAAAAAAAAAAAATATGAAGCCAGAATGACAAGAATACTACTTCAGTNGATCTGAACTCCTGGAGATAAAAAAAAATATTTTATGAAGCCAGAATGTCATCTGAAGACAAAAGACATCTTTCACAATTCTCATTAATTTGTTTTTAAAGTCTGTTGAAAAATAAGGGTGCTGCAAAACTTTTTTCATTTTGTTTGCATACAGCAAAGCTTTTTTTTTTATAGCAATCGGATAGAAAATTTATTATGAAAAAGAATCTACTACCCTCACTCTTTTGTTCTATTAACTTTGCATTTGTGATTTTGATTCTGTAGGATAATGATAAACTTGGTGTATATTTACATGATTCCACAGTGCATGCACTGTTTGAGTAAAATGAGTAAGAATTTATACTCTACCCCAGTAGGTTGTGAAGACAAATCTCCTTGGAGTCCTTTTGACGCGCAACCAACACACATTCCCAGTGATCAGTCCAGCTGGAACATACCCCATCAGTACTAACTATCACCACTACATTTGGTCTCTGTGGTGACAGAAGCTGTCACAGGATACTTGCACTGCACAAAGAAAGCGGGAGCAGCTAGAGATTACTTCTAAAAAGGTTTACAAAGCCCAGGAGCTTAGGAGAGGTTGCTGCGCTGCAGGTCCCTCCGCTGTTCTTGCTGCAGTCACAGCTTGCTCTGAGTGGGCATGTGAGCACTGGTCACCTACAGCTTTGCCAGCATCCTGACTACACAGCCCTCCGATAACGAGACCTTTAAAACACATTGCCTGACTGAAACTACAAGCGATCAATTTCTCAATGAAAATCTGAAAAAGGGAGAAGTTTTTTCCACCTAAGCCTTGGGAGGAGAGTTAATTCCTGCCTCTTTGCTAACTGATCGCATACTCCAATAGTGCTCTTAGAAAGGCATCTTGTGAAAGCCAAGGAAGGGAGAAGAAAACATATTTTCCAATGTTTTGATCGAAGGTGTGAGCAGTCTGCAGTCGTCAAAGGTGTAACATATGGTTTTTGATGCTCTAAAAGCTGTACATGGCATCTGCTAATATGGTAAAAATAAATAAATCTCTGAATCTGATAGCCTCTTTGGCAGGGATGCTTCCACCAAGCCCCTCGCTTCATGGGTTAAAACCTTTTCTCTTGAGTTTATCCTTGGCAACCACAAGCAACTCAATGAGTATATCCTTTCCAAGTCTTCCAGACTGCAGGATCCTGGTGGAAGGGCATCTGTACCATGATTATCAGCTCTCTCTCTTTGGAGTATAGAGATTTTAGTTAATGAACTCTAAAGAAAGATTCAAAATAAACAAAACAGGTTTTATACTCAAATACAAACACACATTCTCTATGGGCACATGTCAGGAGAGCATGGTAAAGAAAAAATATACATCAGCATTTGACATCCCATTTGTCGCATCTTTTTAAAGCTTTTGCCAGACATAAAATTCAAGGTGAAGAGGGAAGTATTATAATTGGGACCTTGTTTCCTTACGGACATAGATCACCTGTATGTAGACTATCCCTGACTTGAACATGGATTGCCTTCATGCTACCTTCCTCACAAGAGTCTACTACATTTTGCCCTTAGATTCTTTCGAAAAATAAATTAATAGAATATGAATTATTTTTATTTTTGTGTTTCCATTTATGATACTGCTGGTATTAAGAAGCTGAAAGGATAGATGTAAATGCTGATTCAAACTTCATTGACTCTGATTAACTGTCTGGTTCTGCTTCAATTTAATTTTGCTGTTTTAGGCAAAAGTTCTGCCATCTTTTCCCTATTCTCATACACAAATGAGATCTTCACATGACTTCAGAAATTGTGGCTTCAGAAACATCAGTCAGTGTGAAGACAAATGCAAGGGCTGCCTGTCAGCTCATTCACCACCCAGCCATTGCAGCTGGCTAACTCGGTATCTCCCTTTTCTCTTTTGTCTAGTCAACACTGCTCACTTGCCTTTTCAGCGCTGACAAACACACTTCAGAATAAATTAGGATTCAGTCGGACCTGGTCCCTTTGCAACTGAAAGGATGTTTCTGTCCTCAAACGTGAGCAGGGGAGGGAAGAGGCAGCTCAGCCAGCTGAGCGGGAGAGTGAAGCAGGATGAGGACGAGGGCAGCAGAGGTGGGGAGCAGAACGGGCTGATGTTAGGTAAGTGATTCCACCAAATCCATGCAGCCCACCCTCGTGCTGACCTCCCTGCGCCATGGACTTGCACCCAGGCAGTCAGAGCCCAAACTGGCGACATGGCTGTGCTAGTTTATTTTACCTACAGGTCTGCCACACATAAAATGCTAAAATCTACACGTTGCTTAAAATAGAACTGGTCAAACTCAAAATGTGGAATAGTACTTGTGAGGAAGTGACATGATTTTTTTTTCCTTTTTGCAAAAGGAAATTTTTCTCCTATATAAACTGAAGGCTTGGGTTAACGGTTTTGAAATGAGATACCACTTGCTAATGACTCACTTTAGTTATTTACTGTTTACTCTCTACATTGCATGACCAATCACAGAAACAGTCAGCAATGTATCTGCTGTTTGGATAAGCATTTTGTTCTATTTCTAATAATAAAGTACAGTTAAATTTAATAAATAAATTTTAGAAATGCTAGGTCTGTTAGTAGAGTTCACTGAGCTTTTCAGTTTTGAAAGCATTTTCACAATTCTCCAGATAGTCTGGATAATAACGAAAAAAGTCCCATTATGACCCAAAGCAATAAAACCGATGTTTACATTAGAAAAAATTGTCACATTTCAATTTGGCTTTTTTATACCATGCTAACTCGCTATACAGTTGCAGTATAATGTGATGGGAAATTTATACCCCTCCATTGTTACAAAATCCATCTGAATATTCAAAATCCTTTTTGCTTTTTTACAATGTCCATTAGCGCCTGTGTGAGACCTAGAATAAATATGCAGCCATCCTTTCTAACACTGGAGAAGTTCCAAAAGGGAAAGGGCTCTTGACATTACAGAGCTAAAGGAGTTTTCAAGACACTTTCTATTTCCATACTCGTTCTTTTGTATGCTAGGTTGCCTGCCATTATGTTTATGTAATTCTGACAGTGTTCTTAATGACACACTAACAGATTGTAAAACACGCTGCTGGCATTTACTTGTTTTTTATATTTTTAAAACAATGTCCTTCATGTAACAGTAGTTAAGCGCGGCAGAAGGACATCATTAGAGCCATGGTTAAACTGTAATTTACACCATTAGGAAGGCAGGAGCAATTTTTATTGCCTGGCAATTTTCTTGCTGAAATATTTGGACCATATGGCTCAATTTGTGTAATAACCTTAATTTCAGCACCCTTCAGGTCTGCCTTCATCTCCTACGGAATGGTAAAATGCGGTTTAGCAGAAAAGGCAACTGTCTATACTTAGAGAGTTGAGATTAATAACATGTCACGTCCTGTTTTTGGTGAAGGAATTCGAACAGCAGCCAGATGGTATCTCTACAAATAACTGTCAGGGGTCTTGATCTAATCAATACAATGTATTAATACATCTCCCTTCGCTGCTTCTCGAGGGGCTAGCGTGCAACATCTGGAAGGATTGGGGGGACCGCCAAGTAGAAAGCTGATCCTTTTCAGAATCAAACTGAGCCCAATTAATTTTTCATGTATACTTGATAACTGTTTCATAATGAGCTATGCGTCTTGACGGAGCTGGGGTTGGCGGCATGAGCGGCTTGCGCTTCCTATCCCCATTCAGTCCACTTACAGAAACCAACCCATTAATCAAACTATCTGGCATAAAACTGAAATCTCAGCTCAGCAAGAGATCAATAACCATCCTAAAAAAAAAAGAAAACACTCCACCACAGAACAAGACTTTAGTGGGCAAAAGTATCCAGCCATGACATTAGTAATTACTTTAACAAAAACCAAAACTCGGAACCATATTCACCTGACAGGCACCTATAACACAGAATTTAATATTTGCTTCCTGTCAAAAAGTAACATTTCAGTCCATTAAAATACACTGCAATTCTGCTTTTTAGATACAGAGGCCATCTGGCCTCTATTCACCATAATTACTATTATAGTCTCAAAAATAATATTTATATAGTTCTGTAAATTAACTGGCAGGCACGCTTGCCCAGCCCCAAAGAGCTTTCCGCTCATAGGCTCATGTTTTAGCACTGCGCAGGAATTAGGGTCTTGCCCCTAAAAAAAAAAGGCTGTGGCAAGATTATACATGCATTCCAGCGCTTTTTGTAAAGTCTGAAAGGAGGAAAAAGAGAGAAAGAGAGGTCACTTGGCAGGCAGGAAATGGGAGAGCGCTACAAGCTTAGGGGAGACCGGCTTGAATGAGGCTGTGAAGCTGAGTGATGGGAAGGGATTCAAAAGGGAGCAATAAAGAGAAAGGACAGGAGGTCAGCTGAGAATACTAAACTTATCTCGCATAGGACACCCAACTGCTGTTTGATGAGAATGACTTTGGTGACTGTGGACCTGGATTAGATTCAAATGGGGTCCCCAGCGGTATGAGGCTCTATATTATACGACCAATTCTCTAAGTCATATGGCTCACTCTTATATTTTAAAAGGAGGCAAGATTCTCTGTTTCTTATATTACACGTTGCTTATTAAAATTCCAAATGAAATATAAGCACATAACATAACACTTCCTAGCCAATTTGAATACAAGTCCCTCAGCTGCGGAGGGGAGCAAGGCAGGAGAACGGCAGGAGGGGAAGGACGTGGTCTTTATAATTTTCTGTTGAAGAACTCCCCTATCTATAGCTGTCGTACATGACCCATGGGATTTTAGGAAGCTGCCCTATGACTTTACCAACAAAGACAGTTGTCTTGGAATTGCCTGATATTTCCACTTAAGAATGTCGGCTAAATGTGAATTAAAATCTAGTCAAATCCAATTAAGCATTTTAAACATATATCTAATTTGAAAAACAGTTGCACACATTGAATAAATTTCCTTTTTCTTCCTTCTCCTCCTCCATTTTATTTGCTACTTACATTTGAAAAAGCCTCTTGAGTTTACCAAAAATTTCTTTTTAAAGCAGATTTACTGTAGTCAAACACAACATGGCACAAAGGGAAGAATGCCCCTCATTTTATATATTCTTATCATAGAATTCTTAAGAAAGTAAGGTTTTTGTGCGTCTTTCTCATTTTTGCAAATGAGAAAACACACAGTCAATAGTGCTTTTCTGCACTGCCCAATTAGCTTGTTCTCATTCTCCTGACTCAAACGCAAGACTTTTATGTACGTACCATAAGGAAAAGCATAAACAGAGAGCATATAGAGAAACCTACAGAAAAACAGCACAGGGTTCATTTACACAATCTCATTTTCAGCAGCTACCTTTAGGTTTTGCTACCACTTGCCTTTTGACTGCAGCTGCACACACTGAAAAAGGTTCCCACTTTTAGACGGTTCCTCCCGACTATTTCCCTGTCAAAGGTTAGTCTTTTACATCTGCAAACTGACCAAATCCCATTAGCCTCACTGGCTTCAACAGAGGGGGTTAAAAAAGACCAGTTGATTAAATTGCTTAATATCAACCACCTTCTTTTGATTTAGCTGTCAACTCAAGTCACTAGAGCAGCCTAAAGACTGCTCTCACATGTGCCCACTGGCACACGGTTCCAGGGATTCACTTTCCATCTCCTTAGCCACATCACACATTTTCCTGCAATACATCTGACTTCTGGGAAGTGAGAGGAATTAAACTCTGAACTGATATTAAATATAGTCAGTGAAAAAACAATGTACTAACTGGAACGAACTTTGAATCGGGCCTAAAACTGAATAGAAAACACAGACTTATCTTTTATATCAAGGAAAGCCTACAAAACTTTTGATTCTTTTTCTTTTTTTTTTGGAAGAGAAGAATTGCTTCAGAGGACAAACTGACATAGAAAAAAAAATAGTTATAACTGAGAGAATTTTTGAAGAAGCAGAGAGAAGAGGAAAAACAATAAAAAGATTGTAAAGCAGCTACACCGTACTGTTCTCTATTTTTTTTCCACTGTGTTTAGAAAGTATTGGCACGAAAACACATGATAACATCTAAGGATTGGACAAATCAAGGAAAATTGTCATGCGATGTGGAACCTGTCAGCTGTAGATTACTCACAAAAATCTGCTTCACTTGCCTGTTAGAGTCAGAGCAGTCATAAACTACATGGACTCTCTGATTAGGCATGGAGAGACATCAGTGTTTTTCCTTCTGGTCCAAAAATGTATTGAACAACAAAGTTATTTTAACTCCCTATTGCACATCGAATTAGGGAGAAAGTACTGAAGAAAAAACATAATGAAATAAACTCATTTGCTGTAGCCTCCAGTAATTCAGATTATCAACCATGTTGACAACGCATTAAGACTCCAGATAAAACTTTCCCTGCTGCCCCGCATGCTAATTCATAAGGGTTTTTTTTAATTCAGAGTTCCAGCAGAGTCTAAATGTGTGTTTCTGTGGCTGCATAAAAGCATCCAGGGAGATACTGAAGTAGCCCTGGTTACAGCAGCGATGGTAGAAACAGAAGTGGTTGGAGCTGGGGCCTTCCCCTCTCCCATCCTCCGCGCTCTCTGCTCACCCAGGTCTATCACCACAGCGCTCCAAGGCCCTGGAAGCCGTGTGACAACTGCTCATTTCATCCTTTTGGCTCTAACTAGCAATTCTCAATGTCTGTCTTGCTAGGTGGGGCTTACTGAAACACTTCAGCAGCTTCCGGAGAGGCATCGTTGGGCTGATCCGGACAATTATTTAAGCAAAGTGGCAAATCCGGCGTGTTCTGCAGCAATGTGGAAACAGCAGAGCCTGCGAGACACAGATTGCCTTGGACACACTTTTTAGCAGCCTTCGACATAAAGGGGCACTTTTCCTGGATCCTTACTGTGTAAGCTTAACAGGTCTAGAAATGGCAACACGGGAAGGCTGCAAAATCATTGGGCTTTCCTGGCAAATGAAACTATTTCAATAATTCCAGTACAAGCCCTTATGGAAACCACACTCCCAAGGCTTTGAATCTTAAAAATTGCATTTAAATCAAATGATTCATTTGCAAAACCATCACTCAGCGCATATGTGGTAGGTGTGAGTCATTCCCCTGGAATTAGAAAGCAAATGTCTCCATACATGAGAGGTTGTTGGTTTTTTTACGTGAAAATCTTCTCACTGTTAGGCATAATTAAAGTAGTCTAACAGTGGTTTCAGTAATTTAAACATCGCAGTATTGTTGTAATATTTTTCTAGGCTTCAAGAATTCACAATTGTTTTGTCCAATCAAATCTGGGAACGCTGGAGAAGTTATCAACCATCAAGGTAATTACTTTCAAGTTGAAATAATTACTCCATCAATGTTAATGGTCTTTCAACTTCAATAAAGCACTCACCTGCCGATAATCACAGCTAACCTCTTGCTCTCATGCAATTCCCTCTCTATTTAGCGGGTTATATTACAGCCGTTAGAGTGGTCACTTGTCCTGAACAGCTGCTGAATTTCACTTTGATCAGCTGTGAACCATAAAAAAATTAGTCATCTGTGTATGCTTCCCGCCTACCCGCAAGGCCTCGCAGAGCCACGGCGCTGCTCTTCGGGCTGCGATAGGGCACTTGGCGTCGCAGCCATCTTGTTTCTTACCGGGGCTACTTGTTAAGAGCCGCTCAGTAGCCTCATTAACTTTTGCCCTCCGCTGCCATTTACAGCTTTCCCTCTTTGCTAAGCAGCCCGTCTCCTGAATTTATAGTATGCGCCAGGCTTATGCCATTTACTCTCGTCTTGTTTTCTCACCGTGAGGCTCACTTTCCACATTCCCACACTGGGATGAATAAGAACATTTTGCCAGTGCCTCCCTTTGGAAAATTTTTCCTACAGTTGGGACTACAGTTTACTTTGCTTTTCCTATATAAAAGCTGTCATGTGCAGTCCTGCACACCGCATTACTGAATAACTGTATGCACTTGAAAGTTAGTAACTATGTGGTGGGGCATATTTAATGGTGATGAAAGTTCATTGCTCTCCCTGAGAAAACAGAACTGTAGTATCACATGCAGATCTGTTAAGTATTTCTATGTGTGACGAACACAAATGAACTACCTGTGGGTACCACGTTCCAGAGATCTGTAAAATTCTGTTTACTTGAAATTCCTGCATGACTGATGTATGGCAGTGCTGGCCTGTGATGCTTTACAGTAAGCTTGCATTAATTATTTTTATTCTGGTACGAATTACTCTCTGGTTACAAAAACATCATCACACAAGCTAAAAGGTTTATTTTCTTTGCAAAAATCTCCAGTATTAGTGCTACTCTGCAAAATACCTACAGTTCACCAGCACAGATGCAGCATGTGCCAAGAGGGCTTTGGCTGGCGCGGTTATACCAACTTCCCAAACAATGTAAGTTAAGCCAATGTATGTTCACAATTGTTAGCATAGCCATGTGTAAACCAAGGGCTTTGCTGGTGCAGGGATAGCAACTACATGATGTGTTAATTTTTCATGACCTGAGCTGACACAGCATGCCAAGAAAGTCCTGTAGAATGACGTTGGCCTGATGGCCTGATACTGCAAAATGCAATGGGAGCAGGCCTGTGCTCGCAGGAAAACATGGGTGTAAAATTCCCTTGAATAAGGCCCGTAATACTTTAATCTATCTCTTTTATCCTTTAACAAGCACATTGTATTTCTGCTGATGAGGGTTTGACACATAATGCTAATGGGGGCGCATGTGTTACTGGCAGACCTTTCCTTTATAACTCTCACCTCTGGATGCTTTTCTTCTCATTCCCTCTAGTCCTTCTCCATCTATTTTTTTAGACACATATTCTTAAGTTGATTAGTCATTTTCTTGGCTTGCTTGCCCTCTTCCATGACAGACAACCAAACACTTGATGCAATTGGCACAGGAGAAACAGCAGTACACATCCACAAAACATCTACCACCAAAAAGTCAAAATTTACTGATACTTCACCATATAGCAGCATTTGACATACATAGGTAAACAGCTGTGCTACTCTGATGCTCTTTGGAGGCAGACTTTATAATGATATCAGCTTGGGGTGCTGCATGCACAAGCATCAAAAGTTTATGTTGATATTTCATTCACTGTTTGCAGGTTTGTGTAAATGAGAAGTCACTGTCAATCCACCCTCATAGAATCACGTCTTTCGTACTAGTCACCAGGACACTAAATACTCCTTTGGTAGAGGGTCAAAATGAGCTGGCAGTACATAGCGAGAGAAGCTTGCACTGCTCTAACCAGCCTTGGCTTGATTTTATTCTGCAGATAAACCAGAACATCAGTTTTAACTTGCTGTCACCTAACATCTGTCACTACACAGCTGGCCAAACAAGCTAGAGAGATGGGTGACACTGCTCTTTAGCTGCAGAGCATCAGATCTGCTTGTGCGTACGTCACCTGCTGCTAACCATGTAGGGAAAAGCTCCTTTCTTTCAAGTGCAGGAGATCTTGTTTTCACAGGGCAGTTCTGATTTTCATGTCCGCAAGCATTACCACATTTCAAGGGATCACTGATAACCTGAAGGTCATGCATGGCCATAACTTTGATCCAGTAATTCAAATTGAGATTAATACACTGTAACTGGAGAGTAAATAACTTCATATTGGAAAGGCAGAGTGGTTAAGTATATCAAAGGGTTTAAAAATTCTGAAGATGCTTCTCAGTTGGTTTTGGAAATAGATAAAAAAGAAATTGCCAAATTAGGCGGGTCTGCAGTGTCTTACAAGACCTTAATTTGTATCCTGCAGTGCCACAAGGACTGTATATAAGCTTTAGATTTGGTTACGCTTTATGTCCTATGGCAGGTAAGCAGAGTATGAATAACAAGAGCATTGGCGGGAATGACTACTATGATTTTAGCACTTTTTTTTTCCTTTTTTCTTCTTTTTTTTTCTTTCATTTTTTTTTCTCCTGGAATATGCTTATGGGATAACAATAGTTACACAGATTAAATGAAGGACCAAACTCATCGCTTGCTTAATACTTTAAGTCTTGCTTGTAACATGGAGCTTGCATGAGAGAATGACTAATGGCGCACCCCACGAGGGAGCTCCAATAGAGATGCTTTAGGAGATTAAATGATTTAGCCTAGTACCCCTGAAAGCTATATTTTAACGGGGCAGAAGTTTAATCATTGGAATGCTAGTTCTTTCAGTAAAATTACATTTTAATTAAAGTTCTCATTCACAAAGCCACAGTTAAGGGTATATCAGCAATTTCATGATAAAATTCTATTTTAAAGGAGCTATAACTTTGCAAGTTGGTGACCAGGTTTTCTGCCTGTTGAGATAATTGACCTGACCTCCTAAAGATATCTTTGATAACAGGACTCTGTGCACTTTATGTCAATATCTTTGATTCAAAGCTTTAGCTGTTCCACTATATTCAGAACAGAATAGGAATGATTCTGATCTCAGCTCCCTCGTATAAATCAGCAACAACTCTACTGAGTTAATGTACTTGCAAAGGCTTAAAATGAGTGCACGTGGTGAAAGGGCTGCACAGAAGGGGTCTCTCTAAACGGCAAGATAGTATTTAAAATGAAAAGGATATCAAAAAATAATAATCGATAAACGTTCAAGACAAAGGACAGTAGAAAAGCCCCATGCAAGTCCGTTTCATTGTGACATTAGTAAAACAGCTATACATATGCTGCCAAAATGTCATTTTGATTCAGGGTAGTGTTTGGGGAAAATAAAGCATTTTGGAGCCAGGAAAATACTAATTCAGTAAATAATAGCTTGTTAATTTAAAAGGCTTTTAACTGATGCTGCTAAAGCAACACACTGTGGCAACACTATTTAAAAGGCAATTTTGGTAGGTTTTATTGCCCACAATACAACCATCTTGGACATTTTTTGTTGTTGTTGGCATGCTCAGAAGACACTGCCACGCATGACTGGCCAGGTCAGCTCCAACGCTCAGCAACACACTGGCTTCAGCTTTAAGCAGAATACTAAGAGCCACTCTGTCATTTCTCTCGTTTTGAAATGTAGGTATGCCACGATGATTATGATTGTGTGTGTGTGTATGTGTTTGTTTGTTTAAAGGAAGTTATGGGAGTTAAGTACCAAAACCCTACGGAAGTTCAAAAATCCCACTCTACCTTTTAAAACCTAGCATAGTGTTTAATGCAGACCTAACTATTTCAGAAGCCAAAGGTCTATATTCTTTTCATTCAAGACATATTTTCTTTCTGAAAGGGAGATGTATTACATGCTTTATCTCTTTAGGCTTCCAGGAAGCTAGACACAAAACTGCTTTTGAACTAGATAATGACAAGAACCCACCAGATAAGATGGATAAGACTTCCCACCTTTTCATGTTAAAAGTTTTCTAAGAAAGTTACTTGAAGATTACTATTGGGCGCTCTAGAGTATATTCTTCAGAATCCTGAATCCAACCATGTCACTATTTTAATTATTTGAATAATTAAATAATACTAAATAATTAGGTTAAAAAATGGGGATATTTTCAGTGTTAGTGAATACAAACATGCCCTATGAACATAATTTAGGCAAATCTCTGGTTTTGAAGTTGAGCTGGCATTGCTAAGAAAATGCAAGTTTATTATAACTGGTTTAAACATTTTCTAAAATCATATTTTCAGGTGAGTATTAACTAATATCCTAATATCAAACAGCCTAGTTCAACTGTCTACATGCCATCTTTCTATAGAAAGACCAGGAGGTAATTTACAGGCAGGATGAGTAGTGATAATTGCACTCACCATAGCAACTTCTATCACTGATTTACACCGTGGTATTGTTTACAAAACAAGCAGCCGTTTCCTGAGTCTATACATCCACATACTGGATGGAAAAACAGTATTTATGGATGTCAGAGTATCGCATGCACTGATGTTTGGAAAGTCCCTTGAAGGCAAAGATATGTTAGGAGTGCTAACCAACATTCTAATATAAGTAAATATAATATAAATGAAAGTAGATCTGCCTTTGATGCATTGTGAGGGGGGAATCTTTATAAATGTGTATACATGCAAATGCTTTGCATATATTAACTATTTAATTGCTAATGAATTCATTCACTTTGTGATTCTAATTGAATTACAAAATTAGCTTAACATATAGCAAGAACTGATTTTGCTGCACTTCGTACAGATCGTGTGAACCTCCAATAACTGTCAGATAAAAAATTCAGGCCAGTATTTTCAGAGCTAGGTTGATGAAGTTAGGTGCATGTGCCTGCTTCCTCCAGACTCATTGACTCCCAGATTTTGAGCAAGCTCCTTGCATCTACCAGGGATTAGGTATTTATCTCAAATATTTCAGTCCCTGTTGGGCCAAACCCCAAATTTGATTCAAAAATCCTACCAGCAATTGTGAAACATCACTTTTCCAATCATTGTTCCTGTCATGGAAGTTTTAAAATAACATGGAGCTCAAAACAATCGAAAGCCGGTTTGGTTAGCCAGTTCTTACCATCACAGTTAGTGCCGTCACAGGTGGAATGCTGAATGTTGGATCGCTGCGTTTTTCTTGGTAGACTACTCGATACAGAGAGATGACACCGTTGGGAAATGCCGGCTGAGTCCAGTTCAACCAGACCGAGTACGCACTTGTTGCTTGCACCCAAGGGGCTCCCATGCCCCATGGAGATGCCTCCAGAGTTTGGGTCGAAACCCACGGACTGTCCACTGACCCCACGGCGTTCTGCGCTCTGACACGATACTCGTAGACTGTAAACGGCTTTAGCACGTCGGATGCGTCAATAAATTCCAAAGGTCCTTCGGTCCAGATGAACAAAAGCAGCTCCTCTTGACTGCCTTCAGGACGCCTGAAATTAAATCAAAGGCAATTTATATAAAATTGAAAATAACTTTCTCAGTCCTACTATAATGGATCCTGAAGTCCTAAGTTCAGCTGCTAACTGAGTAAAGTACAGAGCTTATTTCTAAACATCACACACACAGTCAACTGCCTGCTTGTCTTAAAAGCCTTTCTATGGACCTGTGTCAGGTTGTGAGTAGTGAAAAACAGGTTTTCAAGGCAAGTATTTAATCACTGTTCTCCTTTATCTAGAAGAGGACTACGAAACACTTTAAGCAAGTGTGCAATCACAGTTCATAGTATCAGAGTTTGCCATACAATGGCATATTGTCCTTTTAGGATGTGACACACCAGGCATGAGATTTTTCAAAATTTAAGACATGAAGTCCTAAATTCATATTTACTTGCTAAAATAATTACCTGAGTTACAACATGGGTGACATTTTTCACCATTTCTGAAAATCAAGCTATTTAGGTACATACTCACTTCAGGATCCCTCATTTATGGAAAACATTTATGGAAATCCTATTTTTTTTAGAGAAAATGTTGCCTAATACACAAGGGATAAATATTCAAACATGCCCTCAAAACCAAAGCCACACACTTTCTTTTTATTCTGATTTGCTCGCGATAAATACCCCATTTGTTCTTGCAAATGGAATAAGTAATCCCATGTGCATAAACTTAGCAGAATTTGCAACTCTACCACAAAAACTCATTAAACATATCACAATGAGTGTTTTCTATAATAAACTACTATTTTTCCCCCTGAAGGCTGCTTCAATATAGACTACAGATATAAAAAGACAATTTACTGTATAGACTTTTGACTCATATGGGTGTTTATATATATATATTTACACACACAGAGAAATGTAAACATTACATATATGTATAAAAATATTTGCATATATATAAACTTGTATGCATGAGTGTATATATATACAAACACATCTAAAACACTCACATATAAAAATGTATAGCATCCATTGTTCTTACAGGGAGTTTTTTAGTGTTGTACCCAGAGATTTTCTGCATATCAGATATTACAGATGATTTTCACCCCCTTTCTCATGTGACCCCTTCTAATACATAATTTACAACAGATGTAAAAAGGAAAGCACTCATCTTCAAAGCAGTTACCAAATCAATTCTTTCACTTGGCATAAAAATGTTTGTGTGAAATTAAGTTGGTTACATTTAAACACTGTGATAAATCTCAGTGATGGTTGTCTGTACTGCACATGATTTTTAAGCATTTTTCCTAATTTTTATAGGAATCTCAGCCTTCACAGTAAGTAAAAGTACTTTCATCCTCCATGCCAACAACAAAAAAACAAATTACATTATCTGCCACTTTTACTGCAAATAGGGCAAATTTGCAGAAGAAAATGGTGTGTCTGACTACCAGGTGTCATCATTACTATATACACACAGAAGCTGAAGAACATTTCTTTGGCAAGAGAAATATCTACATTTCACAGAATTCTCTTCATTTTTATCTTGTTAGATTGACCTCAAAGAACTACTTAAAATATAAAATGCAACTTTTTTTTTTAACTGATAATATTAGCTGCTTTGTAATAGAATATAGTCTGGTATTTAAATGGAAATAGAAGAACATGAAGTATGGATGTGTATAGATGTTTGAGCACCCTTTGAGCATATACATATATAAGGCATACACAAACACTATTTTCTTATATGAAGTTGAATATTTTTTGCTAAATTGTGTTATAAACAAACCATACAGACACTGACTATTTTAAAGGGTTAAGGCACAATCTTTAAGAAAGCAGAGTTTTTAGGGTTTAATATCGCTAGTGTAGCAAAACAGATATATTATAAGATGTGTTGATACTGAAAATTGGCTGGCAAAAGTGGGCGAAGCATGGTAGGCAGAACAGGCAGGAAAGATTCCCTAGCAATTCTCTTGCTTGCTACAAAATGAAATAGATGTCTGGAAATAGTGGAGGTAAAAAAATGCGCTATTGACCCAGCAGTTCCCTTAAGTATTTTTAATACAGTTTCCCATGTTAATTGTAACAGCAAAATAGGCTGCATGCAGCACTCTCCCTTAGGTGTTGTTCACTGACTTAATGTGAGACACAGTTCCAAAATGAATCACGACTATGCCTTTTTTCTGCACCAGATATTCCATATATCCCTACGTATGTAAAAATATGCCTAATAATGTTTGAAGATAAGTGGAAAAAAAAAGATACTTTAGTGCAATAAGGTCACATTTAGTATCGGTCTTGTCTCACCAAGCATTACGGTAATTAAATTAATATAAAAAAAATACATTTTATAATATTTTATAAAATCTGTGATAAACAGCTTTTTCTCACTGGAAGATCAAATATGCCACCAACTGTAAGCTTATCCACAAGCAAAGCTGTACAGTGTAGTCTGGTTAAGTATTTAGATCTTATTACTGCTGAATATTTAATGAATGAAACTTATGGTTAGGTAAATGGTTCCATCTGTGGTTCTAAAAACAGAATATCTTCATGTATGAATAAACCTTGAACAGAAGTGGTTGAACAGTCTGTAATCATTTCAATAGTCTTAAGATTTAAGATTCAACTGCTCATTTAACTGGAAGTGTTTCTTATGTACAATGAGCTACAGAGGAGAATAACATTTCCAGGAGCTGGAAGCTGTCTCTTAATCTGCATAGTCTGATTTGCTACACACTCATTTTAAAGATGATCGGACACAGTTTTTTTTAAGGGCAAATTCTCCCTACTCCATTGTCGATCTGAGCCAGATGGCATAAAGAGGAGCGTACAACCTTCTGCGAGACAGGGGACTACAAAGCTCTATGTTGAGCTCACCCCTCAGCTCCTCTATGAGGAAGACAGTCAGTGAAGCCTTGAGGTCTTGGAGGGCAAAACAGAGCTCTCCTCCACAAATATTTACCTCTCAATGTGCACCAAAAGCACATGTTTTAGCATTGCAATCTTCCTCTCTTTCCAGAGTGGTAAAGAGTTATTTTTAGAAACACTAATAAGTCCTGGAACAAAACAGTCTCTGATAATTCTGGGGGGGGGGGAATACTGCAACATTAGCAATGCCCTGAATTTTACTTCTGCCTCAAATTCAGTAAAGTAGCCCTGCTTACCATTTGTAACTGATGTAGTTTTAGGTTTATATTTTTACAAGCATTGATGTCAAAACTCAGTAAAATAGGTTGAGCTTTCTGCACATAGTACGCTAGCTAAGATTAGGTTTTATATCAATTACTGATAAAATTAAAATCCTTAAGAGCTCTTATGTTATATATCCATGAGGGGTGTTATATTAAACACAGTGTAAAATTAACGTGCCTTGAAAACTGCGCTTAGTGTAGTTCATAATTGGTATATAAGGGTAAGCAATGAAGTCATCATAAAGAATTAAATTGATCCAATTCCTAGAAGTCCCAAAACAGCAAGACAGAAGAGTCAACAGCCAGGAGACATCTCCTGTGTCTTAAAACTGCCTGCAGATTTTCTGCTACTTTTTCCCTCATCAGGACTGCTCAGCTAATGAGAGTTACATTACAATCTCACTTACATACACATACTAAATAATTTAATGTTAATGAATGTGATGTAGAGACTTCCACAGAAATGCAAATGCTCCCTTAAGCCAGTTTTGATCTGAAATCCTTATAATTTTAAAGGCAATGTTTCTTTAAAATCCATCTCATGCGCTTGCTACACAGTGCATGGCGGTGGTCAACAAAGAGCAGCTCCATTAGCTGGTGTGACCTATATCTTATTAAAATACAGCAAGAAATACATCACCTATTTTCATAATATTCTTTTCTCCAGACTTGCAATTTCTGTGGTTGTCACAGGGATTTATGTCATGATAAATGGGGAGAGCAGTAGATTGGGTGATTGTCTCATAAACCACATCTTCTCTCATTCACAATCTCTTCCAAGTTGTGGCCTTTGCTACAAATGTTTACAAGCCTCATATGTGTGTTTAAAGTGAGTGGTTAAACAAATAGAATGTTACATTTCACTTTTAATAAACTAACATTTTTATTTTTAAAATTCTAGCAAAATGGCTGCAAACTTGCAAGTGCTTTTATGCTTCTAGAGGCAAGTACAATCCCTGCCATTTTAAGGCAAAGATACATACTAGCTCCCCAAGCATTCCAGGCTTTGAGTTAAATGAATTTACTTTGGTGGTGATACAGTAAGGAAGAGGCACACGATGAAGAAGAAATTACATGCCATAACCTTGCGTAGAAATACTGCAGTCTTGCTGCTATAACAATGCAGGGCTATGTGTGGCTACAAAATGAAAAAGAACTATGTGCTTACATCCCATTCCTGATTTTTTTGCAGCTATCTGAGAAAGATTTGATATTGTTGTTGTCTAAGCACATTTAAACTTCAGCTGAAATAACTGCCAAGTGATTCATGCCTATGTAGGTGAATATAACGATTGTATCTGGAGCCCCAGTGCGCCATTTTCATTTCACTTTAAATAAAAAACAAAATGTATCTATGTCAGTCAGTGCCCTTCTGCTGTACTCAGAGGTATCAAACAGGCTACAATTATGATTGTGAAGTGATTGTGTCACATTGGAGGAAGGTTTATTGCTTTTGAGTCTGCTAGGCAGTAACACATTCTGTTTCATATTACTCTTTATATCATTGTTTGGCTGTGACTAGAATAATCAAATGCCATCAAATCCTGTCAAATTCAATTTACAGTATTTTTCATTGAAGCAGGCTTTCTGCATTATATTTCCTGTTTTCTTTTTCTATGGCTGCCATGGAATAGCAGTGGTAATCATCAGATTTATTTACAAAACCAACAGAGTGAAGACATATCTTGGCTATAATGGATACTTTATTTCTCTTTATATAGGGGAGGGTCTTGATTTTTTTTTAATCAAACAATTAAAAAATAGCAGACAAAAAGCTATGTCAAGAGAGCACACATTTTTCAGAGACTACTAATGTGTTTAAAGCAAAAGTGAATATTTAATTATCATTGCTGATTCACAAAAAGTAATTTGGTTCTCTCATCGTCTCTGGCTCTAATGCAATAAAATGACCAACTAGTGCAAGCTCTGTGTGAAAGGGAAGGTCTAGCCGTCCAGCAGGTTTGCCAAGCAGATTTAGAGTTGGGAAGAGCAGACCTGGACTTTACATCTTTCTCCAGGGCTTGACTTGAGTTCCCTGAGCTCTTTCTGCTATGCAAGACTGGACCTTCTGCTAGTTTCAAAGGGTCAACTGGTATGACTGAAGTCAACACTCTGCTATGCTGATACCTCCCTTAACAGAGCTATCTACATAGAAAAGTGACCAAGCAATACTCAGCAATTTCAAAGCACAGGGAATGATGATATCAATCAGTCAAGCACCTAGAAAGGGCAGCTGAGTACAAGCTCCAAGAGACAAAAATAAATGTTATTTAATTGACAGATGGTAGAAAATAGAGCCATACTATTATCCTACTCTAGATTAATTATTCACAAATAGGAACATAATTCTGGTCTTAAAACTGATCTGTTTTAAGAACTCAGATATCACTTGGGGTTTTGAAAATCTTTCCAGCAATACTGAGTAACTCCTGTTTCCATTTCAAACTCCTCAATTGTCTTTTACAGAGGACTGTACGTCTATTAGTCTGAGTAAACACACTCTAAGATTATCTATCTTTCAATTTTGTATGTCCCCTTGAATATTTTAAAATATAGTTTCACCTACTTTCTGTCATTTTTAGATGAGGATTACGATTCCTGTCTCAGCTCTTATTTTCAAACCTTCCACCCACAGATTAGTATCTTACCTTAGTAGTTAGGAGGCAAGAAAACAGATAAACTTTACCATTTATGTCTACACTTTATTTTCACCTGATAATATGTATCAAGGAGTACACAAGTGTACACCTTAGTAAGACTAGACAACCTGGGGAGGTAAAAGCACTTACCTGTAAATAAAATAGTTAGTAATGATGCCATTTGGTTTCTTAGGTGGTGACCATCTCACTTCTATGAGCGCAGACCCAGCTGCTTTAACAACGGGCGGGCTCAGCTCTCTGGGAGGAGCTTCCGCAGTTCTCGAGTAGGTTCGGGCACCCACTCCACAGCCGCCTACAGAACCAGAAGTTTGCTTAGAATGGGAGCTTCACAATTTGATGAAAGGAAAATATATACACTAACATTTGCTGGTTAAGGATTCCTTCCCATGTTAATGTTATTAGAATGTCCTTTCAAACACTGTCTGTGTCAAACCACAGCTCTTGCACAGCCCAGATAAAGCCGTCTGGGCTCCCAAAACTGCCCGTTGAAAGTGTAACAGTCTTCCCAGGGGCAGTAATATAAATATTGAGGTAAGAAGCTTAAAATAATGAAAACTTTGGATAGAAATCTGAGGATTATCCAATTTGGATGTCACTGACATGCTATGACAGGAGTCATAGAATTCTTTTATTTCTCCCATTAGCATAAACTTTTATATGAGATGAAGTTCAGGACTGAGCATTTTTGAAGTAATCTACCAGAAATAAGAGATAATACAGTGAAAACAGATGATTGTGGAGTAAAGAAGCTCCTGCTGAAATGGTGCCTCATTTAACTTCATTGCGTTATTAAATGCTCATTTAAATCAGTGCAACTGCACTGATGAGCTACTCCTGATTTACACCAGTGTGAGAACTAATTCCTAGTTGTCATTTTAGAAAGACGAATTTCCGTTGGATTTTGTAAATTTCCATTAAATTCAAGGTATTATGTAGTATTGGGACTCTTCTCTTGCATCTTTATGACTACCAGTTCTTGTAGATGAACTGCTACAGAAACGACTTTCCTCTGTAGGCACATTTTCAAATATTATTATGCTATCTGCGATGAGCTTTTAATAAAATGGTGCATATTACCCAAAATGTCTTTATCTCAATTTAAAATACTAAAATATTAATGATATAACATGGAGAAATACTTAACGCTCCATTCTGTGCCAAGCTTTCTTTTTACTAGATAAACATTTCACACTATTTTAGAAATAAGATTTGAGCTCTCCATTTTGCCGAGCTGAATCTATTTGGCAAATTTCCATTCTCTTCCAGGTACAGAAGTGAGTCATTTAAAATCATCTTACCATTCTGGCATGCTTGTATCCTTATCTCATACAGGGTGAAGGGATCCAGGCCATCCACAAAAATGGAATAAGCCCGACCTACCGGCTTCACCAGCAGAGCGGGACTGCTTGCATTTAGTAAGATATTATATTCCACAGGCACATTGACAATGAATATCCCTGTTGTGAATAAGAGATGACCAGTGATTATCTGAAATAGTAACAACAGCGCAGGACAAATTCAAAGAGGCATTCATCACATGCAATTTTAAGTGCAAGACCCTCTTGAGATTTTTGCCTACTGTCTCTTTCAGAAACCAAACCCATTTAAATATAAATTGAAACAGATCCATGTGCAGATCACAACTAGAATATGGAGATTACAGTAAAGACAGTAAAAAATCAAAATCCACTTCAACTACAGCAAATATTGTAATTGCCACCTCTGGAAAAGAGAGTGGATCTTGTGACTGGGAAGCTGCAATCTGTTATTTCTTTATTTTGGAGGCACAGAGTTTAAAGCAACAGCTACTAACTAAACACTACTTTTTATGTATTGAGTTGTTTGATCAAAAAACTAAATTGCCACAGTTTAGCAAAGAAACTCTTGTTAGCCCAGTAGCAGTAACTGAATGTTTCGCATGATCTTAGCCTACTCTGTTAGCAAAGTGTAATTCAGTAGCCTGAATTACACTTATATATATATAAGTGTATATAAGTGTATATAAGTGTATATATAAATATAAATATAAAATTTCAGCTGATATAAAACATATTGTTTTAATTTTGGCTAAATAAAAATGAAACTAATTGTTTACCAGCTTGTTTTCAAACATTTTTCCCTCTATTCCTCTTCCAATTCTGTCACTTCCTAGTTTTCCAGTTCTGTTGAAAAGCTGGAAAATCAATTATTCCAAAAGAGCAAGTTTAGCCATATGCCATCCCTTCAGAATGACTGGCACAGATTCCTGGATCTTCTCATGATGGTCCTCTCACACTTTTTTTTTTCCTTAAAATTCTCCTAACTGTTGCGAATATATTAGGACTAGTACCAACAGTAAATATACTCACCAGAAAAAAATTCTCAGAAAGTGAGCACGAAATTACAAATAAATCTAAATAAATGCCCCGAGAAAAAAACAAACCAATATTTAGTGGAAGTCTCTTCCAGCATTCATCAGATGCTAACATCAAACCATCACTTTATAAGCCGAAAAATAAAAAATATTCGCATACAATACAGAAACTTGTCAAAAAAGCTTTGCATGTTTCAGAATACCCTTCAGCATCTGCAGCCAGTCTGAAAATACTACCTGGTGTGTTCTGATGACTGAAGGAAATGAAATGGGCATATTTGTTCAAGTCAGCTGGGAAACCACACGACTTGGTTAGTTCCAGAGTTCATAAATTTATGTCAGAATAAAAGGAACCGTAAAAGCACAAGTGAACCAATTTACCCTAAGTGCAAATGGCAGTTTTGTTATTTGGTGTCAAAGTTACCATGAGCACAATGACAACCTGCCATAACACATTTTCATGTTCACTAAAGAACAAGGATTTAGTTGGTTAATATTCCCAGCAATACTCCTTTTCATAATTTACAACAACTAGATGCTGATAGGTTATTTAACATTTATGAAGTTAAGATGTAATCAGAAAAACCCTGATTATCTTTACAAATAAAAAAGTTAAATTATTCCACTTTTTTCCTCTCCGACTTCATTTCACAGCAGGTGCACACTTTGCAATGGGACAAGTCAATCAAACGAAACCTCATTTTTTTGTGGGCATATTTGGATAATGTTTAATGGACAATTCTGTGCAAAACTCTGCAAATTAGGTTTGACGGCCCTGTTTACTTCAAAACTAGGGTAGCTCATAAAATAGAATTTGCAGCACAAGATGGTTAGAATTGAGAAAACAAAATCTTGGTCTGTTTTACAGAATAGTGACCAAAAATCTGTGTGAAGTCAATTGTTAGAATTTACTGGAAAACTTAATATGATGAAAAACTCTATGACAATTAAAGGAAAATAATTAAACTGCTTCAGTTACAGTCAAGAAATACTAAAATAGGAATATCATGTTTTTTAGTTAAAACCAAATAAGAGAATAAATTAGGAAGTAACATTTTAACATTTAACTTCAGTCAATCACAAATGTTTTAGCTGCATAAGTATTTAAATTAAGTTATAATCCAGGTGTCTTATTCTGATTGTGTCAAGTGTTCACAGCAAGTCTCTGCAGACAATAAAAGTTGGAGATGCTGACCACAACTTTGAACATGGGAAAATTTGGCCTACAGTGACATAGAGAATACACCAATTCGCACTAAGAAACAAATTAATCCATTGGCTTAGCAAAAGTTGGTGCAATTTGTTAAGCCAGCTTGACTATTCCTCTGAAATAAAATAGAAAACACATTAGATGGAGAAGGTAAGCTAAAAGACAAAAAAAATGTCGCCCAAATACCAGATGGGATCCCAACAAGATTCCGGTAAACAGGAATCTAGACATGTTATGCAACCATCACTCTCTGAATTTTGAGCACACACAGATGCTGACAGAGTGAATGCTCCAACATGATGAAAGAGGTTGTTTTAATCCAAATGGTCATTAACAAATGAAGCAAGGAACCCAGCAGCAGAGGACAGAATCCTGTGTCTTTTGAGCATGTTCATCTCACGGCCTTACCAGCAACCAAAGGCATTCAGAAGGATCAGGTCCCTGGTTAGCACCAGTGAAGTGGTCAATGAGATGAAATGCAGGATGGCTACCTGCCTACCTATCAATAACATTTATGGATATGCCCTGGGAGATTTATGGTTTTTTTTCCATTCAGCTTTTCTGCTTCTACCCATGCTACTAATAGTTGTTCCATAATAACTGTAACACATCCTTCTGTAGCATATCAGTGAAATGTACCGTACATTTGAGGTCTGTGCGCTGAGGCAATGCAACCCAAGATAATGGGATACCTATTTCAGAAAATAAAGTCCTATTTTCCGTAATGAGTGAGGTGTATCAAATAATTTTTGTGAATCCATCACTTTACTGCTTGCCTACCTGGCTATTTTGCCAAGTCAAGAGTTTTGAAACTCTATACAACTGTAAAGCTGTAAGATTTAGATACATGGCTTATGTTGAAACAATCATAATTAAAGCCATCCAAAAGAAAGCTCTGCCTAATATGATGCTCATAATTAAATCTGAGAATAAACATTTGATCCAGATTTATTACAGCAGAAAAGCAGATCAAGTGACAAAGGATCCCTGATGTCCACAGACAAGTCAGTATCAATTAAAACAACTGTCTCCTCCTCCTGTAATTAAAATCAAGTTATGAGTGTAAAACAGAAATCCATATTATTTCGATATAGTAAAATAATAAAAAAAATCCAAAAAGTGCTTAAAATGGATCCAAAAAAGTAACTATTTTGTACAATGACATAAAGAAAGATAACAAGTTGAAGGCTCTGTGAACTAATCCTACAGAGCTGGCAATTTCTTTGATCCCATAGGTAGGAATGCATAGGAGCTGTTAATGGGATGTATGCCGTGCTAGAAGATCAGAACCTCAAAGGAAACCTCCATGTGCATCTCTCCCAAAGTCTTCCTATTATTACACTGAGAGCAGAAGGTTCTCAGAATGAACGTAAAGTAGGATTATCAAGGGTCAGAAATGCATTTCCTAGTTTCATCATGCATCTACACTTCTGCACACAAGTTTTATTTTAGCAGCAAGAATATTCCGCTACTGTTCAACTACACCTCATTCCAGAGAGGAAGATTAGCTAGTAACTCTGAAAATAGAAAAGTTTTTCGTTTTTTGTTCTCCTGTCAAACCCAAAATGAATACACGAACAGTCCTTTTTTTTTTCTTATTTATAGACCTAAAGAACTCGTCCTGTAAAGGAGAACTGGAGAGGGAAGGACTGAGTCAGGAAGGAGAGATAGGTGTTTGCAGAGCATCCAGCACCTGGGCAGAAGGATACGTGCCCACCCCTGCCTGGGGGCAATGATCCCTGCAGCACACTAAACACAGATCCTCTGCGGGGTCATAATGTCCAATCTCCTCCTCTCTCTGATTGCATGGCTTGAGGAACACATGAACCCTTTTATATAAAATCTCAGTTCCATATTAATAAAACAAGCTATACAGAGCGTTATTGTCCATGCAGGCTTGTAACCTACTGTGGGTAATGGTAATTGAGAAAGTTGGAGAAGAAGAGGTCTACAACAAGAACGGCAAGTTTTTCTAGGAAATACCCCACTCTAAAGGCCTATGCTTTTCCAATATAGTCCTATGTTTTAAATCTATTTTTAATGTTGCTGAATATTTTGGACCTTAAATTATATTTATTATCAAAACTATAATACAGTATGAGTCATTTTCCAATAAAATCAACTGTAGATTATATGCCACTCGAATTCACCTGCCTTCTGCTAGGTTCTAAATCCTTTCAGGCAGTAGGGGGAAAAGTTTAATTTAAGATTTTAATCTTTTTCATATATTATAGCATTTCTATAATGGATTTTGTGCTTCTGAAAACTAAAAGATTGACAGCTGAGGGTATTATAGATTTATTAATCATTGCTTAAATGGGTACGGTGAATGCTGCTAAGCACTGCCACAATGCTTGCTATCCCAGCCTTGAAGGCAAAATACATTTTCTAGGTGACTTTATTGTTAATGCCATTGACTCTACTGTGGCTGCTCTGCAAGGTGAGAATATCTTAAATAATTAGGAAGAGGAGACGTCAAAAATTTCCCTGAGAGAATTAATTGATAAAACACATGCTGTTGTTACTGTAGAATGCAAGCGTGGCTGAAGTTTCTAAAAACATGACCTATTTTTAGCTGAAAAGAAGCTAATACCTAGAAACTGGAAAACAATTTGCTAAAGATGAATTATACTAGGAAAAAAATAGTCCATTTACATTGCTTTTATTGTCCCACAGTAACTATACCATATATTTTGATTGTATCAGTAAAGCACAGATTACTTAAGCTGTGAGCTACCTTAATGAAATGGAACACAGTCTCTAACACAAAAAGACGCTATTATTCAATAATTCATTCTTAGCCTACCTCTGCAGTAGGCCAAGACAACCTGGTGATGTTCAGAAGAAGACAAAAAAGGAAGAAAAGTGTTCCAGAAGAAAAATCCATAAAAATCCTTAAAAATCTCCTGCAATAATATATATGCACAGAACTCCATGGTACCATGCTGAATTAAATTTGTTATTTCAGGTCAGAGGTAGCACAGGATCTCTGCATCACACTCTCATGCCATTTGTTGAAAGGGCACACCACTGTACACCTGCAGGTAGAGCTGACATTCCAGTTGACAGTATTGCTATCAAGACAGCAGCAACCCAGAATGTTTAGCCTTGGCAAGAGCCCACGTTGGTTTGAAGAGAAAACTTATTTTCAAAGTAATTGTTCTTTTCTATAATGCTTCTGCTCAGTAATAATTTACAAGATCAAATTAGTATACAGATTTTCGATTAGCTAACTGTCACCATACCCAACTATATAGGTCAATGTTATAAAAATATATGTCTAGAGGAAGCTGCAGCTTTATATACACATTATTTAAATCACACAATTATTAAAACTAAACACAAAGAAAAAAAAAAAACACAAAGAAAAAAACCACCAAAACCCAGAATTGCTCAGCTGCCTACCCGAATATCCTAATTTTCCATCCCTTCATTTTGCTACAAAGTACTACATAGAAATATGTTTTTACCTGGCATTTCCCAAGCTAGAAATATAGAATATGCATCAATTACTGTGACATTATATGGGGCATGAATTTTATCTGGTGTTCCTACTGGTGTTTGTATAATGTATTTATCACTAGTGTTGCTGCCACCCCAAGTGCTGGCTTCCAGCTGGTAAACATATCTGCGCAAACACAAAAAGAGAATCAGTAGATACTACAGTTAGAAGCTTTAGGCATATCAGTATTAGAACATTTCCCTTTTTCTCCATTTAAAGTGAACAGACTATACAATGGATACTATAAATACCATGCTAGCAAAAATTTTCACCTTGAAGATTGCTTAAGGTGAGGAAAGTGACTATTTACTTATCAGGCTAATATTTTTTATGCTAAAATTCACAGTAGCTTACATAAGGAATAAAAGTATTGGCCAAAGAAACTGTCAAAAACAATTTCAAAACAGCTTAATAATATGCTTAATAATATTAGCAGTTGCTATTTTTGAGCCAATATGTTCCACAATCACAAAAACATTATAAACCCTGTGCAGTTCTTTCTCCTGTATGTAGACTTAAACCTTTCTGAGTTAAGTCCATGAGAGGGAAAAAAAAAAAAAAGACAACCAATCACACCACCATCCAAGAGAAAAACATTTCACCCCAATTTAGAGTGAGAATGACTTAGAACATGACTTAGAACTCAGAAAAAGAACAAAAGAAATGTCATTTGAGTAAAGCAAGCCAGCACCTGAAACCTCTTGAAAGCATTCTGTACCAGTCTTTCAGGAATTAACTAATAGAAGAGATTTTTCTCGTATCAAAAATAGCAACACATATTTTTGTGCATTTCACAGAAAACAAGTCATTACACATTTTGAACTATGTTTACTTACTATTTTTTGAACTATGTTTACTTACTATTACTAGTTCCTCATGACTTACCTATTGTTAGGCTGCAGGTTAACATCTGTGAAATTCATGTCGTTCCCGCCACCCAAGAAAACCTGTTGTCCATCACGAAATAACTGGTACTGAGTAATGAGTCCATTGGGTTTCCTGGGCTCGCTCCAATATAATTCCACTTCTGTGGAGCTGACCACGATATGATGAGGTTTGTGCCATACTCCTGTTAACAGCACAGGGACAATATTTTAACTACAAAGTTCTTGGCTTTCTCACATATTATGCTGTGTCTTTCAGCAATGTAACATAAACATAAAACACTGCTGGAGAGAATGATAGAATTTAATATATATTTTGAATTTAAGCTACACTAAATCTAAGTTACTAGAAAAGGTACAGGTTAATGGAGAATGAAGCCAATGGCTTTATCTGACCACTAGTTTCTGCATTTTTTGAGGGGCGAGGAGCAGGGGAGGGGTTGTGTGTTTTTTGTTTGTTTGTTTTTTAAAGATACACATGTGTTAATTTTAATCATTATTAACTTAAAGATGAACCTCGAAAAATGTCACAAAAACAAAGTGGAAATAATAGAGTGCATCACTATAAAGTGTGTGTTGAACACAAATTCTCCTGTGTACGTTTACATATGAAAGCTTCCTGTTAATGTTTTTTTTTTTCCCTTTTAAACTATTATAAAATACAAGTGACCATCTTTTTGCAATGTTACAAGAACATTTTTTCTATTACCATGAGGAGCAGCCTGCAGTGTTTGACCAGAAAGCGGCTGGCTAGAAGCACACCCAGCAGATGTGCACGCAGTGAGCATGAAGCTGTAGTTGGTGTACGGCTGCAGACCTAGAAAAACCAAAGTTTAGACTAAGATGTTGACATACAGCATCCCAAGAATTGTGTCAGTAGATAAAAAATTACTAGACTTAAGGGAGAGTTAACTTTAAGTATTTTCACAAACTTAAAATATGAACCATTTTTGTTTTACATTTAAATAATATGGAAGTAGGAATATCTCACTAATTTATACATGTATCATCTCATGGTTCAAAAGGCCTTACAAAGCAATTCAAACTGAACATGTTTGCACTACAGTAGATCTACGGATACTGCCCATCTAGTTATTTTTGAATCATGCAGCTGCCCGTGCAGCATAGTCACACATCCCAGAGATCAGTCCAGATTAACTAGATGAGAATTTACTCAGTTTCTACAATGCTTTTGTTTCAGAACCACACTTAGGGCTGTACAAAATTATTGAAAATTAGGCATCTCTGTGTGCTTGACCCAGACGTTCTGTCCCTCACTGGTGACATTCGTAGCAGTTTGGTATCTCAGAGAGCCTTATCTTCCAGCACAACCTCTTCAGCCTTAAGCCAGAGCTCTGCAAGCTCACAGTTTAGCAGTTCAGACTGCCAGCTCTCAGGTACGATGTCCAGAATACACAGTCATGACAACCCGTGAAAGCCTGAGATGCGCCTTCCTTGGTATCACACAGCACACAACTCCAACAGAAGCGAAAGCTCTGGAGAGCCAGGACATAAGTTAGCAGTAGGTTCAGAACAAGAGCTGCCCATGCTGAGGCTCCCGGGAGGACCAAATCTATCAATCCCAGTAAGAATGGAGGCAGCCACCCTGTATAGATTTTTTTTTTATTCCCCACTGGCAGAGGTAGTTTGTGCCCTGAACGGGGCAGCAATACTGTGTATAAATGAGCACGCTATTCTGTAATATAGGCTGTCTCACCATGTTTATGCAAAAGAGGCTGAATTAGGATTATATAGGTGAGTTCACGAGGATCATACAAGTCAGATTTAAGTGCTTGTGTCTGTGACCTAAATAACACACTTCTGATGTAGCTCATGTGCCTAACTGTAAATCCTTCAAGCACAATGCAGTTCATCATCAAGACAAAAAAATGGTCAAGAGCTTTGTTTATAAACAAATCTTTGTTTATAGCCAGGAAGGAGTTTTTTAATAAACATATATTAGATGCAAATATAGAGAAATAATAAGCAACTATTATATATGGAAGTGAATGGAAAACATGCAGTCTGCTTACATTGAACAAGATATGAAGGCGAGAAAATAAGCAGATGACTGAGAGAGACAGCCCTGACTGTAACCTAACCATGAACTGGAAGAGAAGAAAAATCATCCGAACACTCAGTATAAAAGAAGGGAGTTGCAGACAGTTGATGACAGTTGCAGACCAGAGAGAGGCAAAGGCATGGAGGAAAGCCAAGTATTTAACATTTCAGGATAGAAAAGATTACTGTGGCAACAAATTGCTTGAATTCCCCTAAAGGGAGTCATGTTCACTTTTAAAGGAAACATGCATAATAAAGCAATACTCATTTACAACTACACTTTAAAGAGAAAAATGAATGTTAAAAAAAAGAGCACATGGTTTTCCAAAATTTATTGGCAAAATTCTGATACCTGAATTCTCTAGTCATACATGAGGTAGCTAGTTATAGCAAATTTTTACCTTGATTATTAAAGCTTTGCATTAAACGTTTTGTCTTGTATGTGCTTTGGAAAGCTTTGTGCAAATCTATGTGCGTGATTAATAATAAAAATAACAAATAAGGTAATTTTGAAACGTAAACAGCTTCTTGCTTTCTCGTTTTCTTTACTTGACTGTTCACTAGAGGATACTCTCCTCCTCCTGTTCTTTAGTCTATTATTGTTTTTCTTTTAAAATAAAACAACTTAGCAGTCTATTTTATTATTGCAGCATTTGTTGTTTTCCAAAAGGGCTGCAAAATAGTTTCTTAAAATTGCATTGTCTTATTAGCCAATCAATTCGTTCTGACACTGTTTGTCTTCATCTATGGACAGAGCTGAAGCAAGGGCAGTAATTAACTCCCAGGCTAACGCTCCCGGGTCCCAGCACATGAATTTTACTCAGGAGGATGTCAGTTAGCTGACCACAGCCTCCTGAAGCTCTTCAACTCCCAGAGCTTCCTTAAGATAAAAACTACTAATGATTCAGTGCTGCAACGGAGATAGGCTTGACCAATGACAACACTGCCGAATCTCCATTTTTCAAAAACCTCAAAGGAGAACATTTTTAATGAAAGAATCTCAAACCATTCAGTGCCCTGAGTCTTACTTATTTCACTAAACAAAATGTCAATGATCACGTCTGGCTCTTACTTAAACATGACTGATCCTACAAATTTTTGATAAAGTCTACTTGGGATGTGATCTTTAGTCTATTGAAAGAGGGCAGCTGAGAAGACTCCTTGCTCCAGACCCACTGCTAGCGCTGAAGAGGGCACTCTTAGCTCTCTTTTAAAACTCCCCTAATTATTTTCTTCACTGTTACCCTCTGCCTGGCCTCCACTGCAGAGCATTAGCAGGCCCATTTGTAAAGTAGTAGTAACACAAAGTGAAACAATGCCATAACTGTCATCCAAATTGTTCTGTACAGGGTAGTGGAAGTGTTCAGTAATAAATGATATAAAAAGGTCTTTTATTGACAAGCTGCCATGTGCTGTTTGCATTAGAGAATATGAGAAGATGATGGCTGCTGCCCCTTAGTCCCAGTGGCATTCAACTCAGTGAGATAGCAGAAAATGCTTCAGTTTGCTTAAAGCATTGATAACACCTCTAAATAATTAACTGAGAACTTCCTGTCTTCAATTACTTAATGCTTTTTTTAACATCTTGAGAGGATTATAAGCAATTTATGGATTTCACATGATGAGCACATTCACTGCTATTCCCACAAAGCATTTGTGGGATCATGTTTCCAAAGCTTTGATGTAATTAAAAATAAGCAGCAAGACAATGGTGCAGTGGCAAGGTGCTAGCCTTCTCGTCTGTTATTTGCGTGGCCCTGGACTCAAAATCTCAGGAAAGACTAATGCTACAGCTTCATTAATGTTCAACTGTTGCTCAGGGAAAAGCAAATGTTTTGGGGGAAAAAAAAAGATGAAAGAAGATGAGCAAATCAAAACATATCTCCACAGGGGATAAGACAACAGTTAGTTCAAACATTTGAGATTATATATGAAATAAATTTGATTGTTTTAGCTCATTCTTTGAATTTAGAGAGCAATAATTATGCACATTGCAAAATCACTGCCATCAATTCCACATTATTACTCAAGGAAGCTCCTGCAGAAAAAAGCACATGATTCGATTATGGTTGTCAGGAGGAATGATCACTTATTTCGCTCCTAGCTTAACATGGCAGCATGGACCATGGCTTAGGGGAAGAAGCAGATAAAAGGGAAATAGATCCTTACTTCTCAACAAGAAACTTTATTTCCTCCTCCTTGCAAATGGTAAGAAAAACTGTGTTGTTTGCATTAAAATCTCATGACATATACGCTGTATAGATTTGTCCTAGATCAACTTTTGTTCTTTGAGTGGCTATCATGTAGTTTCTGTAACATAAGAATCTCCAAGTTTTCCACTCAGGTGAAAAAGAAAAAATGAAGGTTATAGATTTCTCAAATTCATCAATAAAAGAAGTCAGAAATATTTCTAAGTATAATTTTGTTTCACATTATAAACAGAGTCCAGAATATTCTGCTTTCTGTCTTCCTTTCCTTTCTATTTGTCTCAGCCATGAAGTACTGGAAGCTTCTTGGTCTTATACTCCTGTATATTCACAGCAAAGCTGTGACTACAACCATATTACTAAACATAAACATAGGTAAAACAGAGAGCTGGATCTGAGTGAAGGCAGGGCAAGCCTATATAGACTATTTGACATCTCAGGCTTATCACAAAACATGCGTCTTGAATCAAGTTAGATTTATTTTAGAATTTTAAAGTTAAATCTATTAATATTTTATCAAATAATACCCAGGAACGAAAGAGACTAAAGAAAGTAAGTTTAAGATATGTGAAGTTAGGACAAAGCACTTCTAAACTGTGTACAAAGCTGTGCATTTACTAGCAAGTGGCAGTACCAATATGTTAATAATGTCTTATATCTTAAGGACAGGACTTGATCCTCTCAGAGAGCTTTGCCTCCTTACCTGATACTGTGTGCTGCATTCTGCTTGCAGTGTCAGTGTATATCACCCCTTTCCCGACTTGACTGATCTGGTACTCTCTGATGATACCATTTGGTTTCTTGGGTGCAATCCAGCTTAAATGTAATGCTGTTGAGTTCAAAGCACTGACTGCTGGTGGCTGAACACTCTCTGGGACTCCTTGGACAGTGACTGCAACTACCTAAAGACATACGAATTAAACAGCAATTTAATGTAATAGTACACTAGATACCATGATCAATGAGAATGTCACTTTTGTTTTAAAATGTTGTTTGGCCTGGCATATCATTACCAAGGGCCTGGAGAACTAGTTACTTTTTTCCTCCTTTTTCACAATGAAATCTGACCTTGAATACATTACATAAGTCTGTCTACAATTTATCACAACAGGTTCCCCACATTTTAGCTGCAGTGTATAGCACTGGGTGAAACAACAAAAACTGTCTTGCTTGAAAACTCTTGATAACTCTCTTCCATATGGTTCATCAGTGTCTCTGCATTTTAACTGCCTGATTTCATATATTTTAAGTACCAGTAAACATGGGGCTAAACCTCCACATATCCCTGGCAATCTGAACTCTCAGTTCAAGGCTATTTACAAATCCACATTTTTTTCTAAAGAAATCAAATATTTTGAAAGATAAAATAACTTAATACTTGTTAAGCTTTTCTGGGAAGAAGTAGAAAGAAAAAGGCGTCTAGTGACTTCTGCAGAGGCATTACCAAATCATACTGGTTTAGTAAGTAAAATAGACCTTTTTCTCTTTGAGAAGCACTGTTTTTTTTCTATAATTACCACCATAAAGTATTTATATTACGCTGTAGATACAAAATGTGTCCTCTATAACACATTGTCTTATCATATTGGATGGAATTAGTCAATACTTGTAGGCATCACTGTTTATAACAGTAAATTACTTAATTACAGATGAGCTGAAATAAGGATTTATTAGCTTAGGCTAATTGTTGGAACAACTGTGACTACATAGTTTCCCAGCCAATGTGCAAGTAGAGGTCTATGTGCTTATCTCCATCTCTGCCTCAGATGATTTGCACAACCACCAAAAACATTTAAGTGCTTGAAAAAAACAGTTTTTGAACCCCACATATATTGCAATTACAAAGCCCAGAATTAGCCATTATTCTCCATGCCTGCCCTACAGATTTTAAGTTTGCACTCTTAGAAATTCATGTCCACAGCAGTTGGGATATTCCTGTGAGAAAGATATCACTTAAGAAATAGCTTTTCTGAATGAGGAAAAGGCAGGTGCTTTGTGGAATGGAAACTAGAGCTGGTTAAATAGTAATGGTAGTAAAAGGCATCTGTGATTTCAAGCAATAAGAGAGGAAATGAAACAATGATAAAGGGAAGACAGAGATTCTGTTTGCTTAAAACAGAAGAACAGGCAGGCTATGCAGAAAGGGAGTACAGCCTGAAGTAGGTGCAGATGTGAAAGCCAGGAAAGGGTAACATAGATGAAGCAGCCTCTTGGAAAGAAGCGTGTAGAAGACTTGAAGCAAGAAAGAATTGATAGACTGGAGCTGAAGTCGGTAGCCTAAAAAATACCAAGAGAAAAATGGTATAGGTATCCTGGGAGAAACAAAGATTTAATTTTGAGTCTTAGACAATGTGCTTTTTAACATTCTTTACTGTGTTTCTCTCTTGGGTAGCCTCCTACTTAACAAACATCAGTTCCTACAGTGCAATTTCAGTTTTGCTGAGATTAAGATACTGCTTGATTTGTCAGCTTGCTTGTATGAGGTTAAGATTCCAAATAATCACCTGTCAGTGGTTGCATCCAAATAAGGTTATTGATGTTTTTCACTTAGTTACTCGATAGTCTTTGCTAATGTCTTCAAATTACACCTTTCCAAAAGCATTTTTACGTTACCATACTAGCTAATAAGAGTCTGGCACAAATTCCATAAAGACCAATTCACTAACCTTGCTGCTGTCTGTGCAACCAACAACAGTGCAGGCTCTTAGCTGGTATGAATATTCTTGATATGGCTGGACACCACCTGTGTCTCTGAAGCTCATTTCAGTTCCTCTAAAACGTTCAATTCCATTTCGGAGAATAATATAGTGAATAATAAGACCTATCCCAGAAAAAAAGTTTTCTGCTTTCATTACTTGAGAAATACTGCATGATAGCATACCAGAATAACCTCATTATCTGCTCATAGAAAATGAAATAGTAAATGAAATCCCCAGAAGATCACTTTGAAAGGCATTTGTCCCACTTAAACAGTTAATGCCCGTTAACATTTACTCTGTTCGACCTGTACATCAACATCTCAGCAGATCTCAACATCTCTTAAGAAAGTTATTTCAACTAGTGGAGCTATTCCAAATTTTCTCACTGCTTTAAAATCGTAACAAACATTTCCTGAAAGAAATGTGAGTATTAGAAATACAAAATCAAGAATACATTTTATAATATGAATTCTGTTCAGATTTGCCAATGAATTATTATAATCATTTTCAAAGGAGTGCTTCTGGGTACTTCTTAAGAAGTACTTCGTCTTCTATAAAAAGTTAAAACCTACTTCTTTTATGATAAAAACGAATTCAATTCTTTAAAGTCTAAGTATATGTACATTTCAGTGCCAGGGACTAATTAGGAAATGCTTTGTTATTTTGCAACACTGTCATGAATGTCAAAACATGCTTTTTTTTTTTTTAACATATAACAATACCATTTGGATGAAGTGGTTCTTCCCAGTTTAGAAGTATTATGTCTTCCCTGTTATCCACTTTGGCCCATTTCGGTGGACTTACACCCTGTGGCACATCTTGCTTAGTAGTAGCTCTGCTAATGTCACTGAAGCCTCTTCCATAGCTATTCCAAGCAGCCACTCTGTATTCATATGTGATAAAAGGTTCAAGGTTCAGGTCTAGAAAAGGAAAGTTACATATGGATATTCTCTCTTTTTTTTTCCCAATCAAAAAAAATCTATCAATGTTTGTGAAACTAGGTTACTTTAGGCTGTCGTTGAACTTCTTGCTACCCATTTCATTTCACAGATTATTCTTAAAGAATGTTACTTAAGTACAACAGCTTCATATTGGATTAGAAGACCTTATGGCATTCAGGACATCTTCTCCAGAGTCAATTAAATACACCAGCAAATCACCAATCTGACATGCCCTTTTCCTTACCTGTAAATGAATATTGGTCTGGGTTTCCTGAGTAGATGATCTCCTCTTCAGCTGGACAAACACCTTCCTTGGTCTCCTTTTCTGTAGCATTCTGTGAGCCTTTTATCCATGCACAGATGTTCTCCCTAGGGTCAAAGTCACACTTTCCACAGTATGCTGTTGCTTCCATGGATAAAGGGCAGAGGACACTAGCCTTACATTCTTCTTTTACCTAAAGAATACGCATACAATTTCAATGAATTTACCCATCTGCCTTTCTTTACAAACACTTCTATTTGTATTTCTCTGTTTTTAAACAACATACAAATGATGCAATCACACTGAGTATCTTGGCATTTATAGCATATCAAAGACTCATATGCTATACAGTCTTGGGCCTGTCCACTGTCTCTGATCATTAAAGCTTCTATAGTCCTTTCTAAAAGAAACAAGAATTTTCTTTGCAAGGTCACTGAACAGAAACGCGACAAATCTTAAGCACTGGACGCCAAGCAGCTAGGTTTGTAGAAAGAAGAGTCTACAATCAAATGAGAAGAACAGGATTTTATCCCAGAAAGACACCTCTGCAAAGGTCAATATCCATCAGCAAATCAGCAGCAAGTCCCATCCTATCACCCAGCCTTCCAGCTGCGCGAAAATGAGCTCTGTGCAATTCCTCAGCATCTTTTGAGAAGTGAGGACCCTATCCATGAGCTATATTAACCATGCCTCAAACAGAGCACTCCTAAACAGCAGTTCTGCTGCAATAAGAGGCCCTGCATCAATGCTGAGGCAGATACAAGATTTGACCCATAAAGAACAATTCACAGAAATAGAAATATACACTGAACACCTACAATTTTCCATTAAAATTCATGAAATAATATTTCCACAAGGCTATAAGCTAGAGCACAATAACTCTCACAAACCATGGGCTGCTGCAGGAAGAAACGTACTGCAATATTTGCTGTAAGTATTTCTGCAAAGTTCTACAAACTTTACAAGCGAAAACAAGTAGTTCACATCTAATGCTTCCTTAAATCACCTTGTGAAATTAGTGCGTTGGATGACTATGAAGTGTTAGGTAATTTTATTTTCCAAACTTGGTACTTTTACAGTACACATATCAATATAAGATGTAGGAAACAGACGAGTTGTTTTCACAGATAACGTACAGTGTAGCTCCAGGACATGTCTCCTTTTAATATGAGTAACCTATACATATTATCAGGAAGGCAACACTGCTATCTCTCTTCTACTGCGATACCAAGTGTTGCCTTTGCTGACACGTTCCATGCAAGGCATGGCTCGAGCACGCTATATTCCAGAATTCATTAACCTATTGCCAGCCATTTTGCCTTGCATAAACTAACAAAACGTGCTAAGGAACCGCAGCTGACTCATCACAACGCTTGGATTCGCTCTGGGAGAAAATTACTCATTCAGTCTGAAAATGAAGTGACATGAAAACCTTGACATGAAAAGGAGAAGATGGAAGAAATATTTGTGTATTATCTTGGGAGGCAAATGAAAACAATACAGAGGCACCTCTATGGTGCTGGATTTGGTCCATTTTTCTTTCTCCCTCAGTGATAAATTCCACAATATCTAACTGATTGCCATATTGTGGAATTCACAGAAGCCCTCTCTCTTCTCCCATACCCACTTTCTCTCTCTCAAAATGCAAGTATATGAATAAATATAAATATACATATATATAGGTTTGTCATGCTTTGGAGGTTGCTTTTCTTAAAGAAAAATGAAATAACAGCTGAGAGTGTTTTTAAAACTTAGATGCAACACCAAGATGCTACTTTGCTTCTAGAAGACTTTCACTGGATTTCAACTGAGGGTGCAAGACTTTGCAGCTCTGGAAGTCTGTCCAAATTGCTGCATGTTCACATCTATAATCTCTGACCACTCTTTAAAATGTTGGAATTAGCCTTTATGGTCCTTTGTTTATTTTTATGGAAAAAAAAAGAATAAATTGTTCAATTTATTAGATATGAAAGGTACCAAAAATACAATATCCTTATTATCGCTAGGAGTTATACAGGAACCTATCCCATTGAAATTATTGAAATAATTTATGAAATTGAAATTTATTGAAATTTCATTGAAATTTATGCCAAAATGTAGCACCAGTTTTCTATGGAACTGCTTAATTGTTATTTATACATAAATATTCTTAGGAGTCGTACAGACTGCCCAAACTGTAAAGTAATGGTTTGTTTACACTTGAGAGCTGGCCACTTCAATATCCTTTTCCACTCAAGTGTGGAATAGTGGTCACAGAGCTGAAACTGACCGTACATGCCAGTCTTGTCAGCATGCCAGCTTTTAGCCACTGTACTAATCTCAAGTGCTGGGCAACACTTCACAGAGGAAGCTAATCATTATTAATTCCTTCAGAATTCATTGCAATAACATCAATCATGGTGAACTCATTCGGCATTAATATGGATGTAATGTGAAAATGAATAATGCACACAAGAGTTTTTATATTCCTATTGTAGAAAAATAGTTATGAACAGTGTATTTCTCTTTCCATCGTCAAATCAGAGCTACCAAGGGATTTTCTATCAATTACCTTCATCATCATTCCAGCTGAAATCTTGTCAGAGCAAACATATTTCAAAGGATTATATCCAACTCCATTACAGCATTCTTCACTCTTTGGAATAAGTTCAGTCTCACAGCATTTTACTGGCACTTGGTCATTCTTTCTAACATGTGCTAGGGACTCACCACTGGAACCTGAGCAGCATATGGTATCTGACATATTCACATACTCCTGCCCACAACAGAACATCCCTGAAACAACAAAACATTACATCTGAATATGAAATGTAAAAAATAAATACAAAGGTAGGAGAGGAAAAAACTCAGAGTGCAATAAGTTTGGCAGAAAACCATCAACCTGGGATAGCAGCTGGAATTCTGCAGAATTAGCTAAAGTGACATTAAATTCTGAATACAAAGCGACTCAAGTGAGAACCCTAATTTCTAGACCTGCTTGAAAAAAAATAATTATAGGAATAAATAGAAGTCCCCTAGAGTCAGCTTACACCATTCTTGGACTTGGGAAAGGACCTCTGCTATGAAATATCATACCTGGGTACTGTGCACAGCAAGTCAAAGACAGATGTACTGCAGAATGCAGAAATTCAGAAAGCTTCTCAATATATATTTAGGTCTCATTCATTTCCCCCTATATGAGCAGTCTTACAACCAGTGAATCTCGTATTGAAGTATTCCCCAAAAGTTTCACATTATTTTTAATGTCTTAATGTGGGCGTTAATATTACATTCTAGAATTTAACAGCTGATTTTCCAAATACCAACACTGAAGTTTCAATGCTTTAACAGAAAGCACTTAACATCTAAATATAATTTTAATTTCTATGGTGGGTCTTATAACCTGTCAAAATTAATGTGACAGACTTCCTCTGTTATATTTTAAGACGAAAAGCTCACCATAGACAGAATTTACATGCATGATTTTGTAATTGTAAATTACCGGTTTGGACACCCAAACCATGTAAAGGGATAAATTTTCACTCTGAACCAAATGCCACTACCACTTCTCAAACTGGAGATGAAATAGGTATTATTACTAATTCAGCCACAAACATATCATACAAAAGCCAGGGTTGTCCTATGCTGCTTCATCTACAAAATAATCTGTGTTTAACAGAATATCTGTGGTAGGCAGATATTTAAAATACACACAAAAGAGGCCATTTTATACTCACGGCCATTTATTATAGCAAATCTTTCTTGGAAAGTCATACATAATGAAAATTATTCTTTAAGGATATGATCGTGCTAGAGTATTCAAAGCATTTCATTCAAATCCCCAAAATGAGTCAAGTTATTGGCATACATTATCATGTTCAGGACTGATTCCATTCACAGAAATCAAACTGGGTTCACCAGCTCTCCAAGAGGTAAATATTTCCTCTTGCTCACTCCCTTCTTCCAAATCGTCCTAGGATTCTACCATATTATAGGAGAAAATTAATGCAGAAAATGACTCAATTCAGTACCAGTACTTGGATAGCCCTGAGGGACTTCTGACAGGCAAACTAGAATTTTGATAATGACCTGCTTTTCTATTGACACAAACAAGGCTGTATTCTTTTACTGCTAAGCTCATCTTTGTTTAACTGAATTAAATTTTTCAGCCAAGATTTCACTCGCATAACAAGAAGTGACTCCCTTTCTAGTTTCTTTGGTAAACCATTACTTCTTTAATTATTATCAACCTTGTTCCAGCGTGATAAATTGCTAATTACTTAATACCCTAATCAGCGTTCATTCTTTGCACAGATAAACTGTGACAGTGCCATTAATTTAAATAGTAATTTCACTTAATGGCCAGAACGGCGCACCAGATTTTTATGCAGCATTTTCTGAAGACTGCATCCATCACTGCGATATTCTGACATAAAGATGTCTGACGTGCACTAACTCACTTAGGGCGAGCAGATGTTGCGGAGCGGAGTTTGGTGGCGGTTCCCGGCGTGCATCACTTGGGCACGAGCGCGCTGCGGGCGCGGGCGGCGCGGGACGAGCCACTCGGGCGAGTGGCGGCACGGGGCCTTCGACCTCGGCCCAATTTGTCACATGCAGCGCTTGGCTCCCGAACGCTGACCCCTCCAACGGATGGCTTTAAACACGCGCCCAGAAGTAACCAAAGCAGGACCCCATAACACTGCTAGATCGGTCTGCCTTCTAGAAGCCACTTCGTTCAATTACTTTGGGACCCAGATATTCCTAAAAACCCATGTCGAATTCAGCAAAACATCAATAAAAACAAGATTTTGTTTGCAAATCAGCTGGAATGCGTGTGTCGTGCTTTATATATTTATGTTTCATACGCATATAATGCATTGCGGCAAAAAGAAAATCCATGGAGTGGAAAAGACACTTCTGGCTAACAGTGATTTCTGTCAACAGTTATTTCATGTTCATCCCCAGCAAGGGAAAAAATTTGCAAACATAGCTGAGTGATGAATTACTAATTTAGTAAATCTGCAAAAGCAGTGCTTCCAAAAGGAAAAAAAAAAAAAAAGAAAAAAAAAAGAGTATTAAAAGGCTTAGCCTTTGGAGCCAGAATAGAGGATCAACACAATACAGAGCCAGTGTACATTGCAAACTACTCCAGAAATCCTTGGCTTACATGTGGGCACTGCAACTATTAGAGAATGGGAACCAGAGCAGGACAAAACATCATCCCTCATGATGTTGGGACGTCAGTACAGGGGCATTTGGTTGGCCTTTCTCTTTTTTGCTTCCTTCCTTTTTTAGAGAGAGAAAATCCAGAAGAGATTTTAGGTCGCATGACACTTCCAAGCCAGGAAAAGACAACTTTGGGTAATCCCTTTGCAGCATGGGGCTCCGGGATGCGCACAGTGGCACCACTGCCAGCCTCTGCCAGTAGATGTCTCTCTGGTCACCCCAGCTGAACAAGGCCATCGGGGGGGTGAAAATAGAGAGAAAAATAAAATGGAAGAAAAGAGGAATTAAGGAGAAAGCAAGAGGAGATGGAAATAATAGCTCTTGTTGCAGGGCAGACTCTCCCCAAAAGTGGTTCTGTGGTAAACAATAAAGTTCTACTGTTCAAGCCCTTAAGCCAACGTATCCTGCACTCTAGCAAAAACATGCAAAAAAATACTCTGCAAAAGCGTGTTTCTTGCAATAGAACTGGTTATGTGCAACAATACCAGGCTTTTTACAAAAGCCGAACTTTTATGCATTATGTTTTTCTCTAATTTTTTTTTCAAGAAAATGGAGCTTGCAAAAAAAAGAGCCTTAAATTGTCATGTATTTTTAAACACGGCATCGGCTGCCAACTACAAAACAGAGCATCAGAAGCATTTCAGCTTCTGCAGAAGGCTGCCCTTTTACCTCTACCCCTTTTAGGTAATGGCAGCAGCTTCCAAATTACCACATTTTTGCAAAATTCTACTTTCCCATTTGTCAATGATAAGTAAATTATATTTTTATGTGAGAGTATTTTTTCTACTAGATTCATTACAATAATAGGGATAGAGAGCAAATACATTTTGTGCCTGGCTTGTGCATTTTCATGATGTAGCCTGCAAGACTGAATTACACTAAGAAATTAAGCAAAAACCTACTGAGCACAATGTATATGATATGATAAGAAACCACAGTCTATTCCATGCTTAATGCAAAGTAATGTGATCTCTTTTCAACTGTGGCACAAATTCATCATTCAAACAAGTATTTGTGTTCAGCTATATGACTGCTCGAAGCGTAAAGTCCTCACAGCAAACCTGTGAATGATGAAAAAGCTACTGTGTTCTTTTTTAATAGACAAAGGATTATTATTGTGACCCATTCTCAAGAAAAATGGTGTAAATGACAGATTGCTAGAGGTTAAACACTTTTTAAAAAGAGGGGTATAAAGCTTTTAAAAATATATATATTTAAGAAAAAAACTGTTAAGAATACATATATACTGAAATGAAGAACATAACTTTCATCCCAAGATACCTGTATTACACTCCTACACAACTCATCTGTCCGGAGAGAGCAGTAAAAACATAAACGCTACCCCAGCAGTTCTGTTCCAACAGCATCTGTTAATTCACTCCATTTATAAAATACATATTGACAAAGACAACTGAACTGGGACCAGGGAGATTTGATTTGGTGTGAGAAAGTCAATTCAATGTGATTTTGTTAAAGGGCTCCTGCAGGCAAATAAAAGAGTTTAAGTAATAAAGTACATAAAGAGATGTTTTATGAGCCAGCCTCGTCTTGTGGCAGCCACACAATGCAGGGCTGGGAAGAGGACCTTGCTCAGAGCTATGTTGTGAGACCTGCGTAGGTGCCGTGGAGCTAACACCTGTGCGGGGCTCTCAGAAAACACCACTGCAAGGGAAAGGTGGCACAGAAACCGCAGCAAACACTGCAATGATTATTTGGTTCGGTCCTTTCTGAAAGCTGACATCAAACTAAGGTACTTCTAAAATCACAGTGGCAGAAGGAGCTAGTGAATACAAAAATATAAACTGAAGAAAGAGCTATTTTTTAGAGAAAGGAGCTCAACCTTCAAACCTGGATAGCTAAATTAATTATGTATCTAGGTGGTCAAACCGACACACCATGGTAAAAGAACCGCACCACGAATCTTAGTACATGAGGTAGAACTGGGTGCAAAACCTCCATTATTTCCATGTTTAGGAATTGAGCTTCCCTTCCTGACTGCAATTGTCAGGTTGAGAAAGCCTAAGGCTAATGGTATAAAATTTCTCTAAAAACTGCAGAAAGAAAGGACATGTGAAAATGTCTGAATGGAGTTTGTAATGATAAAAGGAAATAAGGTTCATAATATGCATCAGAGAGACTTCCAATGAAGTGCGAGAGGTTAACGTGCAAATGGGATACATCAGGATGGACAGGTGACTAGCACTAGGTAGCAATTTTTGTGGTTCTTAAATAGCAGTGGTTATACTGTATTTACTGTGGATGTGCATGCAAGGGACGCTTTCAAATAACACCATCATTTGAAATTCTTCGGCAACTAACCACAGAGCCCTGTAGGGGAAAAACTCTGTACTGGAAACCACTGGCACAAGGTGGATGACTTTAACCTCAACACTAGTCTTCAGGAGGGGACAAGTCCTATTTCTTGACCACAACAACAGAAGACATTGCACATCTTATTTTCTGGAGTGCCTCCTGACCCCCAGCCTTTTGACAAAGACAAAGATGAGGGGTTAGGATAAGTTATCATAAGCTATGATAACTATGATAAGTGATCCTATTTTCGAGTCCACCAGAATGGCTGAGTAAAGCTCAGCAGCAGCTCAGCATAATCACCCTATATCTGAGTCTGTCGCTGCTGAATGGCTAATATTACAAGAGATCTAGACCGATAAAGCCCCCACCCTTTTTTTTTTTCTTGAGAACATAAGAGTTTACCTGCGAGAGGTCTGTGCACAGTCCCCTTTTCTTCGTCACCACAGCAAACCATGTCTGTACTTATCACTTCTCCACCACAGCACTGCTGATTAAAACTGTCATGGAGTGATCCACCACAGCAGATTTGATTCCCTGATGTGGAGTAAGGCATTCCCTGGCAGCAAGAGTCACCAATTCCAACTGAAACTCTGTTTTGCTCTTTGTTAGGGCAACACACTTCTCCTGTCAATTTAAAAACAAAATTAAAGATTTTATGCACATACAGCTCTTGAAATGCATGAAAGGCTTTCAGTTGATAGCAACAAGTATTAGTCTGGGGTTGCACACCAGTAATGTCATGTACAATTTTTTCCACTTGAAGGCATGGAATCACTTGGTGCTTTAGAAGGTTATAGAGTTTTATATTTATTTGTAATAATAATTAAAGAAACATGCATTCATGAATTCAGGGCTAAGATTCTGTAAGACATCAAAATACAAACATGACAAAAACAAATCGAGAAAAGCAAGAAAAATTATGTTTGCAGATATAGCAATTATATAGCAGAAAACTTGTAAGTATAGGCAGCTATACAGTAAAGAGAGTTCATTCTTGCTATGATTAACAGAACAGTCTTTTTATTTTCAGTAAAAATTTACTTGTCTCTTCACAAACCATTCCAAACCTGTTTGGAAGGACTGATTCGTCTTACTGAAAGGGTCTTTCAGAGTCCTTCAGGCCTTCACCTCTAAAAGCATTTAAGGACAGAGCTAACTCTAAACATCAGACAACATCACCAAGTTCAGTGCTGCTGGCTGCTACTTAAGCAAGAACATCTCTGTGTTTGCAGGACAAGGCCATAGGGTAGGATTGTCCTATGAACACAGTGGATGCTGATAACAGTGGAAACAAAACTGACGGCAAATGGCAACAATTTTCATTCACTAGTGTCTGCACTTAATCCGATCCGGTGTTCCCAGTGTTAAGTGACGGTATTATCTTACTGTTGGAAGGCCTTCCGTGGCTCAGAACATCACTGACGCAAAACTTGGAAGAATAAGGAAAGAACTATTGTTTTTAGTGGCGGTGATTGAAATATTTGGATTACTGGTGGTATATTGAAATGCATTTTGATTTTTCAGACTGATATTTCTTGATGAAAATAATATGTCCAGATCTTCTCCTCTCAAAGTTTGGAAATTTCAGATGAGCAGCCCTAAACCTGACTTTTATCAAATATAAATATGTGATGCAATGGTAACATACAAGAGAGAATGCTATTTTCTCTCCCTCCAAATTGTTTGTCAAGGAGGTGCCCAGCTCATAGTAGCAATATTTATTCTGCTCTGCTTTAAGAATCTATCCTCCCATCTTAGTTCTGGGATGTATGTTTGCATTTCTTCCCACACCAGCATTTCAGAAACCTACATTCCTGCCTTCCTAATTTGTAATCTTCTTGCCTTCAGCACAGTATGCTTCAGTATATCTACAGCTATCAAGCTGGCCAAACAACATCTGGGAAATATGTATGCTTAGAGAATTTCCTGTATAAATAACTTTATCAAATAAAGTCAATAATAAACATAAAAGATGAGAATAAATTTTTAGAATAGATATAATCTGTTTAGATCCTTCATCGTATTTTCCTGCATTCCTCAGAATCTAACTTAGTTACTACACATAGAAGTATTAAAACACAGAATGTAGCTTATGTCTATTGGAAATAAAACTTTTTTTTTTTAAAGAACTATTAGACATAAGACACAAAGGATCAGTAACCTTCTCATTAACCTCTCAAAATGGGATCCATTCCAAGCTTGGCTTGAAAATGTTTTCTCTCTGAAAACTACCAAGCAGTCTTGCCAGTTAATTGTTATCCTTATCAAAGAATGACCCACATTAACATTTAGCTGGAGGTTATTAGCATATTTATAAAAATAAAAAAGAAAAAAAAAGAAAAAAGTGACCAATATTGTTCATGTTGCTACCCTTTAGAGAAAAGAAAGAAGAGAATGCAGTAAGTATGCTTAGAAAAATGCTTAAAATCGTGTTCAAATATTCAGTGTTTCATGCTTGTAGACTGCTGACTGAACAGGAACTACTTTCATACATGAGATATTTTGTTTCACTGTACTTTTCTTTCTTGATGTAAACAACATTAAGCTAGTTAACAGAGACCACTGGATGGGGACAGAGGTCACAGAATAATCTTTCCATTTCAGTATATTGAGATTAATGAGGCCAGCAAAATACTCTTGCCTGGTTCTTCCACGTGATAGCATTTTTCTGATGACATCATGGAAGGCATTCTAATATTATGATATATGAATTACTTTTCAAGAGATCAGAAGTTGGGATGTGCTGAATGCATTGGCAAAAACTCAAGTATTTCTGAGCCTAGGGAATGTGTGCCAACTCATGAGTAATGGAAGTATTTTAGCTCTTGACCTGACAATTGCCTACAAAGAGATATATGCTCTGAGCACTGCCTCCTGAAAGGAATCTCCTCCCCTTTTTCTTCCTCTCTCCCTGTCAAAAAAACCCACCAACAAATAATAATAAAAAGATCTCTGGACAACAGAAGTGCAGTTTTGGCAGGTTCCTAAACTGTCCTGAGAATAAAAGAGGGTACTCTCTCAGTCTTGAGAAAAGGATCAATTTCCACCAAAGATAATATATGCAAGATACTTGAGTTTGATCTGCAGTGTCCGTAGAAAAAAACAGCAGAACATGACCAAACAAGTAGAACTGAACTAGTTTCTAATATCAACTCAAATACTAACAACTGTTCCGTAAAAGAAATGGTTAGGGAAAATCACATGGGGTCAAGTCAAGCAGAGAACTAAACTGCACCACTAAATTGCCTGATGGTGTTTCTATTAAGCAGAACTGCCCTCCCCATTATGCAGCAGTTACTGCAATTAAGTATAGTTTGGCATAAATTAGTTCTCTGGGAAATGACCCAATCATCAGGTTTTATCAATTAAGCCTTTTTTGTGTGTGTAAATGGAGTGTACTCCATTTACGAGACAAAGTCAGTTCAATTCTCTTTGCTTATCTCACTGAACTCAAGTCTAGAAGATGTCTAGAAATACTCATAAATCACTCATTTATTGCGACGTAGTCATCCTCTTTAACAGATACACCAATGTTGTGGTTTTGTTTCTTTCGAGCACGTCAAAGTAGCTGCCTCTTACCTGCTAATACCCTAGTGTAATAACCACCACAGCATCGATGTTTTGGTTGCACAGCCTGTATCTGACCACCACAGCAAACTCCTGATGAATTACGAATAAATGGAGTGTACTTGTCCTCGCAGCACTGGAAGTCGCGTTTGATATCGTGCAGAATCCCGTTACAACAGACCTAAAAGTGGTTTATAAAATCTGTAAGGCAATAGCTATTAAAGAGAACATAATGTTTTCACTGACAAAACAATGTACACAAAAACATGTACAACACATCATTGTACTGATACTGATATGACTGCAGACAAATAAAACGTAACATGGCTAAAATCCTGTGCCCTCCAGCATTATTAGGCTTCAATAAAATACGGTACATCTGTCAGAATGCTGCTATTTTGTGGTCTTCAACCATCCTGCACCTTAATAAAATAGTCCATTAATATGAATCATCTTCATATGCCTTACAGGCAGTTTGAGTCTCTCAGTGTTGAATATATTGCAATATCTCACTCTATATCTTTTTCTTTTCACCCAATTCTATTTATTTATTTATTTAGCTATTTATGATGAGACATGTCATATGAATCCCTTACAAATAATAGAAATAGGATTTCCCAATATGAGCTCCTGGATCTTCTTTTACATTAAAATAAGTGGAATTGTCTTCTTATAACACATGATCACTTATTTATGACCACAGTTCTTCAGACAATGCGATCTCGAGAGAATACCATTTATATTAGGATTTTTTTTTTCAAAATAAAATTTATATGGAAATGAATTTTGAAAAGGCCTTTTAACTGTAGACTCCTTTCTATTGCCGTCGAGAAAATTATATGCTTGAACAATCAAATAATTATTTGTATACTTACTCCCGTGCAGATAGAGTGACACACTGTATACATAGCAAATCAGACAGAACAGTCACTAGAATTATTATAAAGTGTAACCTCTGAACCAGCAGCCAGCGCGCCATGTATCAGCTAGCCTGACGCCTCTTACGCTTAGATGGAAAATGCAACCGGTAGTACAGCACAAGTACTTAAACAGAGGAGCTCCTCTCTTTTCTTTTGACATAGGGCACTTCCAACCTTTATTTTAATCATGTTCTAAATCAGGCCATCTTAGCAGCAGAACGAGGAAGAAGGTATCCCTCTGGAAGGATCTTTTATTTACCAAGGCTCAGGACAATGACTGATAAGTTAAAAGTAAAAAATTAAATAGGGTGATAGTAAGAAATCCTAAATGTAATATATATTACATTTAGAATATTAACAAAAGTGTATAGAGATGAGAAAAAATATTTATTATGTTACTGTATTCAGTAGCAAATTCCTTCTGATGTCTACATCAATACATCACTATCTATCTGTTTTGTTCCCTTTTGAAAGGTCTTTACTCAATCACCCTTGGAAGGATTTGGTTTCTCAAGTTAGCATTTGACATATATAGTCCCAAATTAACATGCTTGAAGAGGGGTTGAAGGTATTCTCGTCTCCTCATTGCATTTTGAGGTTTTATAACTTCACATGCTTTGAATTGTTCCATGGTTTTCTGCTTGCCAACACACCTCCTCATTAAGCATCTGTTTAGACCACTGACCTAGTTGAATTTTGTCATTTTCTGTTCAAGAATCTGGAGTTTCTGTAGATCTTATTATATTATTTTGCTGTCCACCTTGTCACTGGTAATATAATCCAATCTATGCATGTAATTAAATCACTGGTTCTTTCTTCGAGATCATTAGTTAAGATGTCAAATAAAACTCAGTTTTGCACATCTTTTCTGCTTCCTTTTTAGTTTTTTTTTTTAAATGACTTGCACATAATTCAGGCTGTTTTTTTTATTAATTTACAATTGGCTCCAAAGTACATAGATTACCTCGTCTCTCTACACTTCCAAATCATCTAAAGGCATTTTTGACAATATCAGAACAAGTAGTATTGTGCTAGTGTAGTCAGAGTAAATTACATCTAGCAATAATTTTTGATACTTCTAAAGAATGCCCTCAGCTCTTTTACTACATGCTTTGCTCGAGATACCAGAGCCAGTAAATGTTCTGTCTACCCTCATGAAAGAGGCCAAAGACACATTCCTTAAACATTCTTGGTCCCAATTTCTGTGCTCTTTGGGATTATGCTTCCCTCTGTGATCTAACTCAATTTCTCTGCTTCTTTTCATGGATCTCATTTGTCATTCCCATCTTGTTTCCTTCTTTTCACCATCCTCTTTGGACAGCGTCCAGATTTTACCTGAACACTGTCCTCCTGCTCCATACAGATTAAAAAAAAAAAAGCCCTGCACATCCTGCATTACTCAGGCTCAAATGCTTGAGTAGTCATTTTATTTTCCATGGGATGTTTTCAGTTTTAAGAAAAAATCCTCTTCTCATGTCAATCCTCCATGGAAACACCTGCTCTGTATATTTCACACAAATATTAGGAGGGCATTTTACTACTTATTGCAAAGCATTTTGAGTGGAAAATTATTTGTAAGAACGTATTATCACTAATGTCTCCTTGTTTCCTCTTTAATTCCCTCAAAAAATCATCATCTGAATACCAACCTAGGTTTCAAGAGTTTCAGCAGTTGGTTTTCCTTGTTAAAAATGATTTTAAATAACCAGAATTTCTTAGGACCCCCAGAGATAGCTTCCAAAAAGAGGTCCTGTCAGCTCTAAAGCACATTCAGAATCTCATCAGGCATTACCAACTGATATAGTTGGTGCTATTATTATGTAGCTCCATAACATCCTCTGCAGTCAGCTGTAAATTGTGAAATAACACTTTTTTGGCAGTCCTCTAAAGACAGTTAGTTACTATCTGCATTGATATTCAGCCCAAGGATTCTGCATTATCAATCCATAAAATAAAATGCATTCAAGTAATGCTAAAATTATGTCATAGACAAAGAAGAAAAGCAGATAGATTGAAAGTTATAGTGGTTAAAGGTCATTATTATCTCATCCTCTCAGATCTAAAAGTGACAGTCCGAGCTGGGTGTTCCACTGTTACCCTGTATGTGGAAGCAGAATCCCTGCAGTGTGCAGACACAGCGAACCCAACTTAAGCACGTCAGAAATCTCACCCTCGAGCAGAGAGTGGCATAGGCTTGCTAAGCAGGTCTTCATTATCTGTGGAAATGACACACAAGACACATCCTTACCTACCACGGAGCCCTTAAAAGCACGGGTAGGCTGAGTTATTCACAAATCAATGCTGTAGTTGTGCTACCATTCAGTCACAGGACAGGATGGTGACCCAGGAGGCCGGGCACTGAAAAGGGCCAGCCATAAAGGCTAACATGAGAAGGGCCAGCTTGCCACAGTACTAGCCCAGAATAACTACAAAGATCACGCAGTTTTTTAAAACAGTTTAAAAAATACCTTGAACTTAATCTATGCAATCCTTTTTTAATTAAAACTGTGTCATCCCTAATCTGTCTGCTTGCTGAAGACTTTGCTGAAGGATATTATCTGGCCTTATGGACACATGCCAGTTGAGCTAGGACTGATTTACTCAAATAAACAGATGTGCAAGGCTGCCATGTTTATCCTTCTTGTCAAACGCTCGCTGCCAGAGCCAGTTTGTGAAATAGCGATTCACAAAACACTCTAAGGAATTCCTATTAGCTACTAGAGTTCATTAAAAATTTCTGCCTGTGGAGCAAACACCAGAGTAATGATTGACCCATCATGTTCTCGTGTGAGAGGGAATATTTTAGATTAGTGAGAAGCATTCTTTTTTACTTAAATTATCCCCAAAACTATATAAAATTCTGCCTTTTTTTTTTTTGGGTAAAACTTTTTTCTCCCATTCCATTTCTCAAACTGCTGTTCCCATTTAGTAATTAGGGCAACTTTAGATCAAAAATCTACAAGCAGAAATCCCTGTGATTCTGTTAAATCTCTGCACTTTTAAAACAAGTTTCACTTCATGTTTTTCAGGTGTGTTGCAACACACACTATACTTGAAGCATTATCTGTTTCAAGAGCTTCTCTGAGCCTGAAGAACATGAAAGGCTTGAACTTTGCATAATACTGCTAATGTTAATAGTAAATCTCACATAAATAGTAATGGACTATCCCTCATTAGCATCTAATGTGTTACGTTTCACTCCCGAAAACCATGTTTGTAAAGCTAAATTTAAAGCCATACTTTTACTCCTCCTGGTCTTAAAGAAACCAGTCCTGCTGGTATTTTTAACAAATGGCACATGTTAAATCTGATGAGCAAAGGGTTAAGCCTGTAGTTCCTAGCAATATCAGGATTCTATTCCATTACTTCATTAAGTACAGATTCATGTAACTTGTTGCCACTGAAAATAAAAAGTACTCCAACTGTTAGTACTTGCAATCAGGACCTTCAGAGGCACTGAACCGTAACTACTGTATCTTATTGTTATGTTCATACTCATGAGCCATTGTATACTGAAGGTTTTAGCCTTAATGCCACTTTTTAATTAGATCTAACTGTTTAATTATTTTTACTGTATCAGTCTCATTATTTTCAGAGCTCATCTCAGGAACCTAGTGACAGCAGAAGGCAGGTGTAGCAGCTACACGGATAATGAAGGAATGCTTTCAACGTCGGTACTGAGCTTATCCTTCCTGATGCACAAACCTTGGGTACACTCTATTGTCAACTGAAGTACATCTCTATGAGATCTTGCAACACATTCTGTAAGCTGATGTTTGGTTTGAAATTTGAAATACGAATACAATTATGGATCACACTTGACTAGAAAAACGGTTAAGTAGTAGACTGAGTTTTGACAGCTTGAGAAAACCCATTCAACACACACCTGGTACTGAAAATAAGTCATAGGCCATAGGGACTCTCCTGATGACCAAGAAAATTTGCCACAGGACTGTAATCTCGGCTATTACGCAACATAATAGGCAAAAAACATCCTAATTTTCTTCCGCATACAGGAGTTACAAATTCACCCAAGCCTAATAACAAGCACTAGAATACGGACACTGGCCATAGTGTTTCAATAAATTTAGTTATAACAGCAAAGATTCATAAGTTTGAATGAGAGCACCAGAAAACAGCTAGAACCAAGAAATAAGGATTTGATCCAAAATCTACTTAAAACAATGGGAATCTTTTCTGGTCTTCATTAGGCTTAATATTAGGCCTAGATGAGTCCATGAATGTGCATGTGCACATCTCCCTTGCACTGAAAAGGTCATTTGCTCTTTTAGAGATTCCCAAGATAGCTCTGAACAAGTTGGTTTGTTTACACAGCACTGCGCTGTGCAGAGATACTAACTGGGATCTCAAATGCAGCACACACACACTAGGGCAGCTCTGCACCCCGGCTAATTAGTGCTGCCCTTTTAACAAAGAGGTGCTACTGAGTTAGCTGGAGCTAATTCAGCCAATGTTAGCTCAAGAGTCTCTGCATCCCATTCTGCTGCACAGTGAAAACACAACCTTTTATTCCTGCTACTAAAATACTGGCATTTCTATGGATAGAAGGGAATGTATTTTGGTGATCTATCATGTAGGTAAGGAATGATAACAAATCCTTCCCTTGTGCCAGTGCCCTGGTGCTGCCAAGTGTCATCCATAAACTCATAAGGAAATCCCAAACAGACCCTCAAATTATGTTTTGTATAAATAGCTTAGTTCTCTCACTTCACATTTGAAATTCAGGGAAATTGTAAGAGGGAAATTAGATCCACTGTTTCTGGGATAGAAGGTGCAATAAATAAACCAAGGATAGCATCAGTCTCCTTTTAGAGGAAACCACAACCTTTTTGCCTTTCCAAACTACACATTTCAAACACACCTATACTTTACATGCCTTCTCTGACTAGTTTGTCATTAAATCTGATATGCATGAAAAGAATATCTATGTAGAAAGATATTTACATATGTAAAGAAGTTGTAAAACAGGTTAAATGAATAACAAGCATTTTTATAATTATTTTGCCTCACAGAGAGCTATACCTGAAACAGAAAGACACAGAAGTAATCTGCTAAGTTCACTCATTATATCTGTTCTGTCCTAATGAAAGCTTAGCTCTCAGGAGTGGGACAGAGTTCTTAATTTAGTAGAGGAGATGCAGCATTTGGGATGTGAATGTGCTTTGAATGGCTTCAAACCAGTCACTTCCAAAGGACGAGTTGCAATCACAGAATGCACTGTAATAGTTACAGCTAGCAGTGACTTCTTGGCAGTCCCTGGAGGGAAAGCAAAAATAACATAGGTTTGCAGCAGTATTGTAGTCCCTGCTGGGGAACACTACCTCTACAGGTCGGAACTGAGACACACTGGTTCGATCAGAAAGATGCTGATATCTGTTCAATAGAAAAATAAAGGACTTCATTCTCCTTAGCTAACAATTCATAGTAAACACTCACAATTAAAAAAGCAAAATGAAAAACACTGTTAAAATACCATCTATTTAGAGGGATGCCATCTCTTTTCCTAAATATGTCCAGTAGGCCCATATGGTAAACCAGATGAAGTATCAGGAGAGGAATTTTGAATGTCACCTATAAAACTACTTTTCTGTCATTTTATGTATGCTTTGATCAGTTTTCTGTGGGTTTCCAGGCATTTACTGTATTTTCATTACCTAACCAAATAGGACCCAATCCTAATCATAGTCTCTGACTACCAGGTGTAAAGAACAAAGTGATAAATCGCTCTGTACGATTTATCTTAACTTCTAATGGGGTAAAATAATACCCTGTTACAACAAAGGGTAGTAAAAAGGTTGAAATTAAAGTTTGTGAAGTGTTCAAAGATTATAGAAAAAAGCACTTAAAAAAAAAAGACAAAATTAATTTTAAGAAGTTAGGAGGCAGTAAAAATAAATGGATATTCTTCAAGCTCAAAGTTACCATAAACTTGCACAAAGACAAAATAAGTAAATATGGAAGGGAAAAAAAACCTCTAAAATAATACAAGTTTAACTCATCCACAAACCAAGAAATCTGCAAAAACATCTACTAAGCCAAACCCCAAAATAAGTATATTTACTTTTTAAAAACAAAATCTGCCCATAATTCACCTGCAAGGTTTCAGAAATACATGTGTGTAGTATTGCTTTCAAGGCAACCCAAAAGCTATAGCTGTGTCAGCTGGAATAATTTATATTTTGATCTGAACCCCTCAAATAACTCACTTCCTTAATTACTGTCTTGTCTGACAGGGAATCTTCTGAATATATATTGTTTGCTTTAGTCACTGAGCATGTGATGATGCTTTTGACAAATAGGGACACTATTTCATTACATTAAATCTTACCTTCAAACTAAGAGTTTTCTACCTCATTTGTCAATAAAAACCATTACAGGCTCCTACTATGCTATTGATCCTCCTCCTAAACAGGAACTAATATGAAGATTAACCTGAAAATGGCCGTAATTTAAAACCACATCTGACAAATCACAACGGATCCTATTCAGAGCTGCTCATCATTGTCATGTAACAACCACCCACTTGTAGCTGAATCTAAATAGATTTTCTGTACAGCAGAATCTATTCACTCAATCAAGGAAAAAATGAAAAAAGCTAATCATTCTAATAACCACCATTTGCCATGAAGGTTTTGAGGACTTATTCCACAGAGGGAGAACCTTTAGAATTTTTTTTTTTGGTGTTTTTGAAATTCTGTATACACCTATAAACTTTCCTATGGCCTTTTTGTGGTGCAGTGCAATCATTTCATGCCAGTTCATGCCATATGAACTACCATCATGATTTTTAGACTGCACCATGAATGCAGGAAATGAAAATGATCTGTGGATTTTCTCTAAAACTGCATTATTTCTCCAAATTGAATTGTACACGTAAAACACATTCAGAAACGCCAACCAGTTCATTAGGGCATTTTTTTCTGAAAGGAAAAATAGTCAGCAACCACAGACTTAAGAAGATCACTTGTCATCATCACACTTCTATGTCCATTGCCAGAGATTTTCACACAGCTATCCATATATTCAGCTCAACAGCCAATTTGATTTTAAAATGCTTCTAGAAATGCATCAGAGCCCTGATCTTAAAACATCAAAGATGCAGAACCCTCCACTTCTATTCCTCTCATTGACTAAAGAGGCTTGGCTTGCATCCTTATTCCTGAAAGTATGATTTTTCATTAAATTTCTATCTCAAGAATACAGACATACCTTCATCTCTGGATGATAGCACTCTTCTCCACAGACATTTTCATGCTTTTTACATTGTAAAGAAATGCACTTTCTATCACTTTTGCTGCTCCTTGGACTCTTTCCTGGGGTACACCTCTGCCATGCTTTACGCAAGAGATTATACCCCAGGATAATGCCATTTGGCTGTCCTGGTGATGCCCAGCTGATTTGGAGAGACCTACAAAAAGCACAACATTAATGTCTGTTAAATTATTTCAAGTAACATTGGTAGTTGCTGATACTTGCATTAAAGTATTAGCCTACAATTGTTTCATTTTATACTGGCCATATAACATGAAATATTTTGAAGTTTTCAAAATCCTTTCTGGAAGGTAATTTTAATAGCTTCCTTAATAAACAAATATATAAAAATAAACAAGAAAAAAGTATGAGTATTTAATAACAGTCCAGAAAAGTGCTTCATGCATACTGTCAAAATCTTTAAATACCATAGGAAAGCATTTTAGCAAGCTACCATTTCAATCAGAGGTAGGATCAAGGATTCTCAAGACTTTCTTGGTGCTAGAGCAAAGACGTACACGCACTGCTGCCAAGGCTGAAGTGGGCCACTCTCTCCTCAGATACCAGTCTGGACAGGGAGGGCATGCAAAGGACATCCCCTGCCTGTCAGCTCTAGCCAAGGCATTATTTTCTCATTGAACTTGGTCACAATTGTGAACAGATTTGCATTCATCTGGCTTTTCCCTTGCTTTTAAAAAACTCAAAATGAAAAATACGTGTTGGTCTGAAGTTTCTTCTTTGATATGAAATTAATAGAAAGCAACATTAAACTTGAACTACACAAGTGCAAACACCTCCGTTGGGCACACAAGCTGATCTCCTCAGGCAAATATTTTTGATTCTATTGAAAAATATTTAAATGATTTCTTTTCACATTAATATAAACATTTAAACATAAACATTTTAAAAGTTTAGTTTTATTGAATCAATAAGCAATAATTCTCTTCTGTGCATAAATATTTTTACTAACACAAAATTGGAAGTGAAAAATACAACTCTGACTTAAGACTTCTGACTCAGAACAAAAAGGTATGACTGCATTAGTCCCCCAGAGACTGCCCATAAAACGAAATACTGTTTTTGATTTCAGCTTTGCTGTCATATCACCCTCAATTTAAGAAAGAAAGTATCTTAAGAAAAAATATATATTTATATATGCTAAATTGTAATATGCCCGTCATCACTGAAATGTAAGTTCTGGGCTCCAAAATTGCAGTTAGCATTAAAAATTTCCTTTTTTATATATATAAAAGATCTCAAAATTGACATTAGAAACAGAAATATACCCCTCTTGCATGTATATTTTCAGAGGCACTAGTTTACAGGGATATTCAAATTAAAATTTGATTTATCTTTTGCATAATCTCTCTGGATTACAGAGTTTTCATATGGCTCCCGCTTCTTTGAGCATGACTTCCTTATTCAGAGAAAGGGCAGAAGATGCCAATGTATGACTTCTGCTACATGTAAATCAATTTGCAACATTTTTTGTTATGTAATATGCTCCAAATACCTCTTTCCACCATGTCCCAATTCACAACCACTATTAGAATGCCAGTGACATCATAAATTAGCATTATTTTAAAGTGAAATTGTTACAGTAAAATAGCAGCTGCTGAGATAAACTTTGATATCTTAACAGAATAAAAATAACTGAATTATTTCACTTCCTTGAGGTACAAACTGACCAATATACACAGCAATAAGCTTTTGCAGAACAGGAATTAATTTCACCTATAAAGGAATAACTTCATAGGTGAATTGTAGAGTGACCAATATTATTCCAAGGTCTTCATCTGAGTCACAGACTTAATTACATATTCTGTATATAGCTATTTTCTTCTTGTTACATATTCTACCATATGTGTGCAAGCAAACACACACCCCTGTACCTATACTTAAATAATGTTATAGTATCTGACTTAAAAACATGAAAGCAGGAAAGTATATTGTAAAATTTTGAGGGGAGAAGAAAAGGAAAAGACTGCTAATACTTCAGCCTTCAGAATCACAGAATGCCTAAGGTTGGCAGGGACCTCTAGAGTCATCTAGTCCAACCCCCCTGCACACGCAGGTCACCTAGAGCACGTGGCACAGGACTGCATCCAGGCGGGTCTTGAAGATCTCCAGAGAAGGAGACTCCACAACCTCTCTGGGCAGCCTGTGCCAGGGCTCTGTCACCCTCACTGTCAGGAAAGTTTTCCTTAAGTTCCTGCAGAACTTTGATGCTTCAGTTTGTGGTCGTTTCCTCTAGTTCTGTCGGTGGCCACTACTGAAAAGAGGCCAGCCCCATCCTCCTCACTGCCTCCCTTGAGGCACTTATAGACACAGATCAGGTCCCCTCTCAGCCTTCTCTTCTCCAGGCTGAACAGGCCCAGCTCCCTCAGCCTCTCCTCACAGGGCAGATGTTCCAGGCCCCTGATCATCCTAGTCGCCCTGCGCTGGACTCTCACCAGCAGCTTCACATCCCTCTTGTACTGTGGGGCCCAGACCTGGACACAGTGCTCCAGATGTGGCCTCACCAGGGCTGAGTAGAGGAGCAGGATCCCCTCCCTCGACCTGCTGGAGACGCTCCTCTTAATGCATCCCAGGACCCCATTGGCCTTCTTGGCCACGAGGACACCCTGCTGCCTCATGGTCAACCTGTCGTCCACCATGACGCCCAGGTCCCTCTCTGCAGAGCTGCTCTCCAGCAGGTCGGTCCCCAGCCTGTACTGGTGTCTGGGGTTATTTCTCCCCAGGTGCAGGCCCCTGCACTTGTCCTTGTTGAATTTTATAAGATTTCTCACCACCCAGTTGTCCAGTTGTCCTTTAAAACCACCACTGCAACACGCTTATAGTCTTTGCACAGTATGGACCATAGGAGTAAAGAAAACAATTCTAGCCATATTTTTTTATTGAATTGCTTTCTATAAGTCTGATTAAGACTCTCAAGGATACATATGTAAATTAATGTGACAGTTCTTGTGGTTTTTCAAATCATATTTCTCTGAAAAATAATATTAATTTGTCTAATAACTGATACTATGATTTGAATGATTTGACTTTGCTACAAATTTCAATTTAAAAATCACTTTATTTTCATTATTCAATTTATAGATACATATTTGGGATGCGCACAGTCTGCTATGATGTAAACCGGCAGCTATATGACAAGGTACAGAGCATCCTGAGTAGGGCTACTGAAAGGGTATGACTCCACAGAACAGGACCACAACTGTGTTCGCTCACAGAAAAGCAGACTTTATCACAATTTTATGACTGTTTCAGTTACAGTTATGTCTCCACCTTCTTCCCCACATCGTAAACAAAACCTAAACAAGCCATATAACCAAACCAAATCTGACTTAGGACTTCAGGATTGGGCCCTATGCTATTTTCTATTTGAAGTTTGGCATTATAAAATAATCATTCCAGGACTACGACCTTTTGTGCCAAGTTTCAGCCTGAAGCTGAGTTATTAACTGTAAGGGGTGGAAAAGTAAGGTATTTATAATGGTTCTGGTGGTATAACCTTCATTAGAACGGTCTGGATGGAGCTGCTATCAGAAAGACTTCTAAGAAGTTGGTTGGTGAAATTATAATTTATGTCATGCATCACCTTGAGGCAAATTTTAAGACAATTATTTGTGAATGCTACAAAGACATTATCCTACAGCATTCTCATCAATAATATAGCCCCCAAACTGATTCAGAAGTGGAAAAAATGCCATGATTCCAATTAAACACAATAAACTGCATGATCTGTGTTATATCTCATCTATCCCATGAGTCTATAATGTAGAAATGCCTTTTTTTCCCCCTCAGTCTGATGGTAGATATGTATTAAAATGTCCTCTTCTCTGTACAATTTTTTTTTTCTTTTCCAAGCTTCTTCCTTTATGGAGGATAAATAAGCAAAATTCATATTCAGCCCAGCACCTGCTGAGGCTGTCAGCTGTAGTGTTTGTCATATTTCAATCAAAGCTGAAGCCAGCCAGTCATTTTTATACTGCACAATCCCCACATACTCGAGGACCAGAATTAATGAATTAGCTATTGATTAAATTCCACTCTAGCAAATCCACCGTGGCAAATAAATGAACTACCCGGGGCACGTGTAGGCCACGGCCAGACATGTCCGGGCAATCGATCAGTGGTTAGTATTCTTTTGGGATATAAGAACAGCTGATGATAATATGACATGTAGGAAAAGGCAGTGTAGAAACAGAGTGCGTTTCTGGCTGAGCAGATTAGAAAATAGGAAGGCTTTTTTGATCCTTTTGCATTCATGTGTTATGACATATTTAGTCTATATATAATAGCAGAAACATGCCTAAGTGTCTGCAGTAGAGACAATACAGACAAAGGCATACATAAGTTAAAGCCAAGGGCAAAAGATGAGATCCTGAACTGAGTTCTTATCATCAAACAAGCTTTGACTATATCTGTGCATGTGACAGAAAAATAGCAAGCTTAATTTCACCCTTATACAAAGATAAATGCTGAATTCAAATAAAATATAGAAATAATAAACAGTAAACAAAAGTCTTTAAGAGTGGAGGAGCAAATCCATTCTGTTAGTCATTTCTGAAGGCTTACATGTTAGATTTCTGTTATTTTAAAAAATGATTTCTTCTCATTTCTACAAAAGAAACACTGCTAATGAGCCTACTCCACCAGAAGTGTAATAAAATCCCATCCACACTAGGCTAAATGTTTTACTCTTGGTGTAATTTTGATAAATGTGCTGGCAAGTGCGGTTTTAGTCTGTCTTTTGGACAACACTAACTCCTTACAAAGCTCTGTATATGTTACTGTTCAGCTGCTTCTGAAGGCTGCAAGTCTGATAGTCCTTTTAGAACTTGGCTCGTGACTGTGGAGGAAGAGGAGAGACAGAATGCAAACAGTTCTTCAAGGAGACACAGATATGCATGCCTTTTAAGATAGCTTATTAATTCTTACTGTTGTGATGGGTGACTTTTTTTTTTTCCCCACAATTACTTGAAATTTCCATTATCAGCATGGCATTGCTCCCTGGGCATTAATCTTCCTCTTCTTAACTGACAGCAAAGTCTGATAATTTTCACTCCTCTAGAGCTCCTGCTTTTAACTAGCTCCACTTTTGCCTTCGTTACTATCACAACACAGTGACCAATAAATAGGTACGTGCAATCAAGCACAGGTGAGATTTCCTCAGTTGTGCACTTGGCCAGAAATTCCCAACACCAAAAATAATCATCACAAACAAGTATTTCAGAATGGCACGCCAACTTCCTTACTGCACCTTCCTCAGTGGAGAGAAGGTAACGTTACATTGGGTCTCCCATTCCAGCCACCAAAGGCTGTGATATATGAAAGCCAACTAGAGCCTTTACCTGGAGTCAATCACATGAATAACGGGTGCTGGCAGCTGCTTCGGCTCATCTTCCACCGTTGTAATCTGGGTTCCATTGCTCCTTACACAGGCATACACAGTGCAGGCCTCAATCTGTTGAGGAAGAACACGAGTTTCAAATATTCAGCTGCAGAAATTATCCAACTCTGCTACCTATTTGGACTCTTCTCCCCACACAGGATTTTCTTCCTTTCTACTTAATAGACTCCATACTGCTGGAACAGCACCACAGCTTTGAAAAGTCTATCTACCACAGACACGGCTCTGTTGACCACCTTCCTGCATGTTTTTCAAAAAATAGATGTACGTGCAGCCCTCTGGTAGTAATTGCTGTTTTATATTAAATTAGCATCAGCAGAATTGCAGTGAATTAGTGTTTCTGTATATACAAGCAGAATCCACTACATAATACAAAAAATGCAGGGACAATAGAGCTACTATACTTGACTAGCAAGTCATTTCAGTTTCCTATACCTACCATGTATTCTGACATATAAATAAGGATATTTTCTTAAATATCTTCTATCCCTTTCTTTATATCTGTTCTGCAAAATATAGTTAAAGGTAAATATGTGTGTGTGTGTATATGTGTATATATATTATATATATATAAACATACACTTTGTTCTTACATTTAATATACATCTACATCCAAGATGATATTTTTCCAGAAAAAAATAAAGAACAACACCAAAAAAAGGATTATTTTGTTTTTAATCTATTAAATTGATGCAAGTCAATCCAGTATACAGACTGGGAGAGTGGAAGAAAAGACAACAATGCAACAGAAGGTGGCCATGGTAAATTAATATAGAGGGTCCATAAGTGTGGCAATACTCTGAATTTGCATTGTTATTGAGAAAAGACAAATGTGTTTCCAAGCAGCTTGCAGAAAGTCATATGTGTATTCATGGATGGAGGTTTGCTGTTTCCGAGGGGCTGGAACACAGAAATTTGTTACGGTGTGCCAGTCTGTGATATTTATTTATGGCAGGGAGTAACTGGATGCAAATTTTCACAAAAGAGTATACACAGCTACTACTAAGTCCCTCTCATATATAGCACAAATATTAATGAAACAGGGATAATTACAATTAAATATCAAACTACATTCCTTGGTTATGCATTACTACATTTTAAGATAGTGAGATATATTATTTATTTATTATTCAGCACACATTTTGTCTTTCAGTAGACACCTGAATAGAGAGGTAAAGACAGAGAAAGGGTAAAACAAAGAAAACTGTTGTAATTATTAACAGCATAAAAAGTACTACCATGATTTCAGGGCTCAGCTCCACTTCCTTCTTAGAAGGATGAGGATTAAAAAAAAATGATAAAAGAATGACAAATGCAATATCATTATTTCTCTGTGCTGATATATTATGCATGCCTGATGTTTCTAAAACAATTGCAATTTTCTTTTAATGAGTAGGAGTAGAATCTTTGCCTCTTTGTAATATATGTTGGGGCTTTGCTAATGCTATAGCACAAAGCATTTAGGGGAGAGTAAATGGAGTTTTGATGATCTGAAAAAAAGAGATAATGGAAATTCATATTATGAAAAGTATATAGAGACCTAAAATATACTGAAAAGAAATTTTTGCCTTGTACATATATACACACACACACAAATGCAAATATATATCCATATTCGTATAGAAAAATTCATGAAGTGGTATTTATCTTAGAGGTACATATATTTTATGTAAAATTAACGTATGCTACACAACTCAGAAAAGATACTCTAACCTGTATATCATATATAGTGAATGGAGACAAATCTGCTAAAAGAAAAGATCCAGGTTCGTTCATTCCAGTCTTGTACTGCTTATTATTTACATAGACAGAATACTCTGTGACAACACCATTCGGGTTTGAAGGCGATGTCCAGATGACACGTACAGCTGTACTGTTGATGATGACAACCTCTGGAGGGAACATGCCCTCGGGCTCTAGAAATAAAGGAAGAAACTGAATAAACTCCAGCTGTCTCTGCAAAAGCACTTGTTTAACCAAATGCAGATTAGTATTTAGGTTTAGCAAAGGGTTCACTGCTTATCTGCTTTCCTCTGATGAAGTTATCACAGTCTGTAGTCTTCTGTAAATTGGCTTATTATACTCTCAGTTAGAAACCATGAGAGCTGCCGGTAGAATGCTTTATACCACCAGCGTCGTGTCAATCATCAGTGGTATGTGGCCAGTGAGATATGATGATAAATTATTCACCCATCTGCATTGGCAATAAAACATTATTTTTATGTCTTCCCAAATCCCAATCTTCCCCAAACTGAGAAAAACAGAGAATTTTACTTTTAAAGTAAAAACTCAGACCAAAACACTTCGTCCAGTGCAACGTGACTTATCAGCCTTGTAGCTCAAGCAATATGAGGCAATATACAATATTGTCATTATGTAAATGGTTCTGAATGTTGATTACTATAGGTAATGATGAAGTCTAACACTTATTAAAAAAAAAAAAGCCTTCCTTAAATTACCTAATTATCTAAGCATGTCAGAAATAACCATGCAAAGACCTATTTTTATTGTAAGAACCCATCTTTACCCATTGAAAAATTGCCCTTGCGATCGATTCTATTTTATAAACAAAAGGTGCTGACCTTTGGCACCAGAAAGGAAATGCAATCCTCACTTAAAGCGCTTTGCTAATGACCTGGAACACTTGCTTCCGAGGTAATGATATTATAATGTTTATAATGAGACTTTATAAAGCAAAAAGATTAGAAAGACCATTCCAAACACATTTCAAATTCACAATTCTCCCCTTGCCCCCCCCCAGCACTTGCTAACTGGCATAGAAATGACTCATAAAGAAATCTTTTCAGAGCCTGAACTTACATCTAGAGTTTCTGGTGACTCAGGAAAGGTTCTGTGTTTAACTGTCATGTCAAAAGCACACCGCTTCATAGAGCAAATCTTTTAAAAAAGACATTAATTGCTTTTAAATTAAAATTGTTTCCACCATTTATTGATATGAACTCACTTCCAAGCTTAGTGTACACAGATAGTAGCATACAGAAGAAGATGAGAACAAACTGGGTTAATATCTGCTATTAGAGCTTTTGCTTCTGTCTCAGTGGGACCTTTTATTGATCTACTGCATGATGACAACCAGCACTTAAGTGCTTTAGTCTTTTAGTCCTTTTTCCTTTTATACCGGAAATTTTATAATGGAAGGATGACTGATCTCAACCCTAACAAAAATCAATCACTTTCATTCTCAGATTTTAAGCCAAGCAGCATTCACTGCTAACCAACCTCCATCTGAGGTAGTCACACACACAACTTCACTGCTGATGCTGTGGACTCCATTGAAAACTTGAAAATATATCTGATACTCTGTGCTGGGCTGCAACTCATCAATGAGAATATAGTTTTCATCAGCCTGGATCCTCAGAGATCTCCTATCAGTAGTAGAATTCAAGAAGAGGAGGTAATATGCAACATCTCCTTGCAAATCTTGTAGTGCTGAGAAAAGAAAGGAAAAACACTGGAAGATCACATGGAAATAGTCTGCAGGCTTTTGTAACTGATGCCTAAAATAAATTTCTTGTCAACGGCATTTATTTTGAAGAAAAAAGTAAATTTTATGCTGACTCTTCTTATTTAAAAAACAAAACAAGCAGAAGTTTCCATCAACTGCTTTTGCATTTTCAGCCTTCTAAGCAGAGATACAGAATGCTCTTCCAAACTCGTCAAACCCACTAACAGTCCATCATTCCCTCTAATACTGGTTAAAGCTTTCTTTCTCTAAGCATCCCTGCTAAAGACAATGGAATGTGGGAAGTAAAGAAGAAATTAAGGCGAGGAACTCTCTGCTAGTAATGAATGACATACAAACTCGGCATCTTGCCACTGCAGAAGGGTATCTTTCACTCAGGTTGAAGGATGACAGCAAAATCAGATTACTCCATAGCACCCTTAAGATCAAAAGTTTTGGTTTTTTGTTCGTTTCTTCCCATTTTTTTTGTTCCTCCTTTCAAAGAAAGCAAAACAGAATATATTGAACTCCCACTATATTGTTCTAGCCAAGACGAATGAATGCGGGCCGATGCCTATGTTTTAAATTATAATTACAATCAACTTTACACAAAGAGCAGTAAAAGGCCATAGTGAAAATGAAAATCTATGCATTATTATTCTAGACCATTGTGATAACGTCTACATGTAAATCTGTAATAAACTTAAAAGCATTATATTAACAGGGAAAAAAGTCTTATTTCTTCCCAAAAGGCATTTTGCCTTGCAGCAGTTTCCCTCTGGCAAGGGAGAGAACACAGCAGCATTTTCTGGCTACATGTAGGAGAACATCCATTGTTCTGAGCTAGAGGAGTAAACAGATACAAAATACAGACAATTCTAAATCCTTAAAAGTAAGCAACTTTCACCAGATATTCCAGAAAAGGAAAGGAAAACAACTTATGTTAAGGCCTTCCAAGTTCCCAAAGAAAACAAGATTTAAAAAAAAATAATAATGTGGAAAGAAATGAACTATGGATATACAAAATAGTTAATTTGCTTATTTTAACACAAAGTAATGAAATATGATAAGGATATAAGGTTTTCAAATAATGAATGGCCTTGCCCTGATGTTTAACCTTTGTATTCACAAACAGATATGAAGGAAATTTCTAAAGTATGAATGAAAATGAAACCAGATTGCATTACCTATATCTAGAAGGTCACAGGTTCAGATTACTAAGGTAATGAAACTTCAGTGAGCTGCTTCAGATCTATTACATTTGTCAGTTTTTATAAGCGTGCTTACTTCAGGCATGCAATTATAAGATAAAGAGGCTACATTTGTTGCAATTCACTATCCAGGCCTTATAAAATCATTTGCATGTAAGTCGTGAAGAAATTCCCCACTGCTGTATTGGCAGATCTGCTAGAGAAAGTGGCTAAATTCGCTTTAAGAAGCAGACCAAAAAGACAAAAAAGATCTCCTCCTCCTGAAGGAATGTATATGTAAATTTTCATACAAAGAGATTAAATAGAGAAAAAAAGAAAAACAGATTCTGTGTGCTACTGTTTTAGAGATTTCACATAAGCTTGCATTAACTGTTTTTTCACTTCCACCAGTCCTTTTTCACAGAAATAGCCTGCAACAAATACAAACGTGACTAAAAAATAGCAAAACATGCATCCCCCCCCCCCTTTTTCTTTCCTCTCCTTTCAAGGACACTTAGCTGTATTATAAATCAAGACAAGCACCGTGTTTCCTATGAGAGCAAGGCAGAGCAGCATAAGTGATGGCAGCTTAAGGTCTCGTTATTGGAATAAACACTAAGCACACTTACTTGGTTTTGACCATTCCACTTCCACAGCCGTGTGATTAACGGCACGTGCCGCGAGGACGCTGCCTTTCTCCGGTAACCCTGCTAGCGTAGCAGCTATCACCTCTTCACTTGATGTATATCCTACCTCGTTGTGCACTATGAGCTTGTACTCATACGTGGTGTACCTAGGGCATTTTTTAAATCATTTAATTGCACAAAAAAACGCCAAAGTGCAAAATATTTACTATAACCCTTCTGCCTGTGACAAAACTTTCTTCTTTCTTTCTTCCTCTCTCCCCTTCCCCCAAAAGGCAGAGTTGCATTGCTTGCATCACTGACGACTCCCCAAGAGTTGTCTGGCTTTTGGAAAAAAAATTAGCCATGTTAATGTGGTAATGAAAAATAAAATACATAAAACACACAGTTTCACTTCTTCATAGTTTTAGCTTCCGAGGTGTTGGGAGATTATAGCTCAATTCAATATGTAATTACAGCAGTGGCAAGCTGCCAAAATTTGGATCGGAATTTAATCAAATGAGGTTTTTTTCCTCTTTTGGGAAACCCATTGATTTTAACTTCCAGAGTCTCATTTGTAAAAGTGATTCACTACACAGTCAGAACTCTCTACAAAAACAGTAACAACAACAAAGAGATAAGAATGCAATCTTATTTTATATTTTTCTGCAAAACTATATTTAGCTTGCATGGATTTAATAGATACCACATATATAAATGTGTGTGTGTGTGTATATACACACACACATACATATATAGAGAGAGGAAACCAAGTGACTGTCACTCCCGAATTTTTCCTCTCACTGGCGTGTTAATGTATCTTCTGTGAGATTTCATAATCTCTAAATTACTTTCCTCATAAAAAAGCCTCATAGAAAATTGTGTAGTCACAAAAATACAAGACCATCTTGTTCACATTTTTTGCTGAAACTGCATCACTTCGGAATAACTGTCTATAAAAACATTAAAATACATAGTAAATGCCTAATATTTAGAGATTTCTCTACCAAAAAGAAAAAAAAAACCCACCTACACTGTACTTATACTTTCTCTTTCTATTGCCTCTCTGCAGCACCCACCCCTGCAACTGCTCCCGAGAAGAAAGCTAACTAATGGGAGCTGACTAGCTCCAACTGTAGTGATAAGTGTGTTAGAAAAACTATGACAACATATGTTACATATCTTACACTTTCCCTCCCTGAATTTTCTGTTGCTTGTGAAGATATTATACAGTTTTCTTGGATGTTGCAATGCTCAGAATCATAAATGAAAAAGATCCTATCCTAATATTCTAGGATGAAAGACTGAAATTGATTTTGAATCCACATTTCTAATGATAAAGACATTGGATGAGCCTGTTAGAAAGAAAAAGCCATCTGAATAAATCATTGTAAAAATAGACTTCTGTCAGGAATGCAATAAAAATTCACTGATTCTGAGATTTGCTCAAAACTTGAACACAACCATGGAAAAAGATACTGGTATATGGATTTAAAAAAAAAAAAAAGCATCTCTTTGACATCATCTCCCCAGCCAAAAACTCTTCCCGATTTGTTGACTCTAGAAATGGTGGGGAAACCAACACAGCTTGAAGCTGCAGAACCCTCCCAGGGAGAGGTGTTCAGTTGTACCTTGAGGGGTAGATGCACTTTCCTGACCATAGCCCCTAGCACTCAAAAGCTCCTTGTGCCTCACTGCTCATCACTGAAACCCAGCAGAGAGTGCACTAAACACTGCCACTTGCTACAGACATACAGAAACAATCATTAATTTACTTTAACAACATTTTTTTTTTTAAAAAAAAGCTAATATCAGGTTTCAAACGCATCCCAGCTAGGACTTCTCAAACATTCATGGCTAACACACCAACCTAGAGCAGGTGTACACATACCTGCAAATGGTTTAACTGCATGAGCATATCAGTGATAAAATTTCACAAGATCTTTATTTTCTTTTGGGTTTTATAGCAATATATGAAAATAAAACACATGAAAGATTCAAGAATGACAGAATAATAAATCCCTGCAAATTAGAATTGTTAAAAGCACAGATGATGACAGAAAATATTTCATTACATAATTAGTATGTTCACAACATAAAGACACAAGAAATACTTTGAACTATTAAACATACACTATACAAAATGCCAGCATTTGTTTTTATAGTTTTTGTAATCTCACCTGCTAAGACCCTTATCTTCATAAAACCACTGAGTTCCTGAGTAAATATTGTGCCACAGATTTAAATCTTCAGGGGGATTTGATGCAAGTGGTTGCTGGATTTTACGTCTCAGGAGCTCATATCTAACACAAAAGACAAGCAGAACACCAGGATTATCTCAACTAATGTTATTACATAAAAAAAATCTTTTTTTTTAAAGCCACACTATTTTGTTTTTACAGCTGCAAAGTTTCTGTGATAAACATTGTTTCTAATGTTTCATGATATAAAATATTCAATTACTTAAAAAGACTACTTTGAAAATACAAAATGAAGCTTTCATTTGAAAGAAAGTGTTTTTAATGATTTAAATTTAAAACTTGTGAAAACACTAACACTATAAAGCTGAATAGCCTAGTGACAGTGTCTTGTGTACACTTGATTGGTATCATCCAACATGAGCAGACTATTCTAATATAGGAAATAACATGGTCTCCCTAGCAAAAGTACTGGAATATGTAGCAGTTCTTTTCCTATTTTACAGGTAGTAACACATTCAGAGTGTACTTATCATTAATGTGTTTTTGAAAATAATTACAGTGTTAATTACAATTGACAGGCACAGAATGAGTTAGCTCATCCGTCTGTAGAGTTTAGTGAGGCACCTTTGTATTTGGGTAGACATTCACAAAGTGAGCTCCAAAGGCCAAATTTTCTGATCCTGGTTCTATTTGGTCCCTGATTGGTACTGTATTCCTGTCTCTGCTCCAAACAGCCCACCTTTTGTCAAGTGAGCCAACAGACTTTTTGATTCAAAGAGTATGTCTACCCTCCATTCTGCATTACTTTGTTGCCTTATATTCAAAAATCTTATATAATTTTAACAAAAAATAGTATACTTCATGCCTACACAAATTAAAAGGGATAATATATTTTGCATTCCCTCATCATTCTAAGAACTAAGTAGAAAACTATATTCTCAAAGAAACAAAATTATACGGAGTTGTTTAAAAGCTCCTAAGATTGTTGTTCTTCATTAAGTTTCACAAGACTTTTGTTTCAGTTTGACAGCAGTGTTTTCTTTCATAACGCACCAGATGTTTATTTCCTTGCAGTTACAGAACCACTTGGAATTCCTTTGACTGCTGAACTGCAGTTTTAATCAAACTATACTTACAGCAGGGTTTTTACTGATGCCCAGAAAGTTAGGGCGAAGTGCATGCTAATTCAATAACACCTGCAACTTGATTCCCTGAAATTCTGAGCTGCTGTGTATCCCATCCCAGTTGCAAAGATGCACACAGGCAGATTTTAAAGATTCTCACTTCAAGCTCTTCTTTCCAAAAATATTTCCTTCTGTGTTTAAAATATTCTATAGAATGCTTAGCATAGACCAGCTTCACCACCTCACGTTGGCCTCATGTAATTCAACTCTTATCCTTTTTCAGTTAAAATCACCTCCAGTGTGATGAGGAAATGTAAAATATCATTCCAGGTCTGAGACTCTGAATTAAGTACATATTTAACAGATACTGCATACAGTGATTCTGCACTGTTTACAAGAAGAAATCTACTGAGGAGCTGTTTTACAAAAATGATGAGAATTCCCATGCTCCATGTGAATTTGGATGTACAAGTATGACTTCCAGCCAACTTTCCCCCTTAATTTTAGACAATAAAGCTCAATATGTGTACACTTGACCTTCGTGATGCTAAATCAAATTACTGTAGCTTTTGGGCGTAAAACCTCAGATACTAAATAATAAAAACTAATTAAACTACAATTTCATCAAACTATTCAATTGACTTCATCCTCCAAGCAGAACTCGCACATTAGTGGTTCTTCAGTGTTAAAAGAACCCAAAGACAGAACATTACAGTTTTATTAGGAATAGTCCTGGCATATTCTGCCCAAAATAATTCAAAGACAAGTCATGAAAAGCATCAAAATCTTTTTGAACACCGAATGGTGATGGGAGTGTAAATCACCCCCACTGGCAGCTGCTGCTGCTGCTCTGCTTGCTGCAGACTTCTTGCTCCATCATGCTGTACAGAGCAGCTGCTTCAGTGGTTGTTCTTGTTGAGGGCAGCATGGCACACCATGAAGGAAATGAAGTCTGCAGATGTAGGTCGTGCTGAATTACTTCAATAATCTATAGTGAAATTGTCATGTTGTTAACCTCAGGATAACAGAGAAAGCTTTCCAAAAACTTCAAGTTTTACTGTACAGTAATCATCACTTCACTCAGTTGTAGTGTGCCCTAATTAAGCCGGAAGAACGGGTCAAGCTACTGTGGTGTAATAACATATGCAACTGAAACAGCATTACATTATAATTATTGAACCCATCAATGCATCCAGAGGAGCACTACTATCCAGAACATATGGAGTACAGAGATATAACTCCATGTACAATGCTTCACAGTATCTTAAAGCATTAGAATAAAGGATTTCAGTCTGGTATTTTTATTGTGTATATGTTTGTCTTTATAATTTTTTTTTCACTCAGTAATCATAAACTGAAATCAGGACCCACAGGTCACTCCAGACAAACATCAGAAAACATGCTATTCATGTGGGAGACAGGCTGCTTCCCCTGGCACGTCCTTGCATTTCTGGTGTTCTATTCTGCCCCCAAACTTGTAGCATTTTAACTTCTATTTCTCATATGCTCATTCATTTACAAGTTACTAATCAGTTATTAGTAATTAGATTAAAGCTTATTTTGTGTCATCACACTACAAAATGGGCAATTTCTCTTCATCGCGAATAACGCCCCCATATTACTGGCTGTGGTGAATGCCCATGTTCACAGAGCTCTCACACTTCTTCATTTTGTTGCTGCAAATGTGTTGCCTGAACTCACCACAAAAAAAACAAACACGATTCTTGACTCCCTTCTAAAAAGTAAATTCCATAGCACACAAGCCACACTTGCCAAAATAAGTGCAAAAATATTCAAATCTCCCTCTAGAGATAACCACTTTAAATGAGTCCACTCATGATCTCTGAACCCTAAGGAGGAACTTCTATAGGTCAGGAAAAATAAAAGATCACACCATCACGTTTGCATCTCCTAGATTTTTTGGAGTCAGACTGAGGCAAGGAGCAGAAAGCTGGCAATTCAGTTGCACCAGAAAGCTTACCTCAGGTGCGGGCCATTAGGTCTTAGAGGTGGCTGCCAAGAGATGGCAATGAAGGATTCGCTGATTGGAGTCACAGACAAGGGACTAACACCCTGGGGAACTGTTGCGTGTGTAGTCACATTGGTGGGTAAACTCTCCGTGCAGCCTCCTAGAAAGCCATCACCTCCAGAACAAGCTATCACAGTCACAGAGTAGTTTGTATAGGGTATAAGATTAGTCACCAAATGACTTAGTGTGGATGAAGTATTCCCAGTAACAACGATTCTTGGATCAGGCATGCGAATCTCATAGTTAAGAATTTCTCCATTCTGTATGAGAGGAGGTTTCCAAGAGACCTGAAAAGGAGAGGGAGGAGACAAAAATGCAGAATTCTTACAATCACAATGCAAGAATACAGAAATAATATGCTATAAAAGGACACAACTGTGATATCCAGATGAGCTTTTCCTTCTTTGTAAAGACAGACTTTGTGAGTGACCTTGCTCAGGTAACTGAGATTCAACTTTTAAAGGTACATCAGTTAGAAAATTAATCTCTTTTAATGTAGTGAAAGTTCGGTAACTAAGCAGTGGTTGTGCCATTGAAAAATTTACTGCTTGGCTTCACCAGAGAAGTGTGGATGCTCTATTTCTCCGATCTAAATTCTGTGATAGCTTCGGATGCGTCAGCAAAATACAGTTTTGTAAATATCACTAATTGCCTTTAGTTTCCTTAGCACGTGTTGCCTGGTGCACTGATCTCTTACTGGCAGAGGAAAGAGAAAAAACTTCTTTTGGATTAATTTTTGGAAACATATAATTGCATTAGGTACTACGAGAAATGAGTCTGTTCACACTCTTTACATGAAAAAGTGTGTTACTTTTCCCCTTTATTTTTCGACTAAAATTTATGAAGGCAAATATCAAACCAACAGATACAATTTTCTGTTTTTAGAATGCCACAGTTATGCTGAGAAAAATGGGGAATTACATACAAAATTTACTGTATAGTTTTATATACACTAGTTAGTGTATACATCACAGTCAATACAGTTTTGATTTGATCCATCCATCCAACTCACTGACAGCCATTTTTAGGATTTTACCAAATTAATTTTTCAGTTTAGTTTCACAAATGTATGCTTACTGAACTGAGGCCATTTTTTTGTTGTTTTGTTTTGTTTAATGTACATTATTCTATATATTCATTCTTACAAAATCCAGTGAGGAATCACACCCACGTAATTTTTTCCCTGAAGTACAAGGACTTTTTTAAGGCTTTCCAGCACTGCATCACAAAAGAGGGAACTTCAGACTGTCACAGAGAGGAAATGTAACTGTATTAAGAATGTCAGTCTCACAAAGCCAGTTAACTCCCTCCTCTGCTGCTGCCAGGGTGGGAAATGCAGTAGCTTTGCTTTGCTCAGCACTGCGACTGCTCTCCTTGTTACCGACTCACTCATTCACTACAGTTGTTGCCTTTCTTCCACTTGGGCACAATTAAGGCCTGAATCCAAGACTGCAAAGCACCCAGAAGTAGAGAACATGTAGCTGAATATGTGCTGAATAAAAAAAGAAAATAACAAAGAGTTTAAACAATAATACCAAGACACACTAACATGAACTTTTTGCCTGTTTCTCTCAAGTCTCCAAAGTGAGTGTCTTTAAGAAGGTATATGAACAACACTTGCATATAGTCTTGGAAACATGGAAGCTTGATTTATAGAATGATTTCTGAAGGACCGCTGGGGATTAGGAAATGTTATATCTTAGGTACAGAAGAACCTCTTAGGCCTTCAGACTTGTAAGAAACCTGGCAGCAAAGAACTAGAGAAAGCTGAAGGATTTTGATAACAGAATCTGGAATACTATTAAACAGAGAATTAGAAAAAGGGTGAACTTGAGTAAAGACAGCATAAACAAGATTATTGGCGCCCACATAGGAAAGGCTTAGCTCTGGCTAATTATCAAATGCTGTATTCAGATTTCTGTTGCGTCTGGCCCCAGCTTATGATCAAGCAATAAATAAAATATGATTAATAAAAGCAATGCAAAAATCACACAGAAAGCAGGAACGAATTCTGCATCTCACACACACTGAGCAAAACTTTCATTTTTATGTAGCTTGTCCTATGTGTTCCTGGGTTTAAGAAGCATAGACAGAGAGATGATTAAAAAAGGCAACAGAAAAATTTGCTTTTAAACGCCAATGGAAAGCTCTTTTCAGAACCAATGCTTTTGCTATTTCCATACCATACACACTTGGAGGGGAATGTACATGACTCATTTCAGGGACATACCTTTGAAGTTGCTGGGAGGAGCATGGAAGGCTTTAGGGTCCACTGGCCTGACACACTACAGCAAAAGGCCCATTTCTTCAAACATGATTATATTGTTTGTTTTTTTGAGATGCAGCACCTGTTCCACAGGTCAGCCTCAATGAATTGTGAGTAAATGCAATATACTCTAAGTCTTCCTTTGGAATACTAATACAATAAATCTGTCAATATTTATCTGTTAAAAAAAACCCTCTTTGTTGGTTAATGCAGGGGGACTTCTAATAAAAGGACTAAACGTTCTCTATATAGTTTTAGTTCAATAAATGAACTGCACATATGTCAAATTCTTTGGAACATTCCTGATACTACACCTTTAACATAGAAAACTGTCTAAAAGTCACCTTACACCAAATTTTATTTCCTGGAAACAGAGAGGTATTTTTGAATTATATTTTAGCTACATAACTTTTATGTCTAATGGCACAAAATTGCTTAACCAAGCTTGTACAACTCTGCCTACATACTGTAGCTTCTTACAGAAAGGACGAGATTTAACTACACGTGTAGTAGAACAGACATGGCCCAGAACTTGAGATTGTGAATTGTATACAGACTGTGCATGGTATGGTAAAACTTGGAAAAACCTCCCAGGTGTTACTTCATGACAACTGTTGTGCGTCAGTCAACAACGTACTACATACTGTACATAACATACGTGAACTATCAGGTTTACACTGGGAAATTTCTACCTTTTTTTTCTCCCTCTAAGATAAAAATAAACCAGGATGAACAAAAAGACTATTCGGAAAGCAGCATAATACAGATAATGCAACTCAATTCTTGATAGGTATGGGTATCTCATACCAAGATGGTGCAATTTGGTTAATATTCTTAAAACCAGACGGGACATAAAGGATATTCACAGCACTTGTCACTTGACCCATTTTAAATCACCGATGCTGCCTGGGAATGACAGGACATGCAGTCGCTGCCAAGGCTCTCCGTTAGGGAAGGACGGCGGTAGCCTCTACACTTCAAGGGCAGGTCAAGGGCAAGGGAGCCCGACCAGTACGGTGCAAGTGAAGATGGTGGCAGCAGCCTGGCCGGCACACACATTGCGCTACAGGACCTCGTCTCCACTTTGTTCTGCCGGGGTTTGAGGTCAGAGCTTGGCAGGGCATGAAAGCCGGAAAGCTCAGCAGACGGGCTGTGTTGGAAGCAGTAACGGTTTGTTCATTGATTTGAAGCTCTGCATTGAGACCATGAAAGAGGATGCCCATGAGGAAGACAGAATAAGGTAACTACTGGGAGAGATTAACTGATTCAATGTAATGACTCTGGAAGCTGTCATTTAAAGATCAAAGCACCTTATTTTCTTCACCACAAAATTTAAAGAGACAGAAATTAGCCATTTTCCCCTCATTAAACAGTTATAACCTTGGGAATCTTTTCTTTTTGACAGCAATTGGAACCCTGCAAATTCTGAGCTCTTAAGAGACGCATTGGCACATGGTTCACTGTTTTACTAGTTCAGGCCTGGCTTCAGCAGTTTGCTTTTAAATCAGTGCATTTGGCTCCACTTTATCCTCATTTCTCCTAGCTCCTACTTCTAACATCTACAGACAGGATAAACACACTACTGAGAGCTTTTCACTGCTGGTCTCAAAGCATGTATTATTATTCAGTTTTAGAGATGAATAGACTAAATCCCAGACTAAGTAACCTATCAGAAAGAAGTAAAACTGAAAACAAAGACCTGCTAGCCTAAATCTGCATTCTAGCTACTGGACAGTCCTCTGCCAAAAAAAAAAAAAAAAAGAAGAAGAAAAGAAGAAAATAGTTGGGAGATGAATTTCCTCCTGAGTTCTTATCTGCCTTAACAAAAATTATATTGGGAGTCAATCAGGAGCCAACATCACACCAGAAAAGCAAACCCTGGCAGAGGTCAATGATAATTATTCTTACTCATACAATACATGACTTATATCCAACTTCACCACCTATTATGTTGACTGTTGGATCAAGTTTGCAATAACTGATCGTAACTACAAAGATTTCCAGAAGCACTTGGTTTGAATAGTGGAAAAACTGAAATAAATGTCTATTTCTTTTGATACCCTCCATAGTAACATAGCCATATTAAATGCAAGGTGATATGCTGATAATAAGTTCACTCCACTGTATGACCTGAACCAAATGAGCAAGCTGTGCAAGAAATTACAATCCTAAAATGTAGAAAACCTCAGGTGAGCAAGTTAAGGTTGTTCCTGTGGGTGCTGGAGTATCCTAACTCGCTCAAGCAGCAGTTAAGTGGCAAATAAACCAAGGTCTCACTGACCTTAGCAGACTTAGAAGACAGTCTTCACAGAGGATTGATTGCTCCTAAACAACTTCCCTAAAGCACAAGCCATACCTGCACAAAAGCTGGTGCAAATACAGTGGTGAGTAAAGTCCATACTTTTTTTCTCCCCATCGCGAAGCTGCTAGGTGGTCTTACAGGATCTCCCTTAAACACACAACGCCTGGGTATCAGGGTTGTTCATACTCACACCACGTTCTCCTCAGGTCACAATGGTCTAAAGTGTTTTGGGAACAAAATAGCAAAAGGAGAAGGTTTTAACCAGAGAGACAAGAAGGGACAGAACAGCCACTGTTTTTACAATGAAGTGAACTGCAGGGGGAAAAACACGGAAAAATCACCACTCCGTGAATCATTGATTTAAGTGAGCATGGAATTATTATAGTGTCATTCAATAATATCATACCAACCAGGAGTAACTTCACAGAATAGCAAATATTAATGTGTGAGACAAAACCCAGCTCGAGAACATGTACCTATAATTGTAATTCAATGGGAAGTAGAAAATGAATAGAGAATATGTCTTCTCACTGGCGATATTAAACTGCCGCTGCAGATATTTCAGAGTTTGGTTTAAATATATGAATGATATCCATTCCATATAACTGAAATCTTTCCCTCAGACCTTTTAGAACCAGTTTACAGAATAGCTGGTATAAGCAGTCTACTGCCAAACTTCTGTGCTAAAGAAGTTAACCATTCAAATTTAGCCTTGTTTACTTTTGTTTGCTCAGCTGATCTTGCAATTCAGTGTTCAAATTTGAGAGAGCCACTAGAGCAGTTTATCACTCTCCAGCAATAAATGACAGATCTTCTGCAAAGACAAGCAGCAATCCCTGCAGACAGCAGATGTAAGGCGATGTTCAGTCTGTAGGGAAGAACACCGTCTTCATCTGCTGCAGCCTCTTCTAATGCAAAGAGAAGTATGGCAGGCAGGTGAGCTGCAACCTAAGAGACTGCCATCTATGAGAGAAAAAACAAACAAGGATGAAAAAATGAATTAAAAAGACTGGAACCCTTCCTCAACCAGAGCACTCATGAGAAAACAGATAGAAAAAAGAAATTAGTCATGCAAAATGAATTAATGAATAAAACTACCAGGAAGAGGCCTGGTCACCTCAGGATTAGGACTAGGGTTACAAGAGAAAGACAACGTAGAGCCCCATGAGGAGCGCGGTTAGAAAGGGCAGAACGAAGGAAATGTGGTGCTATCTCTGGAGTGGCACTAGGAGCACATCTGCTGTTTATCCAGCACCAAGCACGGTGACCTCCGGCTTAGAGCTAGGGTTAGGGCTGAGAGAGAGAGAGAGAAGAAGCCCAGAGCTCCTTGGGGAGGNGAGACAGAGAGAGAGAGAGAGAGAAGAAGCCGAGAGCTCCTTGGGGAGTGTGTTTAGGGTACTGTCCACTTGCCCACTTGGGATGAAACCATTCTCTTATCACCCCTCGGAGCACCACAAAAGAAAATTTTCCTTTCCACCTGGCTGGAACATGAAGTACACCTCATGCCAACTATCTCAAGTAAAAAAGTTATGCAAAGAACAGAAAATAGTTGCAGCTTCTTCTCTGTCAGCAGTTCATTTGCTGGCACCGAGTGGCAAGGGACAGCAATAAGGGCAAATGTGTCTCCCCAGTCTCGTTCAGCATCACAGAAGCAAGTCTTGGCAAGTCCCCAGTTAAGGCAATAATCAAGATTACAGCCGTCTTCCCCAGGCCAAAGCCCTCAGCGGACAGCAGAACCCAAAGGGAAGTCTTCCTGTCGAAAGCTAAATGGCCGAAGTTGGACAATTTGCATTCTAGTTAGTTTAGCTCAGCACACTCGGACACATAATGCTTTTCCGGCACAAGGAACTCCTTTAAATAATTATTCACTGTGTAAACCAGTCTCTTTCTCAAGCTATTCAACCCAGCTACTTTCCCGAATGTCATATCAGTGTGAAGTGTGAGACTGAAGCAGCATAGCAATTGCAACCCTCACAAGACAAGGAAACAATTTCCTTTATACTTCTGTACATTAGGGTATAGCAAATCTTGTGTAACAGGATAATGTTCATGGCATTGGCATATACTAAATAAACGGCTTTTGCAGTTGCTGAATACCTCCACTTCACTTTGGCATTTAATCAACCACAAAAGCAGTTTATTGAGCAGTATATTCTGCTACCATGAACATTATCAATTCAGTAAATATTAAAAAATATCATGCAGGCATCACAGAAATGGGTACTTTAAAAATTATCAACAGCTTTACACTTTCTGCTGCAAAAAGGCAAGCTAAATATTATTGAGAAATATCATTCCATTCTGATTAAAACGAAAAGGAGCACATATACACCAGAAACGTTTTTGCCAAGACAGTGACCTGCTGTGCTGATATTTTCCTCCTACAAAAATAAGCTGTACACTCAAGTGAGTATTATACTGGAGCACTTGGAATTCTTCATGTCTCCAAATCATTTACATCGATTCTGTGACTAAATAAAGGCATAGAAATATGCTTCTCTTTTATTACAAATTCTGTTTTCAGGATAAGTAAATATTTGTGCTCATGGTTAAGGGATTGGTTGCACTGACATCTGAAAGCCTCTATTGATTTGCAAGCCTGGCTTGGTAAAGGAGCCTCTCACTAATCTTTCCCACAGTGCCCTTCCAATACGTGCAGCTCTAACCTGGAAGGACAGCTCTCTCTAGAGCAAGAGGTAATTAAAATCTCGTGCTGGCTTGCTCCTGAAAAGATTATTTTCCATTCTCTACCTAAGTTACTATTGTAGACATTGAACATGTTGAGCATTGTACAGCACAAGCAAATTCCACAAATTTGACTTGTGCACTAGGTGAATACTACATTCATTCAAGGTGCGGTGGGCTTGATCTAACCAAGAGGGAAAGCATGCCCTGCTGGGACACTAAATGGAGCTTAAAGGTACCAGTGAAAAGCATCCCAAATCAGGATCACTTTATTTCCATGCAGAAAAGCTTTTCAATTATTAAGGTACAATCGTTGCTCAAAACTTCAGTTACTCTGGCTGTGCAGCTAGCAGGTCTGAGAAGAAGGCACGCAGGTGGGTTGCAGATCCCCCCATCTATGAAAAGGCAGAACAAAACAGGCAAAGCTTTGAAAGCAGATGCTTTGCTCTTCTTGTTTTCCCACCACAAGACAGTCAAGAGTCCTCAAAGCAGCTGCAGTGCCACAGCAATGTCCACTGGGTGGGTTCAGAGTCTTACTACTCTGATGTCAACTTGCCATAATATTTAAGAGAAGGAAACAACTCTGCCACTACTAGGCTAATCTAACTGGCAGCCTTGTAGGAAAGGCAGTGGTTAAGATGAAATCCCAGTCACTTCCCCTGGTGCTCCCATGTGCAAACAAGCAGAAGGCAAGTAATCCACTAGACACAGCAGGCCTTATCCATAATCTCTTCAACTGTATAGTACAAAGAGCTCTACTACACCTATAATAATCTTAAGATATTGAAGAAAAAAAAAATGAAATAAAAAACTAATTGTTTCCCATTCTTGGCAAGCAATGGAACTCTTAAAAATCTTAAGATTTTTAAGCACTCTTAGAACCTTAGAAATCAGAAGTAAGATACTGTTTAAGCTATGGAATATCTTACATGTAGGAATTGTGCACAATATTCTCCTCTCATAAGACAGTTATGGCATTTTGGGGGATGAGGGACTATGTCTCAGATATTATGACAACTATTAAATTAAACAGAACTAAGTAAAATACCATTACTGGCAAATGATACCAGTACTCCCTATTCTGAGAGGACAGACTTCTCAGTTTTTACTACAGCACAGACTTCAGATGAGAATATATTTGGAAAGGCACACATATAAACCACTTTGCTCAATTAAACGCTGCCACCTTCATCCCAATTTTTTAACCTAAATATTTAAAATCAAGAAAAATAAACAGCAAAAATGAGTCATCCTAACAAATACATCCTAGCTTCAGGATCTTTGCCAGAAATCAGTCTTAACAAACCAAATGGACATTTGTCTCCAGATGGGAAATAAATAAATAAATATATAAATAATAAAAAAGCATTGTTATATTCGCATTGAATTATTACTGATGAAGACTGCACTACCAGATTTCTGGTCACAGAAGAAAGAAATGACCAAACTGACTTTCAGCATGGGTGGACTCCTTAAGTTTGGAGCTGAGGAAAATGCAATAAAATTACAACTGAGCCCACACCTCTGATCTCAAGAAAGACATCCACTAAAGAATGACAAGACCTCTGATAACTCATTGGCTTTTTAAAATTGAGATTGAGTGTTGACTATACTTGGAGAAAGAAAGAAAAAAATATGGGTAAGGTATAAAATTATTATGCCTTCATCATATTAATTGAAGCATTAAGGGTTGCAGTGACTTCTTTTATGCTCAAATAGAGGTGAAGCCAATGTGTAGAAGCTCATGTAATAAAATGTGGGTATCTGCGTAAGCACGTCATTGAACTAGGGCCACTGTTTACTCAGTATTAATTCCCTTGGCAAATCTATTAAAAAAAAAAGCTTTACTGTAAATTGTCAAGGATATTAAGATATATCTACAAAGGCATAGACTGCAGAGTTGCTTTGGAAATCACCCGATAGCCCAAACCTCTAAGAAGCACTGTTGTAATTCATCACAATTACTAGCGGTCGATCATTATTAATTCTTACAGTAAGCACTATATGCATACTGAGCTCTTTTGCTATCAATGTGGAGGTAACATGCAAGATACCTCAGATATTAAAACATAATTTTAAGAACTCAAGAATTTTTTTCTCTAATGGTGAATAGTTTTTGTCTATTTTTGAATAGTTTAAAATTGTGCATGAACAAACAGAAAAAACAGCATTGCTTTACTGTTTAAATTCATACCCTCCGACTATTTAGACTGCGCTGGTAACACCACGTTATGTTTACCTTTTGAAAATACAATGTATACCAAAAATAATAAACCTAACAGATGAACTTCAGTCTTATGCAAATGTCCTTTGTTTTGTGCTCTGGTGAGCAAGCTACTGTACCAATACTTTTGGCATTAGTACAAGGCTGAATCCATGGAAGCATGTGTGTATTTACACAAAAGAGGCTTCTAAGCTACAAAAATCCCTCTTGTTTGGTTACACTAATTTCCCTTGAATGAAGTTTGTATGCAAGCCAAAACAATGGTAGTTATCCTGTCCTCTAGAGTTCATTCCCAACAGAACGATGTGAATAATTGAAAACTTCCTAGGTAGTCCTGTAAGACTATTCTTTCCTAAATCAGGAGAATCATAATGCTATTTTTTTCCTAATTAGCTGTTTAAAAAAAAAATGGCAATTATATAAAAGTTTTAATTACATAAAAATTCTCGTTACTTCTTAACATTTTAATAAAGTCTTCATTTTCTGATCTGATTAGGAAGTAAAAAGTAAGCATTCAAGTGTAATATTCAAAATACATCAGGTGCAGAAGGAAAAAAAAAAGGAGATTATAATGCCAAAAGGCTGTGTAAAGAAAAACTGGAAAAAAAAAGCTAATGGTTTTGAGCCAAAGGACTGACACATTTACTTAACTACCCCTGCAGCAACAAAATCTGTTGGCTCAGACAGTAGATGTCTCTCTCTCAAATACACAGCAGCTACCAGCAGAACCTGTAAAGGCCAGCAGGCAACGCAACTTTTTCCCACCTTGATCGAATGTGGTCCCAGCACTTGTGCATCAGGAGGCAGAACGCCAGCAGGTCTTGATGGTCGGGTGGTAACCTGCGACCACGTGCTGCTGTTGGTGCCTCCGTGAAGAGTACTCATCAGTATTCTGTATTCGAATTTCTGCCAAGGGCTCAGAGCAGCACTCTGGTCAATATAGCTCATGGAATGGCTGAGAGGGAGAGTAACCAGAGTCGATATTTGTTCTGTTCCCTTAACTCTCCTTTCTATTGTGAGGTTTTCCACCAGTCCATTTGGATGAGCAGGTGGCTGCCATGATATTACCACAGATGTTGGTGTATCGGAATAGAGCTCTGGGGCAGAAATGCCTTCAGGTGCATCTGGAGGAGTCCGTATTTCTGGGGTCTTGGGCGAAAGGGAGCATCCTTTAGAGGTGCATCCTTCTACCTGAAATACATAGACAGTGTAAGGATGCAAGCCCTGTACAGTGCAATTAGACCTAGTCCCTGGCACTGTAGCATGCAGTTGGCCATTTTGGTAAATATTATAATGAGTGATAATGCCGTTTTGCTTTAAAGGATGCTGCCAGACGATGCTTGCTGCCCTTGATGTGACATTCAACAGAAGTGGTGGGTCTACAGGTCCAGGTTCTGTAACAGAAGTAAAAAACAAAACAAAAAAAGAAAAATTACTAAAGTTCTCTGATTTGTAACAGTTATTATTAGCAAGCAGCACTCATCAAGTCTTCAAATGACAAAAGAAGTTCAGATCTACCAAACAGTCTGTATCCTCATGAACTGTAAGTGCAGCTATTTAAGGGACTAATATGTCTGTCTTCTCAAAGGCAAGCTGCTCTCAAGGCCCTTCTTCCCTACTCCCAACCTTCCTTCCTCTTTCTGGGCATCTTTTTTAGCTCATATGTCTCAATGGTATCCTACTGATGCCATTAGCACACGGAGAAAGCATAAGCGTAGGCATCAACACAGAACTGCAGTTCTAGCTTTTGCTGACATTTTTCTAGAGCACTAGCTACTAATTGCAAACTACAGCACAGCCGTAACAAAGCTGTGTATTTTGCAGCTCACTAAACCCCTATCGCATCTCGCATTATATATTCAATATTTTACTTCATTCTGTTTATAATTCTAATCCATTTTTTGCAATTTATCTACTCCCTGTTAATATTATAGGTGATTTTTTACTGTGACTGTGACAGAAGCTGCCGATTTAGCTCTTTCACCTACTGATAAATAAACAATGCACAGATCTGACCTTTAGGTTAACAGGTTTTATGCTTGCTCCACTCAGCACTCTAACTGATTCAATTATCATAAAGGTTCAGGAGCTTCTATGAATACAGAAAAAGACCGACCATATGCCTGCATAGGTGTTGTGGAACAGCAAATACTCTGCAGCCCTCCAGAGAAATTCCTTAATTGTAAATAATTTCACCATGCGACACAATCAAGTCACCTTGAATGCAAAACCCTCAGCCTGTGGAGGCAAAGTGTTATTTAAGCTTTACTGGGCTGCGTTAAATTCTGCAATTTGAAGGGCTGTTAAGTTTTTCAATTGAAATTTCATTTAAAATGCAGGTGCTTTTTATTATATTGAGGCTTTACTGCTCTCTAGGTACAAGCAAGAACATGGTGCAATAACACAAATCTGGCTCAATCACTGATCAGTAACAGCTGTAATTCCAGAACATTTAGCATTCTTATAAACCACATCCTGAAATCTATAAATTGCTACAGCAGATCAAGAAAATACTATATTCCCCCTATTCTGCCCATAGCAATTTTAACATTTACGAGATTTTTCTGTGAACATTACATTTTATTGAAATCCTAAAAAAAGATATACTTGGATTTAGTAATTGTTTAAAATAGCTTTAGGTTTCGGGGTTTTAGGGAGCTAAGTTTCAAATATCAAGGGTTGAAAACTGAAAATTCATCAGTGACTGTGTGCATGCTAAGACTCTACGGCACATATCAAAGCACATGCTGAATTCCACAATAGTCAGAAACATTATCATTGAGTTCCTGGTGAAGTTCTATTTCTGTCCAAACCACAGAGAACAGTATCTCCCTAAAAAGAAATATTTACTTCACCAGAAATTAGGTCCTGCTAATTTTTAAGTGAAAAAAGAGAGAGAAAGAAAGTGAGAGAGATATATAGAGAAATGGAGGCCTTAGAAAACAAAGCCAGTATGAAGAGTGGTTCTTTATTTCAGAATAACAGCTGAACATGTCAGAATTTCTCATTCCTCTCCCACATACAGAAATACATACAGAGAGAGGTAAACTAGGATTATTCCACTGAAGTCAGTGGAAAGAGTGATGTGAAATTATTATAGTAAGTTTTTTTTTTTTTGCCTTTAAATTTGAAGAAGTGTTTTTCATTATATGATGCATCACAAAGCAACTCCATAAAACTCATCCAGATCAAACACCCTGTTCTTCTCACAGTGATAACAAGGATAGAGTTCTATACTAATGCTTGCCTATTCTAGAATTAATTTACATCTTTGAATCTATAAATAAAAAAAATGCTCTGCAGTAAAGAGCAATCCCATTCTATTTGGATGTACCCTTGGGCAAAACAATTAGTCATAAGCTGGAACAAAGTTTGGCCCGTTATTTAGACTTCACCGAGAGATGGAGGAATGGCAGTATAAATCTGACCTAGGTACTGTTTAGAGGAAAAATTTTGCCAGATAAGAGGGAAGGAGAAAAATCCCTTTTGTAACTGAAGACCTTGAAAATCAAAATCTATTTTAATTGTGGGGGGTCGGGGTAATTTAAAATATACAATATTTATCACTAAGCTAGATACTAGCATTTTATCTAATTATGCCTCATACATGAGCTATCATATGGTGAGCTTCTGCAGGAGAAAACACAAACAAAAAACAAGAAAAAAACAAAAAAGACCCCGCAGCAATGAAGCCATTTGTTGTGAGGGGATGGATAAGCCTTTTTATTCCTACTGTGAATGAGTTGCTGTCATTATAGGCGACACGTTCATGATAATTAGTTGAACCTGTGCTTCAAACCCCCCCGAGTTGAGACATATTCCTTGAAGGCAAACCGTTGTATCGGAGGAAGTGTGAAACTTTAGCTCTGGGTCCCCCCAGTCCTCCTCCCTCAAAAAAGTGTATTTTGGTAGCTAGCATACATTCCCATACATTCCCTACTGCCCTTTTAAAAGAGAGACTTTTAAGACTCTCTCAGTTCAAACAAGACATTTGAGAGATGCTTAATTGGCCCCACTGGATGGCAAAGCATTAAATCCTGGTCCCCAACACTCATTCAGTGTAGCTTCTTTCTAAATGGCAAGCAGAATCATCTAATTCCATATACAAATCAACTAGCACGATACTGCTTGGTTGAAAGGGTCACCACAATTATGTAAAACATGAGTATTAACTATAATTGGGATAGTTTGCTAATACAATAAAAAGCTCTGAACATGAGAAAAGTTATGCTCACAGCAGTAGCTATCACTTTCTAAAGTAAGAATTCATGGATGAAATGACATGAAAAAGATGGTTATAAAATTTTAATGGAATGATAAAAGGCAAAAGTCAGCCTCTCAGCTGAATTCTTAAAATCCCTATATATCACAATCAGCTCCTTAACTGTAAAATCAATGTGGAGTATAACATGTTGTCAATGTGGTTGTCACTGGAGGGAAGACTGCAAAGTATGACAGCTACACAGCTCAGCCTGACAATGATGAAAATAAAATCATAAAGCTTTTTACATGGATGTAATTGTTTATAGAAGTAACTACTGAGCACAGGAACTGTGGGCATCTTTTTCCTTAAGATTCTTGGTTCATATTTCAAACCACTTCACTACAGTATTAATACTGGAAGGTAGTTTAATTTTGGCAAATGAAATTATCTTTTATGGCAGGCTATTTTGTTCATCTGCTTCAAAAGTTCAGACTCTACTTAGAAATGAAGGTACAAAATTGTCATTAATCTTTTTAAATTCCCTGACTAGAACCACACACATTTGTTTACTCATTGTACAGATCCAGGGTGTAGAGGAACGCGTTGGTTCAAGGAGATATTTTGGGGGAATCTACACGTTCATTAATTTACTGAGGCATGTACCTGGATTACTGCCCTTTAAAGCTAATGAGAAATACCTGATTTGCGGGGAAATTCACTCACTAAGCAGAATAGACATTCTGGGCTTTTATTCCTGAATCATTCCCTCTTTTCAGGAACAGCAGGCAAAGAAATTATACATATTAACAAAAAATAGTGTCTTTCATAAACTACTGACTGTGTTCAGCAGAAAATCCAGGTCGTGTAGGTCTGGTCACAGGACTCTCATCACTTCAGATCACAGAACTCAAAAGTTATTGAACTGTTCATACAATTACATGCAGTCTGCATGAATTCCTTCAAATATATATGGAAAGCCCAACCAAACTGTTTAGATTTTTGCCCCCTGCTACTCTGATGGGACGTTGCTTCCCAAGCCTCTGCCTAGCATGTAAGAAACTTCTAGTTTCCAGTGTATAGGAAGGTCTGGTCAGTTTGCCCTATTTATCATGTGCCATTTTACTTCAGTTTAATTTGTTCTCCTCTCCTGGTATTCACTGGCCATATATTTCACGTGACTTTCTATTCCCTTTTTCACCTCAGCAAGTTTTGTCTCCTCTTGCTCCAGTTTCCATTCATCTTTCTTGATCGCAGGTCTCTAGATTCCCATCAATTAACTAGGGATTAGGTTACACGCCTAAATTATACGGAGCTAGCTTATATTAAGAGACTGGTCTTCTCAGATACCTAATACAATCACTGTATTTAAATATATATACACTTTATAAAAATGTATACTTTATATAAAACATTTCAAATCAAGGCAGATTTTCTTAGACACATAAAAAAGCACATTTCTCATTTTGGAACTATCCCTTCAATCCAATACTACTTCTGGTGGAAAGCTGCCAGACTGTATAAGTTTACCACCTTCAAAGAAACACCATAAGAAAGCTCCAATTGGCAAAAGACAAGCTGCAAGAAACTGTAACTCCTTCCTTTGCAGCTTCCTCGCTAAATTGTCCAAAGCCTTACCATCACAAAAGAGAAAACTTAATTAGTACCTTAATTTTTATATTTGGAAATTTTTACTTTATACGCAACACAGGAAATTTTTGCTTTATATACAATACAGGAAATTCTGCTCTCATTTCTATGCTATATACTCATTTCAGGTCAACCGTCTCTATACTTATTGCAATATACATACTTTAAAGCTACACTCGAGTTACTAAAAGCAAAATCTAATCCAGAAACTCATCAGCTGTTTTGTATTTGTCTGGCAGCAAATAGTCTGTTATACTGACCAAGATCAGTGGAACAAATATAAACATACATTGAACAGGTTTTAAAAATATTCATAGGATATGTACCTTACTGTTATCTGACACTGACAGGTTGGACTTTAAAAAAAATTCCTTCAATCAGTTACTAACATCATGCTCATGTAAATGTAAATATCTAAGAAACTGTAATTTTTTTCTGCATATTTTCTTGCATTAAAAAATATCCCCAAAGCTACTGATCTTTATAGCAAAATGTTCTGCAATCAGATACATTTTTTTGTCAGCATTTGCTATTTTTCCTTAATGTTTTCTAATTGCCCTCCCCCATTTAAATTATAAATAAAGTATCCTGTACAATACAAAATGTATTTTGAAATTGACAGTTTGGATTAGTATACTCTATTGACCTGTACACAGGATGTGTTGATTTACATCTATTGCTCTCTCTATATATATATTGCACATATGCAAACTGATATTCCTACAGATATTTCATGCTTTGATGAAACAAGAGACACATATATTCACTGTGTAAAATTAAATAAGAACATGGATACACAGGTATATTTCACCAGAATAAGAGATACAGGAAATTTCTACTGTCAAATTGTATTTTAAAAAGTTGGAGTGTATTGGCTAGCAGTGTAGCTCTGCAACAAGCTGTCAGTATAGGTAGTTTTATAAGAAACATATTGAAGCCTTGACAGGAATGCTACTTACACCTAATGCGAATCAACCAGTTCTAAGCAACTGAGCTGAACATCCTGTTACAGATGGCAGCCCTCCACAACGACACCACAACCAGAATCCTCTGTCGCCACTGAAAGTTTTGCTAGTGAATTGCAAGACTTGTTGGATACTAGACACATGCCAGCACATATCCTTTATCATTATCCATACAAACATAATAAGATGTTTTAAGAAAAAAACACTTTTCCCCAGGAGACATGGAGATTACAACTGAAATACTGAAGTTTGCTTTGAAGTTTGCTTGAAGTTAAGGAATAATATGGAACATCACAGTTGAAGAGGCAAAGGGATTCTTAACCTCAAAATATATGAACTGAGTTAAATTCTGCAAATGCATTATATTAATTTTCTCTTGGTCCTAGATTTTCTTTGTGCACATCTACCTCCTGTACCGAATTCAGGTATTTACACAGTCAGGTTTGGCAAAGGGTAACGTTTCATACCAGTACACAAAGACCATCCAAGTCCTATGCAGTAGGTAATTTTTACATGTATCTACAAGGAGGACTGTATTGGAATGTTTTTCTTGGGCAGGCCTCCTGCTTTGAACCTAATTCCCCCAAATTATTACTTTATATAAAAATTAATTTTGACATTTACTAACAAGTGAGGTCTTCACTTCTGTGTTCCTCCTATCTAAGAAAGAAACAACACTGAATTATCTGATCAGAGCTAAATAACCACTGACATTTGAACACAACAGTTGGACTAGTTGCATTCACATCGTTAACATTAAACAAGTTTAGTAATAAATAAATAAAATAGTAAAATAAAAGTAAAGGAATTGAATGTCAACAAAGATTTTCACAGGTAGATAACAGGTCTCCAGGATGTAGTGAGCAACTTCAGAACTTCCTTTTATTCATAATATTCATAAGCATAGGTAATGTATCCATAGAAGTACTTGTATTTTGGAAGCTTGAATATATTATCAGATAAACTTCTGTTGTGAATTACTTGCTCAACTTTAAACAAAAAAGTAGAGCTATTGAATAATTGTAAGTGGAGTATAGAGATATGAACTGGCAATGACAAAATGATTTTAAACCTGTAGACTTCAACTTATTTTCTCTGGTATACCTGAAATCAGAATCAAGTCTTTGTACATAAAGGAATAAGATTCAAAAAGCTGTAGGTATATCTTAACCTAACTGCATAGGAAAACACATGCATGAAGGAGTATAGTATAAAGAAATTAGATACTTATTCCCAAAATATGTATTGTTTAATGAAAAATCTCAGATAACTGATATTTGATATTCAGGAAGGAAATGCATTATTGCTATGTAACTGAGAAAGCTAGATAACCAAAAGAAATTATGTGCAGTGGCAGCTGAAAGGTAATTTATATTTCTGCTAATGGGAGTTAAATAAAATTGGACTGCTTACTGTCTTCTGCTGTAGTCATGGAAGTCCAGTTGCTATAAGTGTTGCCATAGCCATTGGAAGCAATCAGCCTCATCTCGTACTCAGTGTACGGCTGCAGATCTCTCACCCTGTACTGTAAGGAAGCAGTGGGGCTGGAAAGCAACCTGCAAAGAAAATCAGTACAAGTTACCGTGCTGAACATGCCAGCACTGAAAGATATTATATATCTTATGAACAAACGCAGCCACCCTAAAGGTGAGCCATATTTGAGATGCCAGCGCGTCTCCTGCCTAGCAGTTTGTGGTGGCCTGGTTATGGTCCACGTACTCGAGAATGTCACCAGCCGAACGCGGCGGCCTCATCTGGAGCCGGTAGCTGGGCAAGCCCGGGGCGTTGTTACGAACTGGTGTAGACCAGGCAACCTGAAGACTGGTCGGAGTGGCAGATGAAAGCCTTGGAGGCATCACACCATCTGGAGCTGTTGAAAAACATGGATGAATTAGAGCAGAGAAAACCACGGAGAACATATGCTGGATGGAAACAAAATGCTCCATATACTGGAAAAACTGTTCCTCAGGATCAACGGCAATGTTAACACGGTCCATTTAGTTTAACATTTTCACTACTGAACTATGATATTTCTTTATTTTCATTCTTGTAATACAGTTGCATGAATTTCGTTTTGCTGAAAGCAACCCCCCCAAACACCAAAAGGAGTACAGAAGCAACATATTCTCTACCACCTGTTCATATATTATCTGCTTCTACTGCCCAGATCTGCCACCCTCAGAAGTTAAAGAAATGCTTCCCAGCAAGGGTAACATTGATTAGATCTTTTATCATTCTTGTACCTTGTAATGATCTTTTATCATTAATAATAATTTTAAAGAAAAACAACAGAAAATTTAAGGAAAAAAACATTATTTTGATAAAAATAAGAATGGATGCATTGAAGCCTCAGTCTCCATCCCGCCGTTTTGCTAAGGAAATTAATTTTTACAAAGCCAGGAACTCCAGATCAAAAACTGTCACTAGTTATACCACCAATGGCCTTTAGCTGCTAAAAATTTCACTGCGTGCAGTAAAGAGAACTATGCCATTTCCCACCTGTGAGCTTATGGCTTCATAGGTTTTCCTTTAGAAAAAAAAGAAGAAAAAAAAAATTGTTGGAGAAATTTTCTGGGAATAAACAAATCTGAAATAATATGTGATGTTTATCATTGTAGTTCTTTTCTAGAAATTAAATGCACTGGAAAGTTACTGCATTTGTAAATTGAACTTTTCTAATTTGTCACCTAAACTTATCTTGATTTTGCTTTTTATTATCCAGTAGTTACTCTTTGCTCCTTTCTTGGTCATTCCAACAGATTTTTATTTTTTTTTTTACTGTTGATGTTACTGTGTTCTTTGTCTGCACTGAAAACCAGTCTGTTCAAAGTCTGTTACGCAAGGCTTAGTTGAGCTGTGGCTCCATACACTTACAGGGCTGTATGCTGAAGAACTGCACCTGACTGAGAGCTAAATTTACTAATCTGAAAGGTAGAGTGAAAAGTAGTTTATAGTAAGTTTTATGATATTGATTTACAACATGAATATGTATGGTTACTAAAGGGAAAGGAACAGGCTTTGTGAGAGAAAATCATTCTCTCCCTGAAAACGATGACAGGATGGTACTGACTCTCAGGAAAAAACTGTCATAGTCATATACAAAAGCTTTTATTTATGCTGAGATACATACACATAGAGGGGCATAAAATACCATCTGGCTATATTACATTTATTACATGTACCTATGATTGAGGAAACTTATAATTCTTTAGTTCCAGCTCCAAGTCACATTACGCACAAAGTGAGAAGATATGGTTTGCCCCAAACTCCATATTCTTATTCCTTTTCCTAGGAAGTTCAAAGCTCACCTGTCCTCATAAAACAGATTTTACTAAAAGTTTGCTACTGGGGGCCCTGAGTTATTACAAGTCTTCTACTTATAAGAAATTGGCCCTTAGCCCTGAAATCTCTCCATGTCTTTGAGAAGACATAAGAAAAGTGTGATGGTATCTCCAGCCTCCATCCATTGCTCACTTCATAGCAGTGTACTACTTCTTTCAAAATTGAACTGCATCTGACACCTTAAAATGTGCCAGCTTTTTAAGTGGACACAGAAATTCTACAGAGCAAAACACTAAATCTAAATAGGAATCTAATTAGCTGAGCTATGGTTTGGCCAGGAAGCCAAATTTCACATTGTTACTTAAGAGACAGTGTAAGTAACTGAGCAGACAAAAGTGTTAAATTCCTTTCCAGCTCTGTCAGGACACATCAGTCCACCTTTGTCTTTCACTTCTCAGTATGTCAGAGGGAGATAACAACACTTACCTTCCTTCACAAAGCTCTGTGAGATCCACAGAACAAGATCTCAGATTAAACTTTATGTACATATAGCGGTGATTATTATAGCGACATAGAAGTGTTCATCAAGCAACAGAGAAGTAGCTTTCTAAATGCAATAACAATTCATAGTGCAGATGTTATATTAACAATGTTGGTAATCAGTTAAACGTTCAAATCTCTTATACCAACATAAGGACAACAAGCACAACATAAGGAAGAGGAATCTCTCCTATAAAAGTCAACTGACCTGCAGAACAAGCCTACTCCCTTACTTTCAAGCCAACATGTTATACTATATTGCAAATTTCTCTAAAATACTTCCTGTAGTTTGCAAAGAAGGTCATTAATATGCACTTCCGAAAGAATGGGACAATGGAGCAAGATTGTATAATGACAAAATGTTTGCGTCTCTGCTGAGTCACAATGAGAAAAGTGCTCTGCAAAACTAATCACATTTTGACCACTAAAACCATAGAGCACTTCCCCCTCAAAACAGTCAATTCTAACTTGCATACAAAACATCCTTTGCTTATTTCAAACACTCGTCATCATCAAGGTCTTCAGTGTAATATTTCCCTCAGCTTAACCCTTTTTATCCAATCCATATTCCCAAGAGACTCCTTACTACCCAAGTAATAACTGGCAACCAGCAATAATTCTACTGCAAATTCCTCAACAGAAGACCCATGTATCTATCAGCTTGATATATCACCTTTAAGATGCAATGTTGCTCGAAAAGCTCCCCTCAAGCTTTAATATGACCCTCTGGGGGCAACCACTCCACTCGCAACCTACTGAATCAACATCTAGCCCAGTAAATCCTCACTTAGCAGGGTAGAAAGTCACGCTTTATCTATGAAGAGACTACAAAGGCCAAATAAAATGCTTAACCAGATGTCAATTTTAAACAAAGGATTAATTAATAAGCAACCCTCCAAAATAATAAAAATTGCAGATTGTTTCAAGTTTGTGCTAATATATTCTAGATACTCAGGTACACACAGATGAATCAAGAAAGACTATCCCTATTCTGCCACTAACATGCTTTGAAAACAGTATTTGAAAACTATTTTAATTTCCTTATCTTAAACAACAGATGCTGCATTTTTCAGCTATTTTAGGATCACAAGTATTATGTTAAATTTACATGTTTTCTCCATGTTAAAAGACTATTTTTAAGCAATATTGACTGTATTTACCGTTAGAATACACCTGAAATTTAAATTATCTAAAAATAGAAGACTTTAAATATGGTTATTAAGTGTGAATTGTAATTAGGGCAACATTCTTATTTAGTGTTAAAAATGTCTGCTCTTTAAGATAAGACCTCCAAAAATGATTGGATATCTATCATAAACTCATGCACTAAGAGCCGCTTTGGTGAAGTGAAACCACTTTTAACAGTCATCAGATATTTGCTGGCCCTGCTGTATCCGTAATATCTGCAGACAGATAACAAGAGGAGTTTGGAACTATGCAAATGTCTCTGCAAAAACTCTACAGTTTGCCACAGCAGCATGTGCAAAATATTTAGAACAGATAATGCATTGGAATCTTATCTAAATATTTTTCAAACCATGCATATGCAAATGATAACTGAGACATAGAGGAAGGAAAATTTGGCTCTTCACAGTTGCTGCCTTAACAGCAAGGAATAGTTTCAGTACGTCTGCCTTTAGATGAATGTCTCAGTCATTCCCACTCTCATCCTTTTCCAGGTTCACTTCACAAACTCCATTTCATTATTTTACTACATTGGTTCTTTAGATGCTCCTGATCCTTTTTCTGTTTTAGGTGCCCATACTGAGATCATCTCATTATGGCACTTTTTATGGCAATAAGTTCAGCACCTTGACATTTATTTTTCCTGATTTTCTCAAATATGCCTGGTATCTAGCTATTTGGTCAGTCAAAATAATACCAGTCATTGGCATCTCCATAATTTCGAATCTGGACATTGTGTTTTTGTTTCATTTAACTGAAAGACAAGTCATGTTGCTGGGCCATATGTCATCACTAGAAGGGCATGCTAGTTATAAAGCTTTATCTGTTGGCAAAGCAGAAGATTGCTTTTTTTTTTTGTTTCTTATCTTCACAGGCTCATTGACGTTTACTCCGCTTTTTTTAACCTTCTTTTCCCAGTCATCTCACCTGTTCAATGCATAGTGAATGCACACAGTAGCTATTGATTTTTCATTTAATGTATGTATTCAACCACCTTGTTTTCTACCTACTTAATGTGTAACAATTGTATAGAGTGCTCTTGGATCTTCCTTTTAATTTTGTAATTCCAACAATATGTTTTCATTTACAGATACATCTACAGCTAATAATACATCTAGCAGGGAGAAATCCAGCCCTGGTATTAGTTTTCTGTTATACACTCTTCTTGTTCAACACACACCCACACACTTTGTATCATACGATATGCAAGATCCATGATGGCCTTCTTGCCTGCCTCCTTCTCAAGTTAGGAAAGAAAGGGAAGCTGCAGTAATAGAAAAAGCAACTAATGAGACATAAAACACTGGCTTAAAGCCACCTTAAACCCCCCAATAAATCCACACCTGTTCACATCCAATGTTTTTAATTTTTTTTTCCCAGTTGTATAATGTAAATGAGGTAGAGAACATTCTCTCCTCACGACCTCCCCTGTTTTATAGATATGATCTGTTACAGTAATAATTTCATTCATCATTGCAGACCTCTTTCACTTCTTAATCCTTAATGCTACTTATGGCAGTAACACATATTATCACATGAAAAACAAAACAAACAAACAAACACACACCATCAACAAGAACAAAAATCAAAGCTCGAAAATCTAAGATGTACCTTTATCTGCACACCTTTATTCAGGTGTGCAAACTTTAACTACAAACTTTTCTCCATTTGCACTATTTGGTATTCCAAGCTGCCTGGTACAATTTTAGTCAGTGGCCTGGAGACCTGAAGTTTAAAGCAGTCTTCTTATGAAATCCCAAAAAGGACTTACATATTCCATATTAATAATGCTCTAAAGAAAACTGAAACTCAGACCTCCTTTCCCTTGTAATAAACTTTTCTGCATATACATCTGCCATCAGGATAGGGGTCTCATTTAAAAATAAGTGAAAGGCTTGCCCCTTTTCCAAGGTATTATCTTCTGAAGTCTACACTATAAGAATACCTTGTACATGTCTCATGTACCTTACAGTTGTATAACAAGAGGTAACCTGTCTTTCTTCCCTCCTGCTAGACAGAAGTTTATCCATGTTACTCTGTAAAAACTTTGCTAAACTCTAAAAGCTACAAGAGAATGCCAATAAGCAATTAGCTGAATGATTAATGATTATAATACCTGTAATAAAGATATTGGATCGAATTTTTAACTGCCCAGTAAAACCAATTATTCATCAGGCTGTTTAAAAGGATGCTTAGCCAATAACTGTCATATCACAAAATTCATGTAAAAAAAAGGCTATGAGGAAAAAAAAAACATAAGGATTGGTATTAAAAAAAAGTCAGAAAGAAGTCAGTGTTAAACAAACTATTTCTATGGGTAAATTGTGACTCAAGTCATTTAGGAAATGAAATGCCTCTCTAAAGTAGCTTTGGGATCCTACTGGATTTTCCTTACAGAAACAGTATAATTACCATTTTTCACTTACTTAGGGAAACATATGTGACAAGAGAGAAAGGAAGAAGACTGTCCATATTTTTGTGGTATCTTCGGATTCTTGCATGAAACAGGTGTAAAGGAAACTAGGATTTTTTTAACCCTTTTTCCCCCCCTTTTTTTTTGAAGAGGAGACACACATGGAGACACCAGGAGACACCTGGATAAACTGAGATTTTGTTCTTAGTATTGAAGGTATCATTTCCCTCAGGCTGTTTTTTAAGCTTTCTTCTTTCATAGGAAGCTGAATCTAACAATTTCTTAAGTAGCTACAATCCCTCTAGCTAAGAGGCTGTCACTACCACAGCAATCACCACAGATAATTATTGACAGAGACCTCATCCATTCCATCAAGAGTCATTTGAAGTTCAACTGAGTTCACTAATAGTCAGGATAAGACCAGAGAAGCAAGGGGATGGACTTAGAACAATCTTGAACTTCACAGAATTTTTGTAAAACAAAAGAGAATCTTAGCCTCCCTGATAAATAGGACATATTGCATGGGATCAAACTGGTGAAAAAAAAAATAAAAAGATTTCAAATTGGAAAATCTCCATCAGACTAAACCAATATTTTTCCAGAAATTAGATACACATTCAAGGTTTCAAGGAGAGAGGATGCACAACATTTCCCTATTTACTCTTTTTCAGCCTAATCTTTGAATGAAGGATACACTAACATAGCAGAAGATGAAGAAGCATCAAAGGAACAGGGAAAGGCAAGGATGCTGCAAGAGGCACATGCATCATATGGGAGCACAAGTTAAAGTCTTTTTGACACTTAAGTATTTACATCCCATATTTTGTATTTTGTGACTTCACTTTGTGTGAAGTTTCTACAACCTAGAAACTTCAAAAACAGAGAGCAACACTTTGCTCATGCAAGTGGACAAGATTAATACTCTATCTCAACACAAAGAGAGAAACCAAGGAAACCTAACTGAGCTCTAAAGAAAGGGAGTTCTTAGACGAGATGTTCCTAGACAAGAAACCTTCCGACTCAAATAATGGGCACACCTACAGCATCAATGCGTCTGCGCGCTGTTGCTCAGAAAAAAACACCTTCCTTGCTGGTAGAAAATAAAACATTACCATGTGATAAACATTTCAACAGAAACATCACTTCATATATTCCTAACTTTACAGATTGCAGAGCAAGGCAGATAATAATGCAGCAGTGCAAATAAATCAGATCTGTAATGAGGTTCACTCTAGTTATTTTAAATTGGTAAATTTATTTGAGCTGTTTAGAGGATGTTGTGAAATACTGCCATTTCTGATGAATCCAAGTCACAAACAGAAAACAAACAGATTTTACAAGATGACAGATTAGTTGGTGTTAGGGAGACGCTACATACGGTGGGTGCTGCAGTTTTATTACATCTTCAAGGTCCTACGGGTATCTGAAAGATCCAGGTCACTGGACTATCTTTTGGCTATGAAACAATTTTTCCATTTGCAGAAGGAGTAGAAGAAAAAGAGGTTTCCCCAAAGATTATATTCTTGGTAATCCAGCCACAATCCTAGATTTGGTCTTTATGTCATACCTCGTAATTGAAAACTCTACAGGGTTCCCCAACAACACTGCACCTCTTTCACTTCTCCTCTCCTTTCTCTAGCAGAAAAATGTGCATTTTCACAGTTTCAATTCTAGCGGAATTTAAATGTTTAAAAACTATAATGAGCTGTGAGCTGTAAATAGAAAGAATATCTAGAAAAGCAGTATTCCAGAGTAACAAGATTTCAGTTGTAAATGAAGGAAAACAATCCTTTTATTTTTTAATGAAAGACATCTATAAAGTCACTGTTACCTAAGATTACTTGGCATTATAGCTTTTCCTTTCCTATTGCGTTATGGAAGTATCTTCTCTGTCCTCTGTCAATATACTAATTAGATTCTCAGTGAAACTTATGAAGAAAATTCAGAAATTGGAAATGTGAAAAACTTAACAAAATCTTTAACACTATCTCTGCAGAGTGATGGTACTTTTTTTTTGGTTGCAGGATGCATTATTAAAGATACTGGAAATCACACACTTAAAATACTGAGGACATAATTCTTTACAGATTTACCTCTCATACTTCCATCATGCGTCTTTTCAAATTTTGCTCCATGTAAGTCTTTTTCAGTAGCAGAGATATTTTGACAAATGGAATTGAAAAATATATATATTTCTTACATGCCTCAATCAAACTTTCAACTATTAAAACACCTATTATCTTCTCCTGTTCACCTGGGTTGGATGAGACTGAAAACAAACGTATCAAAGCAACAATTCTTATTAAGTATAAACTCTGTTTTTTGTGCTATCTTAACCTACTTTTCAATTCACTCTAAAGCATTCAAAGCACACAGCCTTTGAAGTAGCCTATGCTCTCTGGTTTTCTTTTGCAAAGTACTGCATATGTCAGGTTCAGACAAAATACTAAAAATGACTATATATTTTATTAAAAGCCTATTTTTTCCATCTCTCTCTTTTTAACAAAAGTCTAATTTAGTTGTTGTTCCCTTAGGTACAAAGTACACAGTTCATAATTCATTTGATATAAAATGTCAGTTTACATTTTTCCACTTCTTTGATAAATGAGAAAAAACATGTACATTTCAATTTCCTTCTACCAGGTTTTACTAGCAGAAGCCCCCCTCCCATTGTGCTGCTCAAAGACCTTTCTGTTAAATTAAACATCAAGATTCAGAAACTGTAGGGAATGATATTTCCAAGACATACAGTACAAATATATGAGACTGGGAAAAAAGGTAATGATTTTTCCTACCAGTAAAGCGATCTCTCCCAAAGAGCATCTTTGATCCTTGAATTAGTTCTCAGTTATAATTTAATATATCAAAACTGTCAGCAGCTTCCCTTACATTTAGACATAAAATGATATAGTCAGCTCCACAAAGAGCAAAATATGACATTCAGGGGCTTGCTCTCCCAACATGTGCTTGTGCCTCTAAAGCCCATCAATATTAATGGAGAAAATGTGTGTACATCAAAGAAGATGGCAAAGAATTAATTTAATTGTATCTGTCATCATTAACTGTATGGAGAGTTTTTTCCTGTATAACCAGATCCTGCCAATGATCGATGCACAAAACTCCCAAGAAGAAGATTGGCACAATGCAAAGATCAGGCATTTAGTTCCAGAAACAAAAGTTATAATTAGGAAAAAAACATACACAGCACAGAAAAATTATTCTCTTATTTTCTCACTGAAAATTATTCTCTTACGTAACACACGAGGTCGAGCCCTATAAATCCCAACTACCACACTTAGAGAGTAAACAAGAATCCTTATCACTTCTGAAAATTTCCAACTGCAATGCTATGGTTGTCACTTCACATTACACTCTTGTACGACAGCTGTGGTATCAATAAATTAGCTGTATCAGAAAACAGCAATAGGATCACATTCAGGTACTCACGCTTACATCGCCTAACAACTTCGGGCCACAATGCCCAGAACGCAGGACCTGCCCCCTTCACTGCCCACACCTCACTGCAGACCACAGATTTCGCTCCCCCCCAGATTACAACGGTAGCATCTCTCTCTTCTTTCCAGTATAAAAGGCATTTATTTCTGCAGAGCTGCAACAGGACGGAGCCACTACTCTCCCCTTATCAACGAAGGGGGTCATTCCGCCATAGAAGGCTATCAGGGTGTTAAGACAACTATCAGGTAGTGCTAAAGAACACACCTACTGAAATCAGTGGAAGGATAATAAAAATGAAAATTCATAGCATCTTAGTTCATATTAAAATTATTAGGAACCTGCTGCTGAAGTTTTTGGGCAATATTATCAATTTCTTAAGAATAACCATCTGAAATAGGATTCTCAGTATGAAAAGCATTCAGACCTTCGGTGGAGGAGAAAGTAAGGAAATCTCACTGACTCAACTTCTCTTTTTTCTACATCTTCTATTAGAACTGTTTAGATAATCTAAAATTAGTCAAATAGCTCAAATTCACTCACTTTCTATTTATCTCAGAGTTCAATTCTGGTGAGATGTTTCATGGAGAGGTAATTCCATTTTAAGCTGAGGGACAAGAAGCAAAGCTGCCATACTTTGACATGTATATTACACTTGTCAGTGTTAGGGCAAATATAAAGCCTCTACCTTATTAAAAAAATATTAGTCATTTCAGCAGCCTAGTGCGAAATTCATTTGGTTAATAGCTGGAAAAAATCTAAAAATTAAATACTTCTTATTTAAATAGCAAGAATTAATCTAATTCAATACTGGACATATCCCACCGTAATATGAAATACCTGAATTCCCCAAAACTCTTATTTTACCACCCTGCTAGCCCAAAGATAACAGCATAGACTTTCCAGAAAAAAAGCAAAATAAGTAGGGGAAAGTTGAACTTCTACAGAAAATAAACAACTCCAGAGCAAATAAATGAGTTTATGGAGGAAAAGTACATTAATATTTGCAGCACACTTTAAGAATTTAGATACAAAGTTTAAGGTGTTTTTTATTCCGTTTCAAATCTATTACCAAATTACAGAGCTCCCAAATAGGAGTCATTTTTAACCTGAAAGGAAAGCAGCAAAAGCACTTCTACAGTTATGATATTTCAAAAAGACCAACTCTGTATTTGTCCCCAGCAAGAGAGACGAAAGAAAGAAATTTGATGTCCTCCACACTTTGCCCTCAGGAAGATCTTAAAAGCGAGTCTTATTTTTTTCCCCCTCAAGCTTTTTTGGTTTTGTTTCTTTTTGAATATGTAACACACATGAGAATACGTAAACGTCTCAGGCTGGCAGAACTTTGCTGGAGGCTTGCAAAGCCCACTGCAAACAGAAGAACTTCCAAGCTTCTTCAGCTGTGCAAAGCAGCACAGAAAAATGCCTGGCACTTTACGCAAGTGTTTTATGATCAGTAGACAAACCTACATAATCAAGATGCTTCTAGTACGGAAAGTATATAAAAAAAAAGAAATAAACAGGAAGGCATTGGCATTTGCTGAGAGCTTATCAAAATACCTGGAAAATTTAGGAGGAGGAATTATCAAAAATAATACAATAAAGTGAGCGTTTCAGAAAAGCAGCGGAAATGATTCTAGTAAAGTAACATAAGATTTCTTTCCATTCCTAAAGCTTACATACATATGAAAAGCAGTTTATCAGACAAATTAATGGTAGGATTTTTTCACATTTCTTTAGTATATTTTTATAAGGAATTTGAATATCCTTTTCTTGTAGAATTCCCTAAGCAGAAGCAGCATAGGTAATTTATCAAAAAGAATTTTAAGTGGACTGCTAAGCACTGAGTCTAGTTGAGGCTTATACAGAATAAAAAAAATGCATAAATAAGCTTAAGATTATATAAAAATTGCATACATCATGAAAATTGTGTCCCTTTTAATGTACAACTGAAATGTGTCTGAAAGAGGTTTATGGCATGGTAGGTATTCATTTGAAATAATGATCCACTGCTAAATCTCACAAGAGCTTGTTTTTCCTGCTATTATATTCTTCTGTTTTCTCAAAGTATGTTTTTTTCCAGTGTGAAAGCCACTCTGAAATCCACACATTTTTCCTCTAAGAGATCTTAAGTACTGCTTAGGACTCATGCTAAGACTAAGGCTTTGGAAAGACCTAGAATGGGAACCCCACATGGAGGTTAACTGCCTGATTACAGATGATCAGTCAGCTATTTCTAGCTCCTGCTCTAGCTGCTTCTGTCCTCTGGCACTTCTCAGACGAGCTAAAACATGGATATCCTTCTAGGCAACTAAAGCTGCAATTTCAATCACCTCCTCATCTTAGATGCTTCCGCAATTACAGAAAACACAAAGCAATGCAAGAACTAAAAAACAAAAGAGGAGTACAATCCTCTTGTACGAGAAATACAGTTACAATATTTTTGCAACTTTGCCTTGCATTGCATTCTGGCAATCTCCGGTTTTCAGGGTAGAGATTTACAATAAGGCACAATTTAAAGCAACCTGTGATGGTCCTGTATAATATGTGGAACTAGCCTAGGCCCTGACTAGCTACAGATTAAAAAGAAGATTAAGTGGGCACCTCTGTGCCACTGACTGCTGGAAACTGAAGAACCAACCTTTCCAAATGAGACCGACTTCTCTCTTCTCTCACGAGCAAAATGCAAAAACCAACCACCTCAGAACAAGAATAGGCACAGTATGAGCTCATTGAAAATTGTGCTGAACAGAGCAGGAGAGGGGAATAAAATAAGAAAGTAGAACTAATGAAAATGACAATCAGTTCAATACTGCAGAGGTTAGAGAAGAATTATTATTTCATTAGAACAACTCCCAGTTGGATTTTTGCAACCCTACCCTCATATCCCCATGAAATCATCTTTCTGGACAAGAGGAACCGGAATGGACTATTCACACAGCTTGCCACTGACACCCCTTAATTAGCTATGTCATTGATGAAAGACGTAGGACAGATCTTTTCCCCTCCATACTCTGTCTTGCTCTCTCAAACTATCTCTGGATAGTCACCGATATGGTCAGAATTTTTATTCAGACCTTTCTATTAACACACGCACATGCAATGGTTTGAATGTTTTCCTGTTTTTCATCAAAATCAGAGATTTTAGTATACAGAGACATCACACATGTTTCAGAATAATGTATTTATAAAAATAACTAAATATATATATAAATGAATACAACAGAATGATGCCAGATGCATCTCTTTTCTTTTTTTTCAACTATTTCTCCTTTGTTTTTCCATTTTTCAATGCTGTTTTAACTATTCTACCTTTAAAAGAAGTGATAGAAGAGAATGAAAGAGAAAAAAATGAAAAAGAAATAGAAGACATAAGAGGAAAAACCCTGAATATTATCCTATGCCAACAGCATGGGAGAGAAAAGAAAGAGAAATAAGAAAAGTATTAAATGTCTATGGAATACAAAGTATGACATACAGAAAATTCTCTCTCAAGAATTTTTATGATCTGACTCTTTTTTTTGTTCAAATCTATTTCTCAGCATCATGGAAAAACAAACCTATCTCACAGGAAAAATCCCAGCATATTCATGTGTGATTTTTATTCCTAAATAATTCTTGCCTAACATTGGTTTGCTCAGTTTACTGAATATTCACTCATCCAAAGAGTCCTGTTGGCTCCAGCGGTCAACTTTCATGAGCAAATGTTTCCAGATGTGATTCTAAGTTGTACGATGTGGTTCTTATTTGTTTGCATAATTAGATCAATGATCCCATGATGTGGTTCAATATCCAGTCTCAAAGGCCTTGCTACCCAAACTAACAGTGGCTGAAATCCTTTCGCTGCAAAGTGCCAGGCTCTGCAGACGGTGAACAAACATCAGCGGCCATAAATATGTAGGCTCACTTTTTGCTCCTGTAGCTCAAGCTTGCAGGCAGAAGCATGCAGCAAGCTGTATACAAACAGCAAGGGACCACTGAAGGGTACGTGTGTACAAGTACAAGGCCAAATCTGACCACTTTCAAGACAGTCCTATGTCATGCAAATCACAGACACAAGATATAAACCAGCAACGCATTCCATACATCATGACAAACATTGAAGAGATACTTTACAACTTAGGTAGCGCTTTTTCTTTTTTTTTTTTTTTTCTTTTGCTTTTACATATTTTATAGGGAACAGGAATATAGGTCAAGTTTTTTTGAGGCTCTTTTCTACAGATAAAGCAGCAGATTATAGTTCATAATCTCCAATCCAGGTAACCACAGGAAGACAGCCCACAGGTGGCATCAAGATGTTATCTGTTATCTTTATTCTTTCCATGAGGTACAGAACTGTGACTCACAACAACCTCTTGTCATTCATTATCTGGCATTTCAGACCTTTTCTTTTTACTTTCTGCCTACCTAAATTACACTTTTTTATTTCTCCTGCATACCTCCTTGTATGACTCAAACAATCCATTTCACCTTCATAAATGACCAAAAATAAATACTATGCACTTACTTTTAAAGAGACATTTTCAAATTAAATAAAAAAAAAAAAGAGAAAAACACATTCAGCAGCACAACATAAAACATATATGGTAGATACCTGCTTCCAGATTATCACTTTGCCCAGTTATTTTAAATGTATTATTTGCATTCTGGTAGCACAATGTGCATAGAACCATAGAATGCCTAAGGTTGGCAGGGACCTCTAGAGGTCATCTAGTCCAACCCCCCTGCACACGCAGGGCCACCTAGAGCACGTGGCACAGGGCTGCATCCAAGCAGGTCTTGAAGATCTCCAGAGAAGGAGACTCCACAACCTCTCTGGGCAGCCTGTTCCAGTGCTCTGTCACCCTCACCGTCAAGAAGTTCTTCCTTAAGTTCCCGTGGAACTTTTTATGCTTCAGTTTGTGGCCATTTCCTCTGGTTCTGTCAGTGACCACCAGTGAAAAGAGGCCAGCCCCATCCTCCTCATTGCCTCCCTTGAGGCACTTATAGACACAGATCAGGTCCCCTCTCAGCCTTCTCTTCTCCAGGCTGAACAAGCCCAGCTCCCTCAGCCTCTCCTCACAGGGCAGATGTTCCAGGCCCCTGATCATCCTCGTGGCCCTGCGCTGGACTCTCTCCAGCAGCTCCACATCCCTCTGGTACTGTGGGGCCCAGAACTGGACACAGTGCTCCAAATGTGGCCTCACCAGAGCTGAGTAGAGGGGCAGGATCACCTCCCTCGACCTGCTGGAGACGCTCCTCTTAATGCACCCCAGGACCCCATTGGCCTTCTTGGCCACGAGGGCACCCTGCTGCCTCATGGTCAACCTGTCGTCCACCATGACGCCCAGGTCCTTCTCTGCAGAGCTGCTCTCCAGCAGGTCGGTCCCCAGCCTGTACTGGTGTCTGGGGTTATTTCTGCCCAGGTGCAGGACCGTGCACTTGGCCTTGTTGAATTCCATGAGGTTTTTGACCGCCCAGTTGTCTAGTCTGTCCAGGTCCCTCCAGATGGCAGCGCAGCCCTCTGGAGTATCCGCTACTCCTCCCAGCTTCGTATCATCTGCAAACTTGCTAAGGGAGCCCTCTGTGCCTTCATCCAGGTCATTGATGAATAAATTGAACAGGACTGGACCGAGGACTGACCCCTGGGGGACTCAGCTCAACACAGGTCTCCAACTAGACTCTGCACCGCTGATCACCACCCTCTGAGCTCTGCCATCTAGCCAATTCCCAATCCACCTCACTGTCCACTGATCCATCCCACACCTCCGGAGCTTGTCTAGGAGGATGTTGTGAGGGACGGTGTCAAAAGCCTTGGTGAAGTCCAGGTAGATGACATCCACCGCTCTCCCCTCATCTATCCAGCCGGTCATCCCATCATAGAAGGCTATCAGGTTAGTCAAGCATGATTTCCCTTTAGCGAATATTAGATTAGTGAGTAATAAAGTAATCAGAAAGTTTCTCTTAAAAAAAACCTTCATTTTAGATAGAATAAATCAAGCAATGGAACATTTTACAGGGCATCTCATTCCCCTTTTATGTTGGGATTTTGAAAGAAAAGCCAGGGAACTGGTGGATTTACCAGGAGTATGATCTCTTAACAGGAGTTAGTGCTACTTTCATCTCTGTTAACTTAACATCACCTACTACACTGCAACCACAAACAAATGGAATCCTCTGTATGTTACTGTGCCAGAAATAATACTTAATAATAAGAAAAATACATAAACTAAGTGCTCTGCACAGAAGCTCTTCTCCCAGATTTTTGCAGTTTTATGACCTCTGTATCATTTCAATTCATTTTCTTAAATAAATTAATTCTAAAACAATTTTCTATTGACACCTTTTACTGGCTGGCATCCTCAAGTTAACGGGAAACCTCCACTAGTACATTATTTTTTTTACAACTTCTGCTGAAAGAAGTTTAGGACAGGATAAATAGAACAAATTTATTCTTTTTGGAAAAAATATAAAACTCGAAAGAATCTACTTCTACCTTTGCGGTATGAAATTTGTCACTAATCATTTTAAACTATGCCCTTTTATGCTTCTTCCATCTCTTTTAGCTTTCTATGCAGTTCTTTGATGTAACAAAGACAGTTTCAGACAAGATTTCTGTTCATCTGGAAAAAAAAGCTTTAAGTCTTGAGGCAAAAAGCAGTGTATTTAAAATTTATATACTCTATAATGCCTTTGTTCTGAACTTGAACATCCTGAAAAACTTCTCTGCTTTCTTTTGCCTCCCGACTCTGAAGATCATTTGTTCTCATGGTTTCAGCTTCTTATTATGCAACAGTGACTTTAACTGGTGGTTCCAGCATTTAAGTACATGCACAGTCATGGCTGACCCTTTCTGATCAATTGCCAATCCATACAGGTTTGACTGATAAAAGAGCCAATTACATTTAAGCAAATTAAGGGACATCACCAATGTCAACCACTTATTAAACTGAATGCTGAATTCCATGCATACAAAACACTAATGCACCAAGTCCCATTAAGAGTTGAAATCCTAACCCCATTAGTAACTCCAGACCACTGCAGGGTAAGGGTCAAAAGAAAGTTTCATATTTATGGATTAACATTTGGATTCAGTTTTTATTTTTTTTTTAATCTTTCCTAAGAACTCTTGAACCTGAACTGCAATTTTAGTCAAGAGCTTAAATAAAATATATTCCTTATTTCTAATTTTTTAAAGCATTTACTTTAAGCATGGCAAATCAGTTTGATGAGAGATTAAGATACATTCAATCAGGTAACTGTTAAGATTCAGTGTACTTTATAAATATTGTGTAATATATTTTAAATAAAAATGAAAGGAAGGAGATGTGTGTTAAAAGAAAATATACATTATTAAATACAGCAATTTCAGTAGTAATTTCAGCAGCGATTTCAAAACAGAATTCTTTCTCCTCTTATCTCCCTCATCATCTAGTGTACTTTGTTACACTATCTTGCAAACTCCAAAATGTGCTCTCCACAAGGCAAATTTTCAAACAGCATTTTTGTTATCCTTGAAAAGGGAATGCTACATTTTTACAGTCATTAAAATAGGTAATTTTGTATAAAATTAATCAGGTATTACTTTTTGACAAAGACAGACTCCTGTCTAAGCAAAATTTTGGTCATTGAAGTTAAAAGTAAAATTCCTGTTGATTTCCCTAAGAACTTTATTTCATTTGATTTTTGGAAAGTATTTGCTAAAGAAAACACTCAGCATAGCCCATTGTAAAATTACCACTATACTCATAATTCTGTATGGATTGGAATTTTATGGCACTCAAAGAGTCATTATAATAGGAATCTTAGGAAAATGAATATACATTGTCCTAGATATGCACATACGTGTATGTGCATATGTGGTGAGATAGTGTGTGTGTATTTCTCTCATATGCACTGCTTCATTTACTATTCATTTTACTACAGATCACAGTCCACTGGACAATAGTATGGAAGATTTCTTTAATAACTCTCACTGCTAATTTAATTCTACTTAAACACACATATTCTAGTGAATGCCACATGCTTTTCAGCATGATTTTATGTGTAAATCAGGATAATATGTTTTCAGATCATTAACTAAAAGGAAGCATGAACTAAAACCTATTTAATCAATGAGGTATTGCTTTTAAACTACCACAAGGTCATAAAAAAGATAATTTCAAAGCTATAAGTTTTCTAATTGTAATCAACAACAATCTAATGATGAAAGAAAGTATATCCTAATGGCTGTCATAAACTTGTTCACATCCTTGCCTATCTTTAAAGATCTTTTACCTTTCCATTTGGTAGAATTTTTTTATCAAATTTTGCAGTTTCTACATGCAAAATTGAACTGTTTCACTGAAATGAAACTGCTTTACAGTTATATAATAATCTGGATTTGTTTTTTATTGGGTACAAATTAGCAAACAAATTTGAAATGTATGAAATGTGATGTGCCCCTTCTTTTCTTGCTCTGCAATTCACTAGGATGTCCATGAAAAGAAAGTACATACACATAAGCTGTAAAGTTGCACTTTAATTTCAAAACTCTGCATGTAGGTTGTTTAGAGAGTACTTAATCCATTCTGTTATTTCACATTTTTATTAAGAAAACATCCAAAGTGGAACAGAGCCTTATTCAGTGTAAATCAGTACACTGTAACTGCCTCCCTTAGTGCTACACTGGTATGTAGATTCTAGCTTAATATACTATTAAAAATTAATATTACCATTATTAAAGACATTTTCTAAATATATGTATTCACTGCACCTTGTGAGCACGTACAACTCCTAGTCAAAGACAGAACACAAAATGCAAGTGAACGCCTCTATGTTCTTACATTAGATTAGCCCCCCACGATAGAATCTAACACCGTTTATTAAAAAAAAAGTACTTACTTCATTTTGCACACACCTACTGCTATCTGTACAGCTACCTGTTTGCACTTTCTACTTTTTAAAATGAGCAATGTGACAAATTAAAAGCTGAAATAATTTTGTTAGTAAGAACTACTAACACAAACATATTTCCTGCCCTTTCAGTCCCCTGTTGCAATAATAAATAATGCTTTGTTCAACAGAGCATTTGTGTAATTGTTGCATGCGTAGAAACAGCACTTTTTCATACTTACCTCCTGGAGGCATGACTACTGTTATAGCATCACTTATCAAGCTGCCTTGGCTGTTGGAAACATTCACCCATACTGTGTAGTTAGAAAACGGAATCAGTCCTTTAATGGGTACCCACACATTGGATTCTTTGCTGCTGTGTAAGATCTGAGTGCCATTTACAGTGGAATAATTAGTGTTAGCTGTTAAGAAAAAAAAGTTGGGGAGAATAAATGTTAGCTTTTGCATTTGCTACAGTTGGCCATTCTATATGAATTAAAGCTTCCTTGTACTGAAATGAAAGTTGTCATTGATATCAAAAACACCAAGAAATGCCTGCATTTGAAATATAAATACTATTCACCATTTTCTCTTCCTTTTGTCAACACCTCTGAAACCTGTAAAAATGCGTCTACCATTCGGTTGCAAAACTGACTGCTGCATATTGCCATCAGAAACCAGTTAGCAGAAATTACTAGTGCTCTAGAACAAATGTGCAAGAACTGCAAATCCAAATCTGATTAGTGTCACTCAAAAATGAAAGCCAATTCTTATCACTGTGAATAAGTGACAAAATACTCTTTGAATGTATTAGAAAGGCATTTAAGAGTTTCTTAGCTATGAAAGCTACCTCACTTCATTACATACGTAAGAATTACTCATCTTCATTAAGAAATGTATGCTTTCCACTGTGGCCCTTAATCTACTCAAAAACAAAATAAGGATCTGATGTATTCTGTTTATCTGTTGAAATCATTAGGTGACACAACAGCAATCTAAGTGTGCTTACAATCCTTTAAAGGTTCCAAATTTAAGGCATAAAAATATTCCATCCTATAACAAAATAAACCTCTTCAGGATACCTAATATGTAAGACTGAATGTAAAAAATGTGTATGTGGAGGGGGAAAAAAAGTTCCTGAAGATTTCACTCATGTATTTGAGAGCAAAGCTAAGCTCATTTAAAGATTATCCAATATTGTGAACATATAAAGTGCTATATAAATGATTAATATTAGTACTACTATCCATCACTGAATGGAGAGCTCTCACACTGAAGTCGATGGAAATTCTTCATTACAAGTAACAGCAGAACCACACAAGTCTCAGAAACAACAGTTATGAAAATGAGATTAAACAGAATATGAGTACTAAAAATATCTTAAATTAATTACGGCATCATCACAAGCAGCAGCCTGAATGCTTGAGTCCGAGTTCTTTACAAAATCTAAAATGATAAAAGAAACCCAACACAGATAGCTAAATGATTAAAGATACCAACAAAGTACCTTGCTCTCACTGTCACAGTTGCTCTACATATGACCACACTGTTTGTGACTTAGTATTTACATCAACCACCTGACAACGTAGTTGTCGTACACAACTATTGTTTACTAACAACAGTAAAGCCAGTAGAAACGGTCAAATGACGTATACATTCTTACAATCCAAGTGATCTGAAAAATGCTATTGTTGATGAATCAAAGAAGACAAGCTAGATTCAAACCTCAAGCATAAAGTAAGCTGCCAACAGTAATTTATCTGCCCATTTCATGAGAAAATTCAGCTTATTTATTCCATCTAAAATGCAGTTTTAACATGCTAATATTTTTTATTCTCATCTACCTTGTTCCAAAACGAAAGTATGCATTTTTTTCTGCTGATGTTTTTATTTCACTATTAACCTTTCCTCCAATGGCTAGCAAGACTATATTTTAAAAAGTACAGTTTGGAGAAAGAGAAAAAGAACTAAAGAATAACACTCTATTCAAAGTTGCCCGGATAACAACATTAATATACAGTAATTATACAATTAGTTGTAACATTAAATTCTAGTTATAGCAGAGTGATTACTCGGCAATTATAAGAAGTATATAATTACTCAATAATTAGGAGAAGTATGTAATTACATAACCATTTTATTCAGCTTAGAAATGAACCTGCAAATTTACAATGAGTTAGACAACACAGCAGTTCAAAATTTTTCATTTCTTCTAATAAAAACGTGAGGAGTACTTCCATGTTTCCCAACCTAAATTTTAAACAGACAAAAGGGTTTTTATCCCTGCTGCCAGCCAACAGCTGCTGGCAAATAAAATATTAGAGGAATAATTTTAAAATTCAGGGCTTGCTCAGAATGACTAGCAATATACAGCTTTGCTTCTTCTCACTGCTTGGACTTTGCTTTCAGTGGGCTGGAAAATGCAGACACATAGGTTCAGCCTGGCAGAAAGTGATACAGCGATAACCCTGTCATATCACTGCAAGCCATTCCTGCCTCGAGTGCCTCAGGACGGAGCCTATTTGTGAGTATAAGTGGATGATGCCCCTCTCTTTCCATTTCTCATGTGGATGCTTCTCTCCATCCTGCTCACGGTTCCAAGTTTCACCTACCAGAAAAGGTGCCACATTGCTAAACAAAACCTCTCTCAGACCCTGCATAAAATTTTAAGAGACATTGTTTCATTTTGGACATTTTTTGCTCTAATACTTACTCCTTTCTGTGTTTTTTTTTTTTTTGCTTTCTCTCTCCTGACATGAACTGTCACTACTGCTTCAGTAAGGAAGACATCCTCAAGAAACAGCAAGAACAACAGGGCTAAGAAGGCAGAAAAACAACTTTCAGGACTTGTTTATCCCAGTCTTCCAAACTTTCAGCACCCTTGCCAACAGATGAATTCAGAATCAGGAGGTTTCAGAGTCCCTATCACCTTTAACTTGTACAAAAACTAGACCCTTTGCAGATATCAACAGCTTCTCCATACTCCTTAATCTTTCCCATATTCATAATAGGTTTTGTTCTTTTGTTAGCTTTCCTCTTACTAAAGCTCTCTATATTTCTGTCAATATCTCTAAGGGATTTCTTTGGCCTATGGTTGGTATTAGAAAAAAAAAAAAAAAGGGTACTGCTCCCAGGTTATTCTCACTTTACACCAAGTGCAAGTACCTCAGCTCTTCCTCTCCTTGTTTCATGAAGAGTTTATGTCCTTAGTTCATCAGCTTGCTCTACCCTCACTTATGCTGTTTATTTAATAAAGCTTTATTCCAAACTTACATATTTAATCAGGTCACTGTTACAGTACTCAGAGTCTTCCAAGCATTTTGTTTTTAACCCTTGCACTGCTGCGATCTTGTGAAAGAGCTACTGTGCTGCTACTTTTTTTTTTTGCTTCTCTAAAATGCAAACACAGTTAGAGACCTTTTATATCTTATTATCAGGAAAATACTAAGTATGGCACTCTGTGAACACAAGCTATATAAAAAAGTAAAGAGGCAGAAATTGAGTACAGTAATTGTAGAGAGATTTTTAACCCACAAAGAATGAAGCCACAGTCAGATATATGCACAGAAGTACTTGTTTGCAAATGAAGAGTTGTCTTGAAAGACCAGCTACCTCTCTATAAAGGAAATAGTTTTCTCTTCCAATTTTTGAAGAAACACTATCCAAATGAAGAAAATAGGGCAAAGAGGTATCCATACACAGCACCTATCTATTCTATTACAAACCACAGTTTAAAATGGCCTTACACAGGACTCTAGCTGGTGAGCATTTGCACTTAAAGGTTCTCTGTATTTTTGGCTGCACAGACCAAAGGGGTTTCCAAAGATGACACGCATCTCTGATATCAAGCACTAGTGTAAATAGGTGAATATAACACATGTGGGCCGGTGGTGCGTAAATTACTGCTGTCCTGGGTCCGTCATCCTGTGGGGTTCACTAGATTGAAATAACATAAATGGGTATCCTTTTCCATTCTTGTTATAATCATTGTCACAAGAATTTTAATGCCTCATATATTCCGTAATTTTTTTCTCTGTGCTGTACTGCTCTGACCTTTTCAATATTCTGTAATTTGACTGGCTGGCCATTTCAAGCTCTCTCCTTTTTACAGCCTTATTAACTTGTGGGGAAGAGGTGAAACGGAGAGCCAATCAGAATACCTAATATTGCAAAGGTCACGTAGTACAGTATAGTATCAGCAGGCACCGAATACTGTATATTAGTCATTAGTGTTCTGATATCTTATTCATGTGACAAAGGTTGTAAGGAGCGCAGAAAATGGCACAACATGAAACCACTGCGATGGGAGAAAAAAGGAACAAGCCAAACCAAACACATTCTTATACTGAAAAACTGTACTTTTTTCCCCCAGGATTTGCACTATTTAAAGGTATTCCTCTCAGCTGAATCAAAATTAAAAGCTTTACGTGGAAAGGTAATAAATTGAGGTTTGCTTTCCATTTCCTAAACAGCAAAACCTCATTTTTCATATGCATGCACAGTCTTCTCAAAACCCCTGAATATTTTTACTACTATTACTGTTTGCACTTAGGCTTATTAAAGTAATACATTTAAACACAACCATTTTAATGCATCCATATCACAAAAAACATCGACACAACTATAACTGCTGTTGACTGCAGGAAGTAAGGAGGTTAAGTGAGTGAAAAATATCACTGGCTGCTTGCTTGTTTTTCTTTCTGTAATCATCAAGAGCTGGCCACTATTACACAGATGATATTGGCTAAAATCTAGGGTGTATGGTGTGCTATTTATAGTGTACTACAGACTGGCCTACTGCTCACTTTATCTCCAGAACTGTCTGAATATACATGACATTACAGGTTCATTACTTGTAAAATGCAGGGAGCATTCACCTAAAAAGATATTTAGGCCAGAAACACTTCAGTCTTGATTATCACAAAAGCTATGACATATTTTAAAAGCTATTATTTTCTTTCAATATTATTTCTAGAAAACAGGAGGCTTTATCCACAAGTACAGTTATTTTTATGCCTACTTTATAGATAAAGAGGTTAAGCATCTTATCTTAAATTGCAGAAGACGCTAAAATTAGAAAAGCAGAAAAACAAAAATGAAACAAAAACTCCTCACTTATTCATTCTCTGTTCTCATTTCCATTTTGTCTAGTCCTGACTAAGCACAAATTTCTGCCCCTGCTCTGATTCCTGGTTCTGTGTCACTAAGTTTTCTAGGGAAAATTCCCTGAACATGTACACTTCCTCTTCTATAAGCTCATTCTTTTGTCCATTAGTTTTGCCTATTCTTCAGCCTCATTAACTCCCACACAAGGTATTCCTTTCCTCCCAACCAGGATTTTTCTTCCCTCCCTCTCTCCCTTCGCTAGTTTTCCTAGCCATATTCAGAATCAAAAACGCGATATTCCATTAGTTCTATCCCACTGACAACAGCTAAATATCTTGCCCCATCATTTTGGTGACTATCCCTTCCTAACCAGTACCATAATTAACTCTTTTATAAGTATTTTCATATTACAATTATCTCATGAAGTGTTAGTCAGGCTTTGATTTGACCCCCTCTCCCATTTTTCACAAGCATTTTTCCTGCCCAGATGATGCACTGATGCTTTTTGACTCTGCTCCTGAGTCAACAGATGCACTGTAGATTATGGTCTTAATGGTCTTAATCCAGAAAACTCAGGCCAAAACTTAAGGACTCTCCTATAGAGGACCTGCAGTCCCACTCTTAGGGGTCAGTTGCTTGACGGGGCAATAGGTAACTAAAAAGTACTATGGTAAAATGGAAAAACTATGAATCCAAAATATTCACCTTCTCCTGTAAATAATGAACACTTCACATTATTCTAATTGAAACAATTTATTTTCTCTTCCTGATAATTAGAATATCTTTTGGTTTTAAGAGTGGAAGATGAAATTCTAAAGAAGAAAAAAAAAGTCCATTTCACCATCTCTGAAAGCCCAGAGACACAGGCTTAGCTTGTGATCATATTGCTCAGTTTATTTCTTTAATAACTCAAGTTTCCTCACTATAAAACAGGCAAAGGTACCTTCTGTGACATTTCCCAGACTTGAATTTGACTGTCCTGAGGTTTACAGCGTGCATATGCTGAACCTAACGCTTGAACGATGTCTGTACTATACTGACGCCCCCAAATCTGCATCATACGGGTTCCTTCCAGTCTACAATTACTGAACGTGCTTGAAAATCTGTACTAAGTGACTCCTTGCTACTACTTCTAGCTGTAGTTAGTGCCTTCTGTCCCTACCTAGTAGCAGCACATAAATGAAGATTATCACAGTATCTGGTTTTGGAATCTGTTCCCATAATTCATGGACGCCAATAAGAATTTTCCATTCTCCAGGGACACTATCAGAAGGAGACTAGCTAAATACACAGAGTAGGACTGGGAGTCTCAAATCCATAATCAAATATCTAGATTGATTGTGTCACTTGCACTTGTATTGATTTCAATTGGAGCAGTTGACCCAAGGGAATAATGAAAACGTGGAATAAAACTGATTTATGAGAACAAAATAAATCCTTTTGTGAGTGGTAATGAATTGGTACTATTTAACCCTTTCAATCACAAAGGGAAAACACTATTTATTTGTTCAGAATGCTGAGTTAGCAAAAAGAAGTCATATAAAAAATGCCAATACTGCCAAATGCCATTACACTTGGTTGTAATACTCCAGAAGGAATGAGCTCTAAACTTGATCTAGGATTTTTTATTTGACATGAGACATTCTTTCAGCTTTTCCAATCACTTTAGATAAGACATCATAAATGATGCACCTGTAGATGAAAGGAACCATAGAATCACTCAGGTGAGTGTTTGATGTATTTATAGGGTAGTTCTCCGTTCAAAGCAAAACTGTGTAGAATTATATAAATATCATTGCTAACTGGACATATCAGCCCTAAGAAGGCCTATCATAATATCTTGACCTTTCTGACATAACACAAGAAAGTTAAATAGTCAGAATCTGGTGTGATCGCTATTATACAGTCCCAACAAAAACTTCTTCAAGTCTTGCCAAACCCAATTTTCATCATACTTTCTCTATTCTGAGAAAATAGAAGGGTTTTACAGTAGTCTCTAAAGATCATCAGATTTACTTGGTATCAATACATACAACTATCTATGCCAAGTTTCTTCATGTGGGGAAACACAAGCAATTTTTATATGCCAACTGTCCTACATTGCTTTCTGCACTTGGGATTTATCAGAGATACCTAAACACTGCTAATTTAGTCCCTCAGTCTTCAAAAGAGATTAAAAACTGTAAAGAACATTCATTAACTAGAAGATTGTTTTCACAAGAGAACTGTTGAGCCAATTCCCTTTTATTTGATACTGTTTACCAGTGCTATCTCCAGAAGAATAAGTATTATTCCCTAGGCTATTCTGAGGGAAGAGGGATGGACTTAAAGACTTTCCTGCTATTGGCAGTCATTAGGAATTAGGGTCTAATACAGATCTCTCAGAAATGGGCTCAACCTCACGTACTCACTTCGTAATATGAAAGTTAATCAACTACAAGACCCAATATAAAAAACAGACCACCGTATATGTGTGAAAATATATGAATAAACAAATGCAGATCAGTTAAAAGACTATTCATAGTCTGATGCTAGGGTGTAATCAAAGAAATAGTCCAATGAAGAAATGAGAGGCTTTCTTTTGCTTTTCACCAAGACACTGGCACTAGGAAATAGAAGTGAGCAGCATATGTGATGCTGAAGGAAATCAAGCTAGTAGTTGGTGTATTGTGAAGCTGTTCAAAAACTACTGAAGCTTGACTAAACTTTACCCGATAATCATCCTAAAGTGTGTACAATACTGTTCGTTTTCTAGCCATAAAAATCTAACTTTAAATGGTCTATTACTTAAAGCTGAAAGTCCTCTAAATCCCGCTCTAGTGAACAGCTTAAAGACAGTTATTCAGCAATAGAGGATGCAGCCCCTTTTTTTTCCCTCTTCAAGCATCTTTAGGACAAGTGCTTAACCTCCATTTCAGTTAACAGTAATACCCAGCACTTACAGTCTGAAAACATATGCACGTTAACTATTAATCCTGGCAATGCTGCAGAGAGGTAGATAGATATTATTATTGTCATGTTACAAACACGCAAACAGCTACAGAGGGGTTAAGTGATTTGCCCAAGGTCGCAAGGGCAGATGAGATGCATGCAAAAGATTTATGATTGCCCAGTAATGCCCTCAGTTCACCAGACCAACCACAGTGCAATTTCACTAGGATCTAGAAACATCAAAGGAATTCCACAGCTGTAATTTTCTTTTCTTTCTCTCTCTTTTTCTCCTCCCAACCCCCGTCTAAAGCTAAACTCTTCATGAACAACTATGAACTGCAGTATAATGCCTTCAGAGGCTGTAAATAATTGTCTACCGGAATCCTACAGAAATGCAGCCTTTTACATGGGCTGAGCATGTGTCCCAATGTGAATCAGGCTTTGGGCTGGTTCACTACCATAAAACTTTGCCCCAGTATTATTGTGAAAAGCATTCGGAGTGGGGCTTACATGCAAAGTTTTATTAGTGGGGTCTGCAACCAATGGCATAGCTCATCTCTAATGATGGATAGAGGGAGGGAAAGAAGGAGAGAAGGAGACAGGCAGAAATTGGAAAAACCTCCTTAATTACAAGCTTGGAAAAGCAGCTCTGGGTTCCCAAGCAAGCTTCTTTCTCTGGGGGGGTGGGGAGGACATCTTTTTAATGCAGCAGATGGTGATCAGATGAGGAAGACAAGGCTGCAGTTGACAGCAATGATGACCATGATGATGATGATTTTCACCACACTGTTCCCCTACCACTGCTTTTCACTGGGACTCGCTCAAATGCCTATTGATTGGTCTCATTATGATGCTATTAGTGCTGAATGTAGTATGTTATCATGGTGCAAGTGTTGCACACATTTGGCATTACACTTCTGTGTACATATACTAATGGATAAGATCAAGCATTTAAATGAATAAAATCCAGAGAAATCCATTTTGTCGTATACTATGTTTGGGAAGGCAAAGCAGGGAGCAAAGGGGTGATTTTCCTGTCAATAGCAGCTGCTCCCATAAAAACCTACTGTGATGACACTACGAGGTGCAGGTGCAGGTCCATGAGAAAGGTAATTTCAGAATAACAGCATGAGAACTAAAAATACTGCCAAAGACTCTGGAAAACCCTGTCTCTCTGCCTCAAAGAAAGTTACAGAGCTGCAAATAGCAGGTCTTTAGCATTACTAAAGCTAATGCACTAAGGTATCTAAGGCACCAACTCAGGATCATAGAATGCCTAAGGTTGGAAGGGACCTCTACAGTCATCTAGTCCAACCCCCCTGCACACGCAGGGCCACCTAGAACACGTGGCACAGGGCTGCATCCAAGCGGGTCTTGAAGATCTCCAGAGAAGGAGACTCCACAACCTCTCTGGGCAGCCTGTTCCAGTGCTCTGTCACCCTCACCGTCAAGAAGTTCTTCCTTAAGTTCCCGTGGAACTTTTTATGCTTCAATTTGTGGCCATTTCCTCTGGTTCTGTCAGTGACCACCACTGAAAAGAGGCCAGCCCCATGCTCCTCACTGCCTCCCTTGAGGTACTTGTACACACTGATCAGGTCCCCTCTCAGCCTTCTCTTCTCCAGGCTGAACAAGCCCAGCTCCCTCAGCCTCTCCTCACAGGGCAGATGTTCCAGGCCCCTGATCATCCTCGTGGCCCTGCGCTGGACTCTCTCCAGCAGCTCCACATCCCTCTTGTACTGGGGGGCCCAGAACTGGACACAGTGCTCCAGATGTGGCCTCACCAGGGCTGAGCAGAGGGGCAGGATCACCTCCCTCGACCTGCTGGAGATGCTCCTCTTAATGCACCCCAGGACCCCATTGGCCTTCTTGGCCACGAGGGCACACTGCTGCCTCATGGTCAACCTGTCGTCCACCATGACGCCCAGGTCCTTCTCTGCAGAGCTGCTCTCCAGCAGGTCGGTCCCCAGCCTGTACTGGTGTCTGGGGTTATTTCTCCCCAGGTGCAGGACCGTGCACTTGGCCTTGTTGAATTTCATGAGGTTTCTCACTGCCCAGTTGTCCTGTCTGTCCAGGTCCCACTGAATGGCAGCGCAGCCCTCTGGGGTATCAAGAAGAACAACAGACTATAGTATACCAAAATCTACTACATAGTAAGAAGGTAACTGGTAAAACGCTGATATAACTGATACACATACTTTTCCAGAGAGTCAAATAAGGATTCATTTTGAAAACTTTACTCTCTAAGCTGAAGGACCTCTACTGTCCTCAGCCTAACTTGCTGAAGAATGGAATAATCCTATTAAGTTAAAACTGTTGTGCCTTTTAAAATAAAAATAAAAATAAAAATAAAAATAAAAATAAAAATCAGAGATTACTACCAGAGAATTCAGGCTGAATGTAGCCTGAAGAATGCATGCAATTACCATGCAATCCTATATTAGTGAAATTGCGGTGAATTTTGCGATCACAATAGATAATAATCTGTCCCTGGCACGAGACACAAAGTAAAAGGCATCTTTGGTAAGTGACTGAAAACAGGAAGAGCACAGCTTTGAAATCTACCTGCTTTGGAAAAAACAAACAAACAAAAAGCTTTTTTACTACCAGCTTCTCAGGCTCAGTAGCTGCTCAATAATAAGCTAAAAAAATAGCAACTGCTTTATGAAATATCACTCATTTTCAAGACAAGCCATGCTTTGCTTACCTATAAGGAACAATTAGAACTTCCTTCTAAAAGATTATTTTGCCAAGATCGACGACATCAACTTTTTTCCTATTGTCAGATACTGCATGCTAATGTACACATGGATATTTATATTTTGAAGTAATTATGCAAACAAAGAATTGTGATTCTTATGCCTAAAAGAAAGCCTCCAGATTTACACTGCACTAATGTAGTCACATGCAGTCTTTCAGGACTTCAGTCTTCCAAAGAGATACCATGACTTAAAAGACTTGAGGCAAGACAACTTGCAGGAAAACATGTTGCCCAGAGTATTGCAGACTTGGGACAGACTCCCCACTTCGTGAAAACCTATCTGATCCCAATTTGCAGTTTGGTGAGAAAATACTTGTCTGGAAAACACACTAGCATAAATCAGAATGATGAAACAGACTTAGCAAGGTTCCTCCCTGTGTTTGAACAAATACTTGTAAAGAAAAATTCTCAGAAGAGTATTTAAAATATAAAAGGAAGGCTAACTGATACAGAAATCCTCTTGCAAAATTTCTCTCGCATATATTGTTAAGTCATGGTCAAATTACCCCCGCAAAAAGAAAAATTATCAGCATCCTCCTCTGTTGGCAGAAAATCCAAACTACACCTGCTGATCTGCATTTTACACTTGCAATTCCACAATAGCCTTTCCAGTCAGTTTATCTTACGTCCTCTTGCAGTTTGGCTATAGATAAATGTTGGCGAGGAGCATGTTAACTACACAAAAATAAATGCCATCAAGAGCAATAAAACTATACAGCAATGAAAAACTAGGATATGCATTAAAAATATATTTATATTGCATATTTAAGCATGGCAAAAGTCAGTCAATGACAAACTTAAAGGTTTGTTCAGTTAGAACATTGTTTTGTTTTTATGCTTATTAGAGATTTTACTGATACATCATAGGTTTTACTGTAAAATCATAAATACACCCCTCAAAAACAGCATCTTTACTTTTTTTTTGCAAATAATCTGACCCTATTAGAGCACAGTCTAGCATGAAATGCAACTTATTATATAATCTCTCAAACTGTTTAATAAATTTTTAATTCCTACGAGATGCACATATTGGAAAACTCAGCTAGACAGAAAGCTAGATGATATCTTAAATAAATATGACGAATGGCAGACCTATTTGGTGGAAAGCCAGTTTATATAAAATCTAAGACAGTCAGACACAGATGTGCGTGTGTGAAATTTGAAAGGTTGGAATAGGACAAAAAGGCAGCTAAGCCTGGGGACATCTACAGAATCTTCAGCATAAGATCAGCTGACTTCTCAAAAGTGTTGGAATAACAAGTTCATGACAGAGAAAGTGTTAAGTTACATGTTATTTAAACACTTTCCATGTCATCAACCCGCTATCTCAACATACCATATGCTATAGTAGGTCACTGATAAGATAACAACATATCAAGCAGAGTTTCACCATATACATTAGGGAGGGTGTTGTAAAAATATAGAAATAGAGCATGCATTAGAAAAGATTGCTTTCTTTTATAGTGGTATCCATTGCCCTGTCCAGGGGCTGTACTTATGCAGAAGGATTTCAGCACTTCAGGAAATGTATATCTCATGAGTCCATCCTTCAAAGGCTGAACATCTCTTTAAAAAATGGAGATATTATAGGTTTGAATTAGACCTACCAGGCCCCATGTAGTTAAGTTACATGGAAAAAGAGAGTGATCTAAATCTCATAATCTCAACCCTTTGATCAAACACAATACCCACCATGTTATCAAATTACAGGTATCTCTGAAATATGCCCTCGCACACTTAAATATTTATTTGGGCTTCTATAGCTTCATTCCTTTCTCTCAGCTTCAATATTTCCATTTGATTTAAAAACATCTAAGT
>VWPW01004614.1:1660264-1820264 GCA_013389825.1 Crypturellus undulatus | reverse complement strand
ATTGGAGAAATGAATATCAACTATTTTTTCTATTGAAAAGGATTAAGATATTCTTAAAACCTAAGTAGTAATCTACGTCACATCCTAAATGGTTACAACATCTGTGCCTTGAATCCATGACTACTACTCAGGGGAAAATTAAGAGTGTTGTAGTATTACAAAGCCTTTTCTTCATACTTTAATATTCTTCTCAGCACAAAAATTACTAAAAATTCTTTGAATCAGTACACACATGGTATACTCTATAGGTAGACCTCTGCAGTGTGTTTCAAAAAGAATATTTCCTCCTAAAAAGGTACACTCTATATATAAAAATATGGCTCAGAAAACATGTTTCAGATTTCTTTTCCTAGATTACATTTCGTACATAATACTTTGAGATATCAAGATGTGTTAATACCTTATTAAAATAAAAAATATTCTGCTATCATAGAAGTAACACTAAATGCGGGATAGCAATAATAATAAGAATGATGATAATACTGGAAAAAAAAGACATCCTTCAAGTTTAAAAGTACTAGTATGAATATAAACCAAAAAGCTGCAATTAAAGTTTTATAACAGTGAGGTAAAATGACAAACATTCAGTGTTGGCTATTTCCCATTATTTCAGAATAGTCCAATGCTGCATTTATTTCTCTCAGTTCTCTACATCTGATATTTACAAGAACTAACACATTTCAAAAGAAGCAGAATTGAAGGCCATTTGCACTCCTCTACTAAATCTACTACAGGATACACCATTTTTCAATAAACTGTAGGTTTGTTGCTGTTTTTGTATTAATAAAAGTGAAAATGGCTACAAGGTAATACCTTGGTTTTACTAGCAAAAGATTAATATTTAGTAACTTAAAATCCACCTATTCCAGATTTGCATTTCACTTGAAATAACTGATAAGCAGTGAAAAACAGTTGAACAAAACTCAGTTGAACAAACAAAAATCTTATTGAAAGACAGAAACTGGTAATGGTCTCGTAACTGATTAAGACATTCATAGCCACCTTCAGAAATGTAAGCTGGAGAAATATAGTATGTAAGGTAGTTACATAGCATCACTGAATCAATTAGGTCACATTAAATGCATGGAATACACAAAAATAGCTGGAAACATATCACTTTACTGCTTAGACATATTTCCCATGCTATTCTGAGTACACAAGAGGGGTAAGCCTAAATAAAGCTGTTATACTTCAATTCCTGTGATTAGAGATGGATCACTGGCTTTGGAAAACAGTTTGTGTACTGATCATGGGATGCAGATGAGTATCAACTAGAGCAATCCCTACTTTGAATTGTTTCAAAAATCAAGACACAGGTTTGGAGTTCAGTGGAGACGTGAAAAAAAAAGGCTGCTAAAAATGTTTCAGAAAATAGTTTCTGCTGTCCTGTTCTCTTATTTTCATGGCTATTTGATAGAACATAAGTAACTGAAAACATATGCACCTCATCTGTAAAAGCATCTTACCACAATTAATACAGTGGATTAGAGTGAATATCTTAAAAAAAAGTTTGGCTCTTTGGTTTATGTGAAATGTAAAAATTGTACAAGGAAGACTGGCAAAAAGCCATTCAAGCTTTTAAGAGTAAATATCTATCAAAGCAGTGCAGCTATAAAATGTTTAATAGTTATAAAGTCTACAGTCATCTTCTACAGGTAGATGATGTTAGCAGCAGTTAAAAGAAAGCAATCTTGGGAAGAATATTAGAAATATTGTTAAAAATATTAAATCATAAAATAGAACTTCAAGGTTTTTCATTAGATACTAATTCCAAAGCATAATATATACATTATAAATTACATTGTAGAGATACAAATTACAATGCAAAATAAACAAAGAATATGACAAATCATCCAAGATTTTTTTTCTCTTTCCTGCTATATTTTTTTTTTAATTTTTCTTGTCATCAAATGCCAAGTGTACACATTAAATTAACCAAGAAATTAAATCTCAGAATTAACAGAGGTTTACTTTTACTTACACTTGAATATGACATCAAGCATGGCAAATATTTTTCGACTTAGTCATAGCTACAGCAATATAAAATCATATTGGACTTTCTTTTAGAAGTCTTTAACAACATAAAAAAGCCAAAGAAGGCTTGTTTCCACATGTCAAATTTAGTATTCCTCTTTTCTCAAATCCTGAAAAATTGAGTTGTAGAAGATTTCCAATATAAAAATATACTTGGATTCAAAAATATTTACAAATCATCCTATTTTCCTTGCCGTTTTTCACTTCCACAATGGTCAAATTAGCATCAGTCCTTTATTTCAGGCAGTTAGAAACTCATTCATTACTGAATCAGTAACTCTGTCTTTATATACGTCCTTATAAAACTAAATCACATCTGCACTTCTCAAACATATTTACCTGTTTAATTTCAACACTATGTGTTTCAGCCTCAAAATCTGCCTTTCTTCACTACATCTCAGCTCTCTTTTGGAACAGTGCCTAACAATGACCTATCAAATCCTTAGCAGCTCTTAAATAGGACTTTTTTTTTTTTTTTTTTTTAAATGTCACGTTTTGCCAGATGGGTTAGTACTGACCAGAGTAAATCATCACCATTTACTCTGATATTCACTGCCATCTGACATTTATTACACTCCCAGAATGCAAATTGAGGTACTCACCAGTGGACCCAAGGCACAACCTTTTGCAGTACATGCCTGAACTCGGAAGGAATGCAGACTCCAAGGAGCAAGTCCATAAGCATAATAATCTAGCTGTGATGAATTCTGCATCAGCACACCATTCATATACAACCCATAGCTGGTAATAATACCTATAAAACAATGTGAGAGCATTATCTTAATGTATGTACAATCACAGAGTTAAGAAGAAAATCTTTAATGCTACAGGCATTAGAATAATATTATTCAGTTCTTCAAGTAATTTAAAGGGAAGCAGTTAACTATTTAATAGCACTATACACATAACACTCAGCCAAAACATATCTTCCCATCTTAAAATGCTGAAGGACAACTCAGGACATTGCTATGATACTTACAGTAAAACAGTAACAATTTTTTTGTCATGCCAAGCACCTTTTGGGTACTTATATGGTTAGATAATTATCCCAGATTGCTTTTTACTATCAAATAAACAAATTGTTAGTTTTTTCTCCTAAAAGTTTTACCCACTTCTCTAAACAAAACCACAAAATAATATCAAAGTCCTAAATTAAACTACATCTTACCTATTTAATCTAACGAAGTAGAAAGTATTGGCAAACTCAAAGAAAACATTTTCAAAGTTTCTATTAGAAAGAGTGATTTGCCAGCATAATTAGCTAAGATTAACTCAAAAACTGGAGGTGATAACTTATAAATAAGGCAATCTAAATCTCCACCCTTCTAGAGACGCATAATAGGATAGCATGAATCTGGTAGAATTTAGTTTACAAACCGATGGACTCTACAAATACAGTGCTTTGACTTTCATGAACTAAACACTGCACTGAACCTCACAGACTTGCTTGGACTTTGGAAGCTGTTACTTGCAAAGGAGACTTTTTTCTAAAGGGTATTCCTGTATCCTCCTCACTTCTGAATATTCCCCTTTTTTACGACAAGTTATTGAAATGTGAAATCTTAAGGTCAAAAAATGCAAAGCTACTGCAGGATTGACCAGAAGAACTAAAGACAGTTCATTCTTCCGTTATATAGACAGTTCAACCCCAGTTTCAGAGAGCATTCATAGGCTGAAGTACATATCTAGAAAGAACAAAGTACAAATCCATTGAGGATTAATATTTTAAAAAGTTGCTATTGTCAGGACTCCCTCTAAAACTGGGAACACTCTACAGTTTGGTTACAGTTGCAACCAAAAGTGGTTGCAACTGCAGTGACCACCATATCTGTAATGAAATTGATTTCCCCAAAAGAACTAAGGAAATTATGGTGACTTTTGCAGTATTCCAGAACACAAGCCATAGAAATTTAACCACTTTATTCATTATAGTAATGTATTATCACATTTTGATACGAAGCCACATGCATGTGGGAGGAAGTCCTGATCCACATGATTATGCAACGTCTACACTCTGAGAAGCAGCTTGCTGGTCGATATTTCCCGCCCATGACACATTAAAGTGTACTATATATTTCTGTGAGTATAATCCTTCACAAGCGACACATGATGGCTGTGAAAAGAAGCAATTTCTTCTTAATTAAGTCTAACTAGTTAGGATTAAATCCTGGTTTCACTGAAGACAAAACCAGTGTTGAATATAGTACAATTATATTTTACCTTTTAAAATAAAATGCAAATTAGGCTTAAATTCTGAAGTATACTGTCACTAGGAATTCCCTGCACATATATCTACAAACTCTATTCCCTTTTTCGTCTTCTTTCCCACTCCCCTCAGGAAAGACCATGTAGTATTTGAATGAAATTCCACCTTTGAAGATGAAAAGAAGTACTGAATCTAAAGTGATACAAGCTATTATTCTTAAATTACAATCTAGAGGTCAAATCTTGAGAAAAAAAATACATTAATCTACATGAATAGTTTCACTGATTACAAAAATAAGCACTCTCACAAGTATGGGGATTTGCAGAAGCAAGTGCTAGATTAGTTCATTGAATAGTTTCATAAATTCACTCTTACTATAACTTTTATATGAATTCCATATGGCCTTGGAAGATACAGTCCAGATCAAGATTTGATTTTAATGTATGATCTGTACACAAGAAAAGTGAAGTTTTTGAGAAGCCATTGTCTAAAAGAAAATTTCTAAGAGGGAAGCGAAACAAAGATGCTTTTCTATGAAAGGATTTTAAAACAGCACACCTCAAAATATGCGGCAAGGATATGTTCTGAAGAATATATGAATTCATTCATTCCTGTGGTCACAATACAAGAATAGGCAAGGCTTAAAAGAGAGTATCTGATACACCATGTCATCTCACAGAGCCTCTCTAACTCTCACCCTGAAATAAATGGTTTTATATTATATATGAATATATATATTCATACACCATTCATACCAATTACTCTGAAAGTGAGAAAAAAGTTGCTATTTTTTTGAAAAAAAAAAAAAGTCTTTAGCTCATAAACATGAACAGATATCAGTAAAGATGGTGAATACACTTGTTTTTCTGCTGACCCTTTCCCACTTTTGAAAATATCTCCATGATATTTCCATATTGTTACATCTTCTGAACTATGATATTTTTCAGACTCTTCCACAGTTTTAAAATGCAAACACAGAGAATGATTGTGTATGATGTGGTCACTAGACAGCCCTAAAGATATGCTGAAAATGTATAAAACAAAGTCTCTGAACAATGCAATTCTTTCTGATAAAGCAGTTGGTTAGTAAACAAAATTTAGAAAGGTGTTTCATTTTTTAATTTTTTTTTTAAATAAGGAAGAGGATTCAAATTCTGAATGGGAAAGAAAGAAGTAGGAGAATGATATGGCACCTAATTATTTATATTCTCATTCTGAAACTCACAAAAAGGAAAGGGAGGAAAATAAAAAATGAGAGAAAAATAACACATCCCTTCCAGACCCTTGTGCAAGCATAAGCCACTCTGGTGCAGAAGCAAAGGCACTGACCCTCCTAAGGCTTTGGCCTTCTGGCTCCCTGTGCTCATGTGATGGCAATTCTTCCACTCTTGGCCACTCTGTAAAAACTCACAGATAAAAAAAAAGGCAAGCAGCTTTTCCCTGTGAGACAGAACAGCAGCATCCACCTTCACTGAATTCTTTTACCAATCCTGAATCCAATGAAAATCCTCTAGGAGCAGCACATGTGGTACCCATACAGCAGAAACTCCAGGGCAAAGTACAACCTAGGCATCAGGGAAAAGGCCTCCAAATATTATTGGAAAGTGAAACACACAGGTGGCCTAGAAACAACCTTGACTCGTGTTACAGAGGAGCAAACTCTGTGGTGAATTTAGTAAGGCATTTACCTAAACACATTGGTCAAAACCTCAAAATGCAGGTAAATAGTATTGGCATCCAGGCGCAAGAAACTTCCACTTTCCTTGGATGAGGGAACAAGAGACCGAAGAGTATCACTTATTTTACAGAACTCCTCTGATTCCTATCACATCTGTTGCTAATAAAAAGTTAGGATTCACAGCTTTGCTAACAGCCGGTTTACTGTGCACCCTGTTTCAAAGGGGAGGTAAAACTCTAAATATCCTGCTAAAAGCAAGCTACAAACTGCAAAATTAGTCATGTGTTCCCACCTTCTGGTTGTTTTAAAGGATTCATTTCTAAGTCTACAGTCCTCATCCTGCTTGACTGGGATATAAATTCATGCACATGCAAGTGTGTATGTATATTTTGGTTAGTCAAAAGCCCCTCTAAGCCAGTTGTCTTTTTCATGGTGACAAAGGTACCAGGATCAGATCCTGACAAGAATGATTGCATGTAAAAAACGTTTATTTCACTGAAAGCTGATTGAAATCTCAGTCATTAAGTCACGCATGTGGCTTGCTTTCTTATGTTTAACTTTCCCTGTGCCTTTGCCACATACACAGATGGCATTTTAGTAATGGGGTTTCTTAGGGGCTGGATGCAGAAAGAAAAAAAAAACAACAATCCCGAACACCATAAAGAACTAGAAATTATCAAATAGATTATTTAACGGCAGATGACATACTCTTATACCCTTCTACAAGTAGGACATACAGAATATTATAAATACATAACTTTCAAATCTCCCATTAAAAAAAAATCATTTGAAATATGTAGATTAAAATTGGTTCCATAGTTTCTAAAGAAAGGGCAAACTTGTAGGAGCAAAGTGAAAATGAAATTCACGCACAACCGCCATGAAAAATAACTGACTTTTTTATCATTGCAGTATCATATTGATGCACATTTCTGTTGATTAAATGCATTTATTGATGCAATTTAAACTGGGATATGCATAGTAATAAAATTGAAGCAAAACCTAAGGTCACATGATACTGTACAATTCCATTAGAATTGTCTGATTGCTCCAAAAGTTTTAGATGTGATTATTTAACCATGATAGTCATTTCTAAACAAGATAAAACGTACGATTTAACTTTCATGGCAACACAATTGTATAACTTCAAGATGCTTGTTCAGAACTGAAGTCTAATGATTGCCACGTATCTCTTAACATAAATTATTTTTTTTTGAGACTAAAATGAACATTGTAGACTGATATCCTTTCAAGAATGCCTATTTCCTCAGCTCAGTTGTCGTGGAAAACATTAAACAACGAGCTGCAGTACACGAGAAGTATCAAAAGGGAGCACTTTTGAGCCACTGAAACCGTATGTTCAGCTGAAAACCACAATCTCCTAGCTACAGACAATGATACTATCTCAGGTATTTTATGTGCTAAAATGATCATTAAAAATTAAGCACCACATATAAGCTGCCATTTAGAATATTAATTTACCTTTACTAATCATCTTTTTAACTTGAGGCTAAAAGAGTTCACTTACCATTCGGATACTCAGGCTTAGCCCACGAGATGTTAAAGGAGTCAGATGAATACGAGTGGGCTTTTGGAGCAGGAACTCCTTCTGGTGTACTCTCATCTGTTACAGCTCTGCTGGCTTCACTTACTGAACAACCACCTCCCGTGCAAGCCTGAAAATACGAAACACAGCAAATAAACATATTCCTGTGCAATATTAATTTCATTTGATGCTAGCAATCAATTTTTGTCAAGTTTTACTGTCACATTTTTGACCTTAGCGAGGCATCTGCTTTGCATAGTAGATTCTTTTTACATTAGCATAGGTTATTTATGATAAAAGGTGTAAGACAAATAACATCTATTTCTACTATTTAAATCATAGCATTTGGCATTTTACTGTAATAATCATGATTAGATTTCCACTGAAGAGTTAAAATTACAGTACGTGCACACAATATATATCATTTACAGCGCAAAACTCTTCTGGAAATGAGGACAGAACATACTCTCTGAAGTGCAATGCACTTAAAAAAAATAAATATCTATAGGAAAGGAAAAAAAGCCATTTGGACATGCCTGCACTTCACAACCCATACTGACTGAAAAAAAAGTGAAAAAAGTAATTCATAATAAATCAATATGTAACAGCTTTTATTGCAAGTATTATTGCAAGAAAAGATTCAGTACATGACTTTTACATTTTGCTTGATTATGAAACAACACAACATGCGAGAAATTGTGCATATTGCCTCAAATAATAGGTTTTCGCTGTTTTACATGTACAAACGTAAAAGTCCACATTCTAGTCCTTACATACACTGGTTTACCAATTACTGCTCTAAGATTAAGAGACTGGACAAGCGACATGAGGTTTTATGTAAGTTTGAAACATATATTGTATATACGTGTGTGTATATAAGGGAATGTCTATAAATGAAACATATAATCTCTGAACTATATTTGAGTATTTGAAGATTTTTCTTTCCATCTACCATATTTTTTTTGAAAGTATAAGCTTCAACTTTGTATTTCCCAAAGCATTTCAAAAAGCATTTTGAGGTAAAATGTATCAACGTATACGTGCCTAGGGAGCCAAGGCACAGATCCACACTACACAGTGAAGCAGAGCACGGACATCCTCCAGGTACCACCTGAGCTGGTACATCCTACAACGCAGCGGTCAGGAAATATTAGTTTAGCCATCAAATCACAAAAGTACTAAGGTTGTAGGAGTAAATGTGCCATCCCAGCTCCTAAACTCAGCCTTTTAGGCTTCCACTCGCTTTCAGACTGAGGTGGTCCACATCTATCATGCTTACAGTGAGAAAAAAGCCAACACGAATTTCTCCACACCAGTCCATGCAGACATGACCTGAGACTCGGTTGACTTTGAAAAGAAGGATTAGACTCATTTATAAAACTGTTACACTCATTTACAAATAGAACTGCTGCGAACTAAATGGCAATTAATTGTGAAAATTGGTAACACTGTACATAGATAACAATTTTGTTAACTTCATTTAATACACCTGTATTAACCTTGTCACACAAAAGTTAAAAATAGCAGTCTGGGAGGTGCTGAAAGCTCTGCTGTTGAGGATCACTGTTTTGATAAAATGTTTGTAAAGTATTTTAAAATTTGTAAAATATTGCTTTTGCATTGATACAAAACAGTATCAATATCATCTATGAATAAAAGCAAAAATAAAGCTTCTATCTTACTGAAATACTTCACTGAGAAAAAAAAAGGCAAAAAAAAAAAATCCAGAAATTCTGCACTTCGCTTCCCAAGTTTGTTTTTACTTTGAAAGTTTTAATAAAAAATAGGTAAAATTGCATGTGAAATATTTTAGTTTGCTTGGTTTATGTGGTTTATTTTTCCTTTTTGTTTCTGTTTTTCTTTTCAACTATAATATGGCCCGTTCAATAACTGTGAATCTGCACTACTCTCACATTAGCCTGACAAGCTGTAAATAAAACGGGCCCAAATCCTTCAAGAAGGCTACCTGTTATACCACCACCAAGATACTGGCCATTTCACGTACTCTCAGCTTCGCCGAGTTCAACGTCAGAAGGATGGTTAGGTCTTCTAGCCTGCTCACAGGCAGGTCTGCATCACAGACCATTACGTTTTATTCAGTCAACCATCACCAAATGAACTCTCTCTCATTTTCAGCTGATCACTGACGCAATACAGATACTAAATATACTTTTACATACATATATAAAGATCAAAGGCTTCTAAAGATGTTTTCCATTACTCCTAAGGAGCTGTATGTGATAGTGAAGTAAAAACAAAATCCACAAAATCATTGCTGGAACTCTGTTCCTAGGCACAGCCTGGCAATCAAGAGGCCTCCCCTCCCCGTGGCTCGCTGGAGCCCCCGCTCCTCTCCTTGTGCCCCGACGCACCGGCCAGGAGTTGGGAAGAGCAGCGGTGGCCCGGGCAGGACAGCACTGAGAGCCGCTGGCATTTACAGGAGGCTGAAACACTCCTTAGGTTTGGACATGTTATATACCACACAATTTACTATGCTGAAGCGTCAAGGTACAAATGAATTAATTCCTACATGAATCTAAGCTTTAATTAGACTGAATATCCTTGCTTTTTCAAGTTCAACTAAGATCCTTATCATTACCTGATGGTAGTTTATTTTTTGTGGTATAATATTTAGAACATTCAAGAGCATGGTAAGAAAAAAAAAAAATGAATGCATACCCAGGCTACATAAATGTAAATTTATTCATAATCAAGAGCAGAATATTTTTTCTATGGCATTTATCAAAGCAAATATCCTTATATAAGTATTGTTATAAAATGAACAGTGTGCTTTAAACAAGGAACCATCCCATGTTTTTATCCACATATTCTCAGGTTTCTTAGTGAACTGAATGTGTTCTATCTTATCACAAAATTAAAACACTGATAAAGAAATGCAGTGAAAACATCAAGATCTTATACAAATACACTGAATAAAAACTGGTACTGCACACTGAACTGTTTTCTGATTTCCTCTCTGCTGTCTCTCTCTACGCAAGGATTTTGTAAAGAAAGAGCAAATTTTTATGGCATAAAATACAAAAGATTAATGTTTTCAAACAAATTTAACATTTTTTTTTTCTCACAAGTTAGGAGTAGGAGGCATATATTCATTTTCTTCAGATATTTCTGGTCAATTCTCCATTAGTCAGTATCTAAATTATCTCCCCAAAAAAGAAGTGTTTAAAAAACATATGCATTTTTGAGGGTCTGTTTTGAAATAAAAACAACTACTGATTTTCACATCACTTTATCAACTTTAGTTTCCAAAAAGAAAAGGATAAATCAAATGGACACATGAACCATTAAGTATTTAAAATATTAACAAAATCGGAATCATTTTCACCATTTTGTGTTTCTACTCTACTTCTTTAAAACTTACAGCTAGTTTTATGAGGTATTCAGTACCCGGGAAAAGCTGCTGAATAGTATAATCCAGAAAAAGTTCTGTGCTATTATAGATGACACTCCACTTTGTGAAATTCTGCTCATTGTTGGCAATGTAAACTATATAGCGATCTAGGATTCCATTTATTTCTACTGGTTCTTTCCATCTGAAAATGAAAGAAAAACACGATTAAGGCCAATAAAGATTCAGATAATACTGAAAGATGCAGGTCCATTTAGGGGCTCTGCAGTTTTTGTTTCTAGCATTTAAAATATATTTGTGCAAACATAAAAGGAAATTTAAGGGACACCTCTAGTGCAATATTTGCACTGAACAGATAAATGATTACAATAACACACAAAATAGGGCCTATGAGATGGGCATATCCCCAGAACATATTTCCTGCACTGAGGTTTGCGGAGGCTATGCCCATATGTAGTTATACTGATTGCGTAAAGACAAAATGGAAATTAACTTGGCAAGTGATAATCAGAAGGTTCACAGAACCACTAAACTAATCACTTCTATGCATTTAATCATAATAAATTTAATTTTATGTCACAAACCCTTCCCCTGATTGAACTCACTGGAATTCTTGAATAAACTGATACACTATTGTGTTGTTAGGAAAGAAGAAAGCCTTACTTACTGTACGTATATCGTTCTAGAATCCAAAACGGTCAAGATCGGGGCATCTACGTGAGATGGTGGCAGCTGTGCTGTAAACAAGGGGACCTGCGAGCTGTTTGTACAGCCAGCAGCCGTGCACGCAGTGAGCAGAAACTGGTATGGTGTAAAAACTGCTAAATCTAGGGGGAAAAGGAAATAGGAGTTTACTTTGTGTATTAATTTTATCTTGCTTCTCTGTAAACTTTGAGAGGGCACTGAATTCACAAAATCAAGAGGAAGGAGGACCTGCCACTCTCACACACCTCAGATGCACCTGAGACAGCAACAATAGGATGCTTGTTATTTCATGCCACGTACCTGAAAATTCTGATTTCTAATGCGACTGAAGAGTTCATTTTGCTTTCAATGGTCTTGTACGGTACACTTACAAATTATACTAGAATATACTGCATCTAAACAAAACAAAGATGTTCGCATCCTTGGAGCTACATACTGTCTCAATTTGCTACAGTTATGTACCAATGCCTTCAAGATGATTAAATCAAAATAATGAGAAAATTGTATAGGTTCATTAAAAACAGCCAGATTATATTCTTCTACAAAACATGCTATATGTTACATGAATATCAAAGGTCCTTCACACAAAGGTCACTATATGAGAACAAACCTAAAGCAAGCTTGTTGTTGCCATCACTCATTTATAAACTGGCCTTCTGCATATAGGTTATCAGCTGCAGGAACTTCAAACAGTGTAATATATATTTTAGTAAAAAACAACCCTTTGAATACTACAAAAAACACTGTTAAATGGTTATTTGTTATGAAGTTATAATAGAAAACTAGTATCTTTGCCGCAAAAATATTACACAAGATCTTCATCTACTCTTTACGACCACTGTACTAATAAAAGAGTTTGTCACACAAGTTTGAGTAGGAAACTAATTCAGGCAAGATTTTTTGATCTTTTGCTCTTTTTATGTGAAAATGATTGCAGATTTTAACCACAGTAAATCCTTTAAGAAGGAATTTACCATTGAGGCTTTGCCAATAGCGCAAGATATGCGATTAAAATATGTATGTGTTATATAAAGATGTTTTAGTATACCAGAGATGTTCTGGATTTTGAAAGATATAATAAAGGTTAGCATTTGTGGAGAAAATAATATCGAACTATCGTTTTGTATAAAAATGTTTCTGAGCATAAGCTCAGAAATTTCAAGTGGATGACAAAGACCTTGCTAAACCAGAAATGCTGCAGACACATCTTCTTTTTCATCAGTTTTATCCTCACACAATGTCCCTGCCCCTAGCTGCAAGGGAATTCCTTCTGATTTACTCCAGTCAGCATAAGGAGAGATTGCAGCCCTGCATTTTTCCCGAAAACTCATTATCATTCATGGGTATCACTCCCACGAAGCATGTGGCAAAGTGTGAGTTAAAAAAAAAAAAGTCACAACTAAAAAAAAAACCATCAAGGGGATGCCTGTGACATACTGACATGTTTAATCAACATAATGGGGCTGATTCTCCCGGGGTTAAGCAGTGCTTATGTGGGTGAGAGGGGGAAAGCGCGCTCCAGAGCAGGTGCTCAGGCTGGTTCAGCAAGCAGGGAAAGGAAGCTCCCCGCTCCGCACCGGCAGGATTGCCCTCGTTAGCGTGTGCCCTCCTACATCCCTTGCTCCTTGCAGTGCACAGATTGGGCTGGAAATCGGCAAGACAAGTCTCAGAAACTGCACATTGTGGGTGGGCAAACAGGTCATCAGAAGGGTTTTTCTTTTTAAGGATGCCAAAGCGAGTTTAGTTNTGGGCAAACAGGTCATCAGAAGGGTTTTATTCTTAAGGAGGCCAAAGCTAGTTTAGTGAAGTTTGAAAAGGAAGGAACTTTGTAAATAATTAAGAAAAAGAAAGATGGAAAATGTTCCATTTAGCTTCTGGGGAAAAGGAAGTGATTATTAGTTCCTATGCATCTCTCACCGTCTGCAATGGGAAAGACAAAAAGACCAGAGAGAGAGAAGAACAGGTAAAGCCTAAAGAAACAGGAATAATCAGGGATATAAACTAAGGTCACAGGAGGAGCTAGGTCTTGCAAGATCCCTAATGGATACTATGAGGATAGTGGAGGGGAGGTGTAAAAAAAGGAAGAAAGGATAGAGCAGGAAAAAAGGTGACTAGGGATACTAGAGAAAGTAGAGCAAGGGTGGTGAAAAAAAGACCAAGGACAGTGAAAAAAGAGCAAGGGAACGTGCGCAAGAAAACATGTTAAGGAGGAAGATCTCAAGAGTAAGCGAGAGCAAACGAGAGCAACAGAGTGAGTGACAGAATGAGAGGGAAAAAGCACAAGACAGATCAGAGCAGAGCAAGTGGATGAGAGTGAGCAAGATCAGGAGAGTGATTGACCAACAGAGCAAGAGAGTATGAGCAAGCACGAGAGCAGGAGTGAGAGAAAGCAGAAGAGACAGTAAGAGTGAGTGTGAAAGCAAGGAAGAGTAAACACGGAAGAGAGAAAGAACATGAAAGAGGGAGCAAAGAGAGGGGAAGAGATAGAGCACGAGACAGTAGCATGAGTGGCAGTGTGTGAGAAAACACAAGAGACGCAGCATGAGGGAAAGGAAAAGTGTCTGTGAGACCAAAGGGGAGGTGGGGAAGGCAGGAGGGAGAGCGGATGGGAGGGGAGGCAGTTTGGGGGAGGGAGGGTGACAGAAAGAGTGCAATGGGGCAAGGGAATGAAAGAGGGGCAAGAGACATCAGGAGAACGAAAAAGAGTGCACACAAAGGAGCAGAAGGAGCAAGAGTGTGAGAGAGGGGGACGAGAGAGGCGGACGAGAGAGGGGGACGAGAGAGGGGGACGAGAGAGGCGGACGAGAGAGGCGGACGAGAGAGGCGGACGAGAGAGGGGGGGCAGGACAGAGCATGGGTAAAGGGGTCAGAAACAGCAAGGGGTGAGGGAGCACGATCAGGGGAGCAGAAGAGAACACACGTATGAAGTGGAAAAAGCAAGAGAGCACCGGACAGCATGAGAAAGCAGGGAAGAGCGTGGATGAGAGTGCGCAAGTAAGCAAGAGAGAAAGCAAAAAAGATATTGTGACAGCACACACATGAAAAAGCATGAAGAGCACAAGAGAGAAAGCAAGGCAGAATGAGCATGCGAGAGAGAAAGAGCCAGCTACAGAGAAAGAGCACGAGCAAGCGAAAAGAGTGAGCGAAAGCACATGCAAAAAAAAAGCGAGTGTGCAAAAAGATGCAAGGGAGAGAACATGCGAAAGAACATGGAAGAGAGACTTGAAGAATAAAATATCAAAAAAAAAAAAAAAGCAGGATGTCACCGGTATAACAGTAGATCTTTACTGCTTGACTGTACTTGATTATGCTGATCTTTGGACAAGGAATAGAAAATTTGAACAGAATCTGAGAGATTTTGTTGGGGTATAGGACAAAAAGAAAACCCAAGTCAGTTTGGCTAGAAGAAAATACAGAAGTGAAAGAATTAGAAATGGACTTTTCAAGCAACGAGCATCTCTCCTTAGACTTCATGAAGCTCTGGATGAACCCACAAACAAAGCGCAAGCAGCATTTCTAAACTTGGGATAAGAAACCAACAAACTGAACAATAAAAGTCATAATTGATGCCATTATTTGTCATAACCTGATTTGGCAGACATTTCTCTATGCATAATTCATTGTGTTTCACAATGGATCAATGGAATCCAGCTACTGCAGATACAAGTAGAAATCCGAACGAGGAGGAAGGTCGCTGTTGAAAGTACCAAGCCCCTGTTTTTCAGGGTCCTCAACGCCTTGCTTGCCATTTGCTTGATTGCATCATTTGCATAAGATCAAATGTAGGCAATCGTGGACATGAAAAACAGAACATTTTCAGACGCATTATGAAATGGATCCACGGGCATTACTCAGAAATCTATTACAAGAAAATACATCCCCGCCCACAAAAACCTCAGTTATCAAACACTCTATAATTTAAAACACAGGCCATGAATTATATGTTATTTTACAATTGATTTCATGCTGTTGCTAGAAAAATCATTGATCTCAATTTACATAATAAATCCAATAAACAGAATGATTTTCTTCATAATTCGGTAAAAAAAATGAATAAATTTTCTTACAAATCTAAAAAAAATTAAAATAAGTTATTTTACTTTTTTAGGAAAAAAAAATCAGGGGTCAGGGAGAGAAGGGCTCAACTTGCTTTTTTATCTCTTTCAACGTAAAAGCAACAAAAAAATAGATTCTTTTCTGTCTCTCGCTTCTGCAAGGGAATTTCTAACTACAGTGGTTTATCTTTGATGTTTGCATGCCACTATATTTATTATGCATGTGGGATATGCAGAACTCCCCCACTTACTAAGGTAAGTATCTTAAATATCATGTAAAAGCTAGCTCTAGGGTCTTCTCATAACCACCAAGAGAAGTTCTGATAGGACAATCAATGTATGAGACAGAAAGAATCAAGATTGACTGTGTTCTCTATCTGCATGGTCAAGAAGGACAGCCACTTCACTTTGATCAGATTTAATGGGTAGTCGTCGAAAAATAATACACAACGCTAAAATGCTACTTTTACTATGGAATTTTAGAGACTTTGCTGAGATGGAGAATGAAAAGAAAAACACAGTAGACAAAGAATAGACAAGTGAGAGATTTAAGAATTTGACCCAAAACATGCACTTCACAGTCAAGGTGTCAAGAGTATACCACAATTCAAAACTAACACAGGAGTAATGTCAATAACGTTGTTTCAATGTAGCTATAGCATGCAGCATTCTGCATTCAGGTCTACAAAAGAGCCACATTCTTCTTTTCTCCCCACTGCACCTTATTTCCACTGTGCCTGATTTCAGACAGCTACTGTAAGGACCAGAAATGGCAACAAAATGTCCTGGTGAGTGCTCAGTTGAAAAGTGACTTGTATGAGGAACCCCACATAGTTTCTCTCGGAAAATAATTGAGACAATAGCAATCCTATTGCTACATTCAAAGGAAAATAATAGGACAGCCCTGTAACAAGGGATTGTTAGTAGCGCAACAAAGCAAACCTGCTGGGAGAGGATGAAGATGAAAAACTTCCAACGAATTCCAAACACCAAGTTGTTTATGCAACTAGGCTGCGTGACTGCTTGGGCTCATTACTTGCATCCTTCCTCCAGTTCCCTCGTGTTCTTGAATATTGTTTGTTAAACTAACTCGCACTAACTTAATATTTAATTAGATGGTGAACTCTTTGGGACCATAAAACCACAACACCAAATACAGAGCTGCCATCTGATTGTTAGGCACTACCATACCAGAACAACAAACTCAAATTCATAAAGGTGGTGCCAGTATCATATAACCAGGCTTGCTTCCTCACGATTTATTAGTTCTTTCCATTCCACCATTTTCTAAAGCTAGTATAGTAGATCCTGCTTTCTGTATCTATAAACGACCAATAACCTAATTAAACTAATTCTTGAAGAACTATGACTAATCTGTAAACTTCTCTGGTAAGTTTTATACTATGTTGTAGCTTTTCCACAAATCTGTAAATCCCTTCCATGACCACAAGACCTATGAAAATATTTCCAAAAATGTTTCAGAAATGGGATCAAATCGGATCAAGCCAAAGGAAACTGCATTCCCATGTATCTGATTGTATAAACTAGAATTGAATGGTCTGTAATGTGTAGAGTGGGATCATTAATTGAAGCAAGCTACCATCTTCTAAGAAAACAGCAGCAACTTCTATTGGATATTAATTAATATTGCAGAACGTTCCAGAGCAAGGATTAAAATAATTCTGTGAAGCCATCAAGAGCAGGGGCAAGAAAGAAAAAGACAGATAAACTCAAGGTCACACACAATTATCTTCAAGAAGCACCTTAAGTAGCTGCTCTGCTTTCTAACCACCACAGACTTTGATGAAATGGCATTTGGACTAAACAACCTTGCTTCTAACTATCCAGTAAATGCTGGTGTGTTTTAGAAGCTGTATGCTCAGCAATAACTATTGTTCATTTCCTAAATTTCTCATAATGGAGAAATCCTTATTTCAGCTGAGGTTTACACTCCTGAGAAGAGTTAGGAAACAACTTCAGCCCCAAACTGAAGAACTAAAAAATACCGCACAAAGCCTTGTATCATGCCATATCAAAAACATGACCTCTATTGGTTAAACTATGGAGAGAAAAAAAAAAAAAAAAAAAGAAAGAAAAAAAAAAACACAACCAAAGAAATAAACTTTGGTACAAATGTGAAATCAAGCATTTTTAATCATTTCAATCTGTAATGATTTCAAACTATTAATACAGTTATTATGTGCATACGGTAGAAATACTATCACTTTCAGGAAAATCAGAACTTCACAGTAGTTGCCTGTTTTTTAATATAACTACGTTTTATAGCAAAGATTTTAAATCTATTATTTCTTTTTTATATTTAGTAACAGTGCTTTTGTTATGTTCTTATAACTGTTAAATATTATGAAGAAAATATTTCTACGATCCACCAACTGAAACTCCTTTAGTTCTTTGAGCACAAACTTTACAATTCATCTTGGCCAATTCAGAAAAAACATATTAGTCTCAATTCCTGAATATTTTGTTTCTTTCTTCCTTAGTTTTTGTTGACGTCCAGTTCTACTATGAGGAGGGTTTTAAACCCATATCCCTGAGATAGTTACTATAGGTACATTTTCCCAATCCTGTTCTCACCCTCCAGTTAGGACACACTAGCTTGAAATGCTGCAGGTGATCAGCTGGAGAGAACTCAAAGCAGTGGAAGCTGCGAGTGCCACACACCACAGTGCTTAGAAGGAGGGAAGCAGAACAAACACATTTCAACTTCTCTTTCAGTACCCTCTACAAAACTGTACCTCGTTCCCTGTGTGAACCTGAAGACAGGGAAAAGTATGCCAGTGCACATATAAAACTCCTAGAATAACCCTGCTCCTAGCCTCCCTAAACCATAGCCATCATTAGCAAGCATCAGAAAAATAAAGGCCCATTTGGCTGTTTATAAAGACTTTTCTCAGTGCCAAAATAGCCAGGCTGTGTGAACATTCAGCAGTTGACACTTAATGAACTTCCAAGTTATGGCTTTGCCAAATAGAATTAAAACCATCTATTGCTTCTTAGCTTACTTCAGTTATAACACAACAATTAAAGTGGGTCTGAGAAGAGGAGGGGAAGAAAGCAGGGACAGGGCAGAGCATGTTCATTTTTATCAGGCACATGAGAAGAAGTATGCATGCAAGCATCCCCATCTTAGTTTTCTTTCTCTGTGACTCTAACTTAGGCATTTCTTTGCATAGACTGTGGCCTTATGTAGCCCCACTTTTTAAAATCACATTTTGCATTCATGAAGACCTGCAGTCCAGTCTTTGTAGGAGACATCATAAAAATCATAATCTTCCACATGAAATTATAAAACAGAAAAAAGACATCAGGAATAATTTACCACTGTATTCCTTCAACTTTATGTTCACAGCTACTATAACAAATTTGCACTAGGCAGTTTGTTGCACATCTGAATCTCAGATACCCCCTGCTGCAGAACTGGAAGTACTGCTCTAGAGTCACGGGGTGACCAAGAACACACTGGCCCGCTAACAGAGGCACATCCTGTACTCCCAAGAGCTGCTCCTGATGGCAGTTCTAATCTTGAGGCAGTAAGAAAAAAAGGAAGTTCACATTTACTGTACACTTGCTGCTGAGTTAATTGCATCAAGTCAAGTGCCTGACTGCCACTTGCATAACCCACTGAAGAGGGTATCTAAGTGTGCAGACGTGGTTAGAAAAGCCAGTAAATTCCTGTTCCCAGGAACCTTCTTTCAATAATAAGAGAAACTGGAGGATGTACAGTGAGTTTACAAAGAAAAATATTCAGAAAGACACGCTCCATCCAAAATCATGAAGCATCTGTTGCTCACAAGATTATATAAAACCTGGGAGAGAGACAGCAAGTATCAACTTTGCGTTTAACGATTTTTGTAAGTATCAGCAATTTTCTGTCCCCCCCACAATTTTCAATGTGGGGGACAGAAACCAAAAGAGATTCCTATACTTTTCTCCCTCTCTCCTTCTGTGCCTAGGACCACTTACAACTTTATAAGCACCATATCACCTTATCTTTAACTTTTCCTATCTAATAATAAAGTGAAATGAAAGTTAGAAACAGAGAAGGCAACAAATTTTCATGAAAAATATTTTGACCAAGAATAAACCATTTTACTAGTAGATATTCTTATTAAATTTAAAATACATGCTATATCCCAAAATACCATTTTAGTCCTCAAATAAATACTTTTATGAATCAAATATTCAACAAAATATACCAAGCAAGCAGAAACTTGACACAGCATACTCAGAATAAATACTGGAATCTAATCAGAAAAAAAAAAAAAAAGACAATAAATTGGTTATGGGCGAGTCGTTTCAGCATTTTGTATCCTGCCAGTCATGCAAGAAGTTTAGAGAACAACTCTCACCACCAGACAAGGTATCATGTAATTTAAGAGTTTCTAGAGAAGAGATACTATCGCCTCTCGAGTACCAGAACAGCCCTCTATGTCTGAATTACGGCCAGGGAATAACAATGTTTGCTAAAACATTACTGTACTGCCAGAATAGGGAGAGTGGGAGGACTCAGCTTCTCACACAGTTCCTAGACAAGCCAATTTAGAGCAAGTTGTATCTGTTCCAAGACTGCAAAAGCTAAACTAGTCTTCAGCTGGCCCCTGAATGAGAGGGTTGTGAAAGATACTGCACTCCGCCTGTTCTCCTCCGTTCTCACCAGAAGACTCCGCTCTAGCTGTTGGGTCATTAGTACGGCTAACATGCAGTCAGGGAAAACTATTGGATTTTCATTAGTTACACACTTGTTTTCAATGCAGAAAAAAAAATCCTGGAAAAGGCCAAAGTTTTTCCAGCTTGACGTGTTGCACTACCCAGTCGTGTCGTGCAGTGTCAGCAATGTCAACAGATAACTGCCACAATCTGAAGTGATGCATCAGAGCGGGATTACCAGAATAAATCATGCTTGTATGTACACAGATCACAGGCGGTGCAGTTAGCTGCTCCGCATTACAGTGTATCTACAGGATGTGCAGATTAGGATATAACGTTCAGAGGCTTGTTCTCGTTTGGGAAGTGCTTTGCAACCATAACTCAATAGTAAAGGGCTACCGTGCAGTTATAATGGCATAAACCATCATCAGGGAAAAATACAAATCGATCAGTGCCAGCTATATTAAAGAAAGAGCATGCATCTGTCCCCAGTCTCATAAATTTAGTGGCTGTTGCAGGCCTTTTCTCTATCCCACATTTAGTTTATTAATAACAGTATCTACCATAAATAATAATAATGCAGAGTAGTTTCTTTCAAGATGAACACCCTTATTGTCTGTTGATCCTCTCCCTTATCTCTTACGTCTTGTGTATATTCCTCCTGCAAATGGCAGGGGGGAGTGGAAGAGCAGAGCTGCTTTAATTTATTGTTTGAAGTTTATGCCCTTTAATTGGAAACAGTGTGCTATGCTAAGAAAGCGGTCCACGTAGGTTCCTTGAAATATCTGTGCACCTTAACAGGCATGTTAAGCTTGTACAAAGGAAGCACTGAATTTACATTCTACTCCAGGTTATAAATAAGTAATAAGAACAGATTAGAATTATGCATTTACGCCTACTAGTGAGAGAGAGATGCATAATTCACAAGTGGCAAACCCTTAAGAGACTATGGAATTTCACCCCTACCCTCTCCCCTCCAATCACACACATGTAGAACATGGCATATTTTTCACTCTCACTGCCCCATCTTTTTTTTTTTTTCTAACTTGTTTAGCTTTAATAAGTAAGTCTTTCTTAGAGAAAAGCAACACACTATGATTAGCAGTCATCATTGCAAAAATATTTTCTCCATGTTACCATAGTGGTGTTATCTTTCTGGATTTGCTTGTAATGCTGAAGGACACAATGGTAAGAGGTTGCTGTTAAATGGCTAATGCTTTCAGTACTTGCCAGGGTGAACAGCTCTGGGAAACTAAAGTGCCCTCCCTACTCCCAGAGATGACACAGAACACAGCACTGCAACTTCCCTATGCTTCCTGCTCATCTAGTTGGATCTTGTGGAGGATGGTAGTATTTTAAATTAATTTCTATGCACATCCAAGTCCTCTACATTTCTGCTGAAACTTGTAAACTAATGTTGATTCTAACAGTAATTTATGTTATGGGAAATGAAGGCCACAGAGTTTGCAGTGTTTGCATCTTCTACCACAGCAGTTCTGTCTTTCAAAAGCTCTCCAGTACCTGATTATAAGGTATAGTTGCTTTAATGCCTGTCTTGGCTCGGCTTGGAGTACTACTGCACTGGTTACTGTATCTCTCAAAGAGGCATCACCAGGGGCAGGTTCTCTTGTTATTTTTCCTGAACACTTTCAAACTCAAACTGCTTAGTTCTCAGGATTTTTCCTGTGGCAAATAACTTTTAATCATGTTCCAGGCTCTAACCACCATCTGTTTATCCTGCCTCAACCTCTGTTGGACAACCTATTTTCATAGCTAAGCTATATACCCGTCCTTTTTTTCTGCAAGATTAATTCTGCCTTTTTTATTATTTAATCTTTTAAATTCTTCAGTGTTCCCTATTTTGAGTGTTCCTTGACTAACATTCTATGTATTTTATATTTGTTTATAAATTAAGATGAAAGACTTCAAATATGCAGGTATTTTAATTCCCAGCCCAATTTAACAGTTTAAAATGTTTATATGACAATACAACAATGATATTAAATCCCAACAACCTTACCACAAAAATTCAAAACATGTCAGTTAAAAAATAATACTCTTACTCCAACTTAACAGCAACAGGCACCACAATTATATACATATGTAGAAGAAAATGATTATCCTTAACTTTAGATACTGAAAAGGCTAGAACACCAGTTCATGAGAATATGTAAACTTCCTTTTCAGTTGGATTACTTTGTTATTATTCTTCATCAGAAAACAAATGGCTAACATTAAAATTAAGTGATCATAAATAAGCATCAAAACTACACATTCAAAATGAATTGTCAAGTTGCATGTAGTATAAGGCATCAGTGATTTATTTGATCTAATTCTCTATACCTTACCAACTAAAAAATGTAAACACTTCCTAATTATAGCCTTTTACTCAGTATCGGCAGAGGACGCCTAAGTTATTACCGCTTACAAACTGAAGAACAAAGATACTTTATTTGCCCCATAAGATTAAAAATTCATCCTACGAGTGATTTAGAGGTATCAGTAAGAAATTCGAATTTCAGAGGGACGCTATTGACATTCTATATCGTCAAGGATGGCTTCTCACTACTGACTGCTTTCCTTCTATACGCGTCTCCAGACCAGGCTGCAGGTGCACTTGCCACTCACGTACTTTCCGTGCGAGATCAGCCAGTCCAGCCAAGGATCCGAGATGCGCAAGCGAGACCACAAGGAGGAACTGGAAATTCCAGCGAACCTCTGAAGGCGCCTCTGAGTGACCATTCCCACAGAATAAACCCCTACCTGGAGGAGGCAAGGTCACCACTGCCTCTAACAAGATGACTTCCAACTGCTGGCAGGGCTTCCAGGGCTGCAGACAAAACCTTCCACGTGAAGGATATGCATTTAATCATTTTGACCTATCCAATACCTTTTTAGCACCACAACAAAGAAATAAATTTCAATGAATTCAAAATCCTGGGTAAACTGACACACAATTTGGAAATTAAGAGTGGGAATATCCAGTCTGCCTACATTTGAAACATGCTGTGTTTTAGCCGCCCTTGCTACCTATTCAGGACTTATTCTAACAAATATAGCTTATATTGACTAGGTAAATCCGTCCACAATATATTAAAAGTGTCCCTCTTAAGATATTATTTGTATAGAACTATATATAGCATCTCTACTGATGGAAACCACAGATGTTCACAGAAAGAACATAGGTTTCATTGATTAAATCACAAATTTAAATTAGAAACAGCCAGTGATATATTTCCAGACACAGAACAGAGGCAATATATTATCACCAGTATAAAAATTCACTTTTCCTCAGTTGACCATTTATTATCTTACATCTGCAGACCTTGTGCAATGCCACTGTTTACCAAAAAGATTGAACAGACCATTATTAAATTGTAAATCCAGATGTTTATTTACATGCAGCTGTAAATGTAGCCAGGAATGCAGAAAAAGAAATCAATATACGCATATTATGAATGTAACTTGAATGTGCAACCACAATAGGGGAACATGGTATAGCCAAAGCAGCCATTACAGCTGCAATGATTTTGTTTCTCATTCACCTCTTCAGTCACTTTAAGATCATTTGTCTAAGCATTATTTAAAGAACACTAATCTGAAGTTCTTCAGATTCCTTATTTATGTTCACATAACTTTTTACCAGTTACTTTCTTGAGGATGAATGTGTTTAAATTGTTACTGTATTTATATGGTATGAATATAGCTCTCCAGAGGAAAATAAATAAACAAACAGAGATCCTCCAGCAGCTTTCAAAGCCAACCTACAACTTATATAAAATGCTTCAATTGGAAATAGACTGCCATTAAAATATTGTACTTTATGGAAAACTATTGAAAGACACAACGGAGTTCACTACTGCCTAAAAGGCTATTATGCTTTATGTAAGGAATTTAGGTGATCAGTGTAGAAAGCTAGGTTAGGCTCTGGGCAATGATTCAACAAGAAAGGAAGCCTCAAGAATGCCTTTCATGGTCTTTGTAATGTGATGTGATTTATGCTTCATAAGCATAAAAGAAAATACAGGAATCGTCCTCCAATTATTCAAATCAACATAGATACAAACTTGATTTTTAAAATAACTACTATACAGTCTTGTAACATTCAGGCATGTGTTGTTCACAGACAGGACAGAACTTATGAAAGATAAAGCATTCTGGAAAGACTGCCAGTAACTTAAAAACAGATGAAGTATTTTGAAAATGTCAGCTTTAAGGAAGTCATTCTCAGACTTCTTGAAATAACAGGTCTGAAGAACACCAAAGACTCACCTTTTCATATAACTGTCTCAGTATATACAATTTTTATACAATTGTTAAAAATATTTAAGTGATCATTAATGACTCCACTCATGATAAGCTGGTAAAATTTGAGAGTGGAACACATAGCTGAAGACCCTACACAAGCGTTAACTGCCCTTAATTTGTCATCACTCATTCATATTCCACAGGTGCTCATGGGACGCTGGAACACACCTGAAGCAGGGGAGGGTGTGTACCTCCTGCAAACTAAACAAGAACATTTGAACTACTTTTAGTCAGAGCAATTACCTCAGCTCATAAATAGAACCGACACAGTTCCTAACAGCACTACAGTAGACAGTATTTGTCTTAAATTTGCCAGTTTAGCAGACCAAGCAGTCTGGTCTGGGTCATAAATGATTTAGGAGAATTATATTTTCCAGTGCATAAAGAAAATCTCAGAATGAAACTTCATTGTGCATCCTAACTGTTAGATCAGGCAGGTTGCCCCACTTTTTGCAAACCCATTAAGTTATGGCTAAGTGAGGTATATTCTTATAAACAGTATCAAGGGATTCAAGCAGAAGCTGCAGGTTGGTCTCAATTCACCTATGCAAAAGATATTATATCTTTATTTACATGAGATCAGCATTACCTATAACTAAGCATAAACCATACCAAGGGGCCAAAACGATCCTGGCAAAAACCCTTTTGGGAAATCAGAAATACTCTTCTGTATATATATATGTATGCTCCATAAATTCAATGTGAAACCAAAACCAGTTTTTGAATTATTTTCTAAAGTGTTTAACCAAAGTGCAATTGAATGAAATCTAAACTAAAATTACATATTCAGGCACCTGTTTTTTAGCTAAATCAAAAATAGAACAGAGCTCAGTACTTTCCCTGACTAGCGTCACACAAACTACAATTACCAGAGGTACTGCTGGAAATAACCTCCTGAAAAAAAAAAAAAAATCAGGTTATAACTGCAACACGACCAAGAAAGCGTATNAAAAAAAAAAAAAAAAAAATCTCAGGTTATAACTGCAACATGACCAAGAAAGCGTACTCCAGTTCTTACTGATCTGAAGGGAATTCCCAATGCTTAACAGGAAGCAGTGGCCATTGTGTGACAACAGCTCACAAAGAGCACTTGTATCACCAATATGGCCCTTACGAAGTCAAAATACAGAGAAATCAATTATATGCCCTTCAGAAACCCCGGAAGGGAGGTAGATAAAATGCATGAGTTTGGAGGTAGGCAAGACGCATGAGATTGGGTGACTTCTTCCAAGAAAGGCAATACTCCAGCGGAAAGAATCAGAAAGCGGCAAAAGAAGAATTTGCTGCTATGCGACAGCAGTGCTGATGCCTTGGAGAAAACCTGCAAATCCATTTAACAGTGCAGAGCACCTCCAAGATTGACTGAATGTGTTAAAGTTTTAGATAAGGCCCTGGCATGAATCCTATTCGAATTCATTGCTATATGATGCAGTGCCCTATATTACATGATTCCAATTACTTAAGACAAAGGTCATGACTAAAACAGATCCCTTCACACTCCGCAATGGTGAATGATTTCTGACTGCCACATCAGCCAGATTTACTTCTCATCTCACAAACATACCACACACAACATATCCTCTAACATATTCTTTGAAGATATTCTTAGTAGACATTGATAGTAATATGTGGACAATCAGCTCTGACATTTCCACGAAAAAGGCTGCATTTAAATTTACAAACTGAACTCCAAAATATACTTGATTCTAATCAATCTCAGTACACGCTATCTTTTGAAGTGATCTCAAAATCTTTAACTCTTGTCACCAGTCTCTACAGCTTCTACATAGCTTTTCTTGTTTAAAACCAGAAGCCAAAATAATTCCACACTGCCAGAGGAAAAAGGATAAAAAAAAAAAAAAAAAAAAAAGTCTCTTCCAGTTCCACACCTATTAGCTTTCGAGTAGCTATTTGATCCAATTTGCACTTGTACATACAAAAGATTGGGAAGTACCAATTCCTCCCATTTTATAATGCATTTTGCATTTTAATTTGGGGAAAGTGCTGCTCCAGCAACCTGAGCGCTCAGCAATTCGGATAGGGTTAGCGTGAGTTCTCTCCTGGCTTGCTGTGTTACCCAAATCTGATCAAAGGACAAGGACTCCAGAAGCTCGTCCAGCTGTGGTTTTATAATGACACCATTAGGTTTTGCTCTATAATCAAGGCCTCTGAAAGTCTCTGTAGCTTCAGGCTTAATATCTGCGACAAGGTTAACTGAAATCTGCAGCAAGGATAACTACTTTAGCAGATTGTATCAGCAGGAAATATTTAAACACTATTTAAAAGGATTTTAAATAAGCAGATTTTATTTAACACTGCACTAATGCACTGCAATAGAAAAGGATACAGCAAAGCTGCTACAAATAAACATAATGCTTTTACCCTTACCCCAAACTCCCCTCCCTTCTCAATTCCCCACATCTGTACTATTAAGGCCAACAAGTGGACCAGATCCTTCTATCTGAAGCTGAAATACTGAGATGCCAGATTCAAGACTCATTTGCCCTTTGCTTTTGTGCCTGATGAATCCGCACTCTGGGGCTGCAGAGTTAATTACAGTATTACTGGTCCCTGGCAATATCGGTGTGGCCAGCCCAGGAGCATCATCAAATGCACTTCCTTCCTTCTGCACAACCTCAAAAGGACAGGCCCTCCCCCTGTAACCTGGGGGGCTCTGCCCTCTAGTGCTAGGTGCACCAATTTTTAAGTAAAAAGGTATACCCTAGCCAGCAAAAACCCTGCAGCAGCAGATGTTCTGTACCTACCACCCTGGATAACTTGTATTTCCTATGTGCCTTATCATGTGGGTATGTTATGGTCACGTAAGAACAGATTATTGCAGGAGTCTGCAAACAAGAAAGAGACTCTGGTCACATCTCCAAATCACACGTGCGGCTCACACTGCTGTACAGTAAGTCTCCTTCACAGCCAACTCAAGAATTGTGAAATTCAGAGTTGTAATAAATATTTATAGGACACCAGCACTACACTGGACAGTAAATCACTCTTCCCAAAATATCCTAGTGAAAGAATGGGTTTGGTTTATTCTGGTATTTACAGGTACTTCACTGCAATTTGGAAGATGAGAAGTAATCCCATACTAGAGGACTATAGAATTTCTTCAACTATTTATCTTTTAAGGCAGAAGCTCTCGCTTTTATGTTTGGACATGTCCTAAAACAAAGGAGCACAAATCTTTAGGGTAGCAAATCAGTGTTTTTAAACATTCCCATAACTCAGAAATATTTGAAAAGTAATCATAAGAACAGCAGTGAGATCTTAATAAAACATAAGAAGCATGGCTTTCTCAGTGACACTTTTCCTTCCAATTATCCTCTTCACTACAATTCTTCTGTGGATTTTCTCTCATTCAAATTGTTTCACTTTACTATAAGTACAATACTGATGTCAAGACAAATTTTGTCATCACGAGCCTATCATTTAAAATAAGCAGTACTAACCACAGGGATAAAAAGAGTAACAAAAAGAAATAAAGACCATTTTTTCACAAAAATGTAGTAACTGTGTGTGGCTGTACATAGCCTATATAATAACTATGCCAGGCCAATAGCAACATTAAAACAAATATAATTATTAATTTGTGTTCTACATTTTATATCAGATACGCTGAACTCGATTTTCACAGGCATCAAACATCTGCCTCTTTTTCAGAGAAAAAGAAAGCGCCCATGTTGTCCCCTTGGTTTGGTAGGATGAGCCCTTCAGTACCCAGGCCAATTTGAATAATCCAAAGCTAGTTTATGTTCTTATAAAACGTGAAGACATAACTTTCTCATCTTACTTTTTTTCCAAGAATCTCTTTAATACCTCTCTGGAAAACTGATCCAAAGCTGCTTGTCATACATACAAGAAATGCTTACCAGACTTGTGAGGAACATAATTTAGATTAACTCTATACTGTCTTAATTCAGCTGAGGATCTGCCCTTGCAGCACAGCTAATTGCACTAAGTGCCATATAAAAGAACTAAGGAAGTTTTATTGATATTTTGTACTCTTAAGATATCAACAAAGTTGTTCTCCTTTGCAAACAGGTTAGGTAACACACATCTGAGCCTGACAAATCTGCAGCATTTAAGGAAAACTTACCATTTTACTGTTAATCTGTATTTTCAGAATGTATCTTTACAATGATAAAGTTTTCACCAAAACAAAACATTTTGCTCGCATCTGACCAATACTTGTCACTAGAAATCTCTGCTTATGCCTTTCTGCATTTTGGATTGTATCGGCACCATCAGCTGAGGGTTTTGCTGTCTATTATTTTCCAGGGTAATACCTGTCATTTTCCATGTAAGCGGGTGGGAAAACTTCTGAGTTTTTTGTTTGTTTGTTTCTGGATTTTGTTGTTGTTATTGTTTTTTACTCAAAAACCTCAAAATCATTAAGAAAACGTTGTATTTCAAAGTAGAGAACTCCAATCTGGCTATGAGCTTTTGCATGTCTGCACTCATTTTTCCTCCCCACAGACCTTCCTCTCCCTCAAATTTTCCTAAGTCAAAAGCCTTTGAAAGAACAGCATGTGCACGACATGTTAAGAATTTGGGATATACCCTTAAAAGTTACTTCATCTCTTCATAGTCACGGGCTCATCTCCTTGGAACAGTAAGTATTTTGGAAAGTGGGACCCTTTTTACAAATCGTTTTACTAAGCTCCAGCTTTGGAATGCTGGGTTACAGGAGCTCCTGCGTTCAGATATAAAGAAGGGTCTGGATTCAACCTAAATTCTATCTAGGATACCGAACTGAGTATTTTCTCTTGGCTTGTCCTAGCCCCCTGGAGGCTAATATCTACAGGCGACATTAAGCTTTCAGTGTAATTCAGGATGCGAAATAGCACCCAGAGAGCATGAAAGAACAGCACAACAGAGTGCAAATGTGGAAAGGTGAAAAGCAGAAGAAACAACGGCAGCTCGAGGCAGAGGTGCTGGGGTGCAGGGGCTGACTAGTTTTTAGTGCTTTATTACCCTCAACACAGAAACCAGATTTGTCAATATGGGGAAAATAATTAAAGACACTAATGGATGATGGATGCCTAATGGATGCCCCTTTTCAGTGTGGTAAAGTGTACATTTGCCATATGTGCTTTTAAAGGGTTTCCTTTTTAATTACAGCTCAACCCCTGGAGATAACAAACACTTGAATTTCCATGAAAATCAATGAGTATTTCAAGCTCTCCACAACTGTCAAGATCAGGAACAAAGCTAACAATGCATCTGCAGCTGTAGTGGTGAGAAAACATATCGCCCAGTCAACTCATGGACTAACTAGTGTAGGCACAAACCAATTACACTTCCCACGGTCTAAAGTGATACTCAGCAAAGTACCAATTTTTAAACAGAAGCCTTCTTAAAAAGAAAGTTTTTAAACAAAATTGAACCATTTCAATTGACACAGCATTTCAAAGTTTTAAAAACCCTTCAATCTGCAACTTTATGGTGTAGGCAACTAATCAGAAACTCAGCTGTATAATTATTAAATTAGGAAAATCATTTTGGCAAATGAATAGGGAACAGATGTCAGAGAGGATGAACTTTGGCTTTCTGGCTAGGGTCAGTATCATATTATTATGAAGTAGTAAGTCACTAGCAAGATGACGATGAACGCTGCAAGGACAAAAATAAGGAAAAGAAAATGGAAAGCTAGGAAAAGGGGAAAGAGATATGTGTAACTGAGAAGTTAAATACTCATCTTTTCAATGTTAAACTGCTCTTGCAGAAAACAGTATTATGTTGCACCTCTTTTAACAAGAGCCTACAAGGAAAATAAAATTTGGGCTCTAAAAAGAAGCAAAAATGTTCAAATCACAAACATACACAGACATAAGCAAGATTTTAAAACCCACTCAGAAGAACTACAATTTCTAATGACTCAAATCCCAAACTGGTGGCTCAGATCATTTCTTTCCCCGAAGGCAAAGCGAAAAATTGGTAGCTAAATAAAATAGGGCCAAAGCAAAGAGCCAGATCCCCACTGCATGATCAGCACGGTGAGCAAGGGGGCCTGTCTGGTACGCCTGCATAGCACAGCGAGAGCCGATTCACCAGCTCCTTTGAGGAGCTAGGGTAAGAAAAGAAGCTCCCATTAATACCAAGATAAAGCAAGTGCTGATGAGAAGATGCAACACAGAGATAAGGAGATTACATCCTCTTGAATACTAGAGTACTGGGAGAAAATTGGGATTACAGCTCAAGAGCCTTGCCTGACTTGCAGGCACTACATTTCAGGTTCTTTGAAAGCTGACAGAACTGCCATCCCTGGGTTCCCTTTTGCTAGACTAGTTGTGCAGTCTGTGGGCAGCCAGGATTCAGGGGCTGACATTTTTCTCTCTCTTTTTATGCAAAAGACTGTCTGGGAATAAGCAGGAGTCTCTGCTCTCGTTTTATCTTAGGTCTATCTTAAAAACAAACACATACACACATAACTGAAAACTAAACAACTGAATAGTAATAACTGAAAATTATGAAATGCTCAGTTGGAATAGAATTATCAAAGTTACATTAAAATAAACAAATTATTTCCAGATAGAAACAACAAAAGCTCTGCTAGGAATTTTGTGAATCAAAAGAACTTTCTGTTGACTAGTATAGCTGAATAATCTGATGTAGCTGCATAGGCTCTGCATAGTCATTTAAGATTTGGGGGCTGGGAAATGGAGAATTAAATCCTCAGCCTCTTCGACTTGCTCTACTCCTAATTTCTAGAAGCACAACTATGATTACCAGTTGATTCTGATTTCTATTAATAAGCATACATTTTAGCTATGGGTTACCATACCATCAGACCTGAATGCAAAAGCAAACAACCAAAACTGTATTATGCTGAACACCTCCCCAGACCTTTTATATTCATCTTCAATACAGGACTAGATTGCATATGGACACACCAGTAAAAATACGTGTGATGAACTTTCAAAATACCTGTGATGAACTTTCAATAATGATTTTAAAAAGATTGGAAGCACAATTATTTCCATTTCAAAATTTTTAAAAACAGTGTTTTAGGGTGGCAATAAGAGACTAAGGGAGATTTTGGAAGGAGGGAAAAAAAATAAAAATAAATAAATGGCACCACAAGAATACCAGAAAACGAAACGTAAGAAGGAAATTAATTGAACCTAGACTTTTGATAAATAAATATATCTTTTCATAAGAAAAATGCATAATAGCTGGAGCTTTAGCTGTCATTATGCTAACCTATATTCTATTTTTCATACTATTAGTAATACATAATGTGGTAGTTTATATTCAAAAATAAAACCAGAATGTATATACCTTCTGTATTTATCCAGAAATACACTAAGGTTACTATGGTTACGAAAAATCCATTACCTTTGAATACAGAATGAAAAAGTTTGACTTAAAGTGTGCACTATTTATTACAGCCATCATCAACAGCCTTCAGGAGGTTCTCTAACTGGATTCATTTTTCAGTGTCAAAACTGACCCACCACACCAGTAGCTTATGGCCTGTGCAAGGCAAAGAAATTTGATCTATAAAAAATTTTAAATATGTTTTATACTAATGCGAGATGCAGAAGCAGCTTTGAAATTTAAGGCCTTACATTAAAAAAAAAAAAAAAGTATGGCCTTGACATCCTTTTTCTTGATTAGTCTGAAATGAAATGTTTTAGCTGTACATATTAATATAGATAAATTCTGATTGGACCAGTATAGCGATTACATTTTCCTGTGGTAATTCTAATTCTTTTTTTTTTTTTTTTTTAATGGTATGAATAGTTTTAATCTGAACAAATGATTTGGATACCTAATTAAACTATACCAGTAAAGTCAAAATAGGAAGACAGAGTACTATGCTTCACTCTATTGCCAAATAACATTCATATAGCTCTGATGTAAAAGTTTAAGAATACTGAGATAACCTGACTATTGATAGAGATTGTATAACCCACTGAAAACGGATTTGTTATGCACTAAACAAGTGAATTAAACACAGCTGCTACAGCTTGCTAATTAAGAACGTTCAAGCACAGCAAAAAACTATTAAAATTTCTGTGTCATATTTCTCATCTGCAGTAGCTTACAGTTCACCTGTTCTGAGACCTGAATGTGCTACCAAAATAAAAATAAAAATAAAAATTCTTAAAACTACCAAAATTCTCAAAAACACAAAAGAAAATATCAGGGTTTGGAGTATTAAGGCCAATTTTTATTTATTTATTTTTCTGAAATGCATTTGAAATCTTTTGCCTGAAAAGAAGGCATCGGTGTGGTCACTTTATACTAGAAATAATGCAGCTGTTTTTACATAAGGACCTTGAGGCAGAATAAAAGTTAGCATGATGGGCTGCAACCCAGGTCCATGTGGCAGCAGAACTACTACTAAATTTCAGCCTCAGCCAGGAAATATCTTGAAGCCTGACACTGAGAGCCAAAGCACTAACCTCATCAATACTATCATGTTAACAGAGGGCTCAACCTCACAGCTCACTCCAAACTTCCTAAATCTTCTGTATAGCCTCATTACTGGCTTACTCCACCTTCCCATGGACACAGCTGACTTTCTAGGCAAGGAAACTCACAGCAGCTATGCAACAGCCATACAACACGGTACCTAGCACAGAGCTCACCTTTTACAACGTATTTGGTTCCATTCCCAGAATAAATCGGTACTCCATTCAGATATAAAGTATAGTGCGTAATGATACCATTTGGCGCTTTTGGTAGACTCCAACTCAACAGCAGTGATGTGGGAAAGGATATTGCCGTGGGTGGCTGCACATCTTCAGGGGCTTGGGGGGAAAAAAGAGATTTTAAGAGATTATAATGCGTATTTTATATATATAAATATATAGCAAGGAGTATATATATATATATATATACACACACACACATATATATATATACACACACACACACACACACACATATATATATATATATATATATATATAAACAAGCAATAATGGAGAATTAAGAGGAAGAGAACCTTAACCACCCTCCTAAGGCTTCACAAAAATAAACTGAAAGTACCTCTAAAATTGTTGAGTCTGCTGGAGTAATGTATAAGAGCATTTTTGGCTTTTCACAAATAATATATAATTTTAGTGAGTAATTACTACTACTACTGATTGAAAAATACCAACATTTTGAGAGTTCTTGTATCACATGAGAGGTTTCCTAGCCAAAGAAGCTTCTGTGAAATCCAAGAATATACGGTTTGGTCTTTAAGACAATAACCATGCTGGTATGACTTGATCTTTCCTAAATGATAACATTCAAAAGGGGAAGGGGGGGCATGATTTCAGTACAGTCCATTTTTAATACAAGTTCATTTTTCTTTATTGATATTTTTTATTCCAAAATACTTTATTTGTTAATGCTGATGCTTATATGCACTTAGTCTTTACTACATGTTTTTAATTCAACAGTTAGCCATGGCCGTTTCACACACATTTTGCATACATAGCACACCGAAAGTTGGCAGTGGGTAATAATGCAAGAGGGCAGTTCTCTCAGGCGTCCAGCGAGCTGCGTCTTAGAACAAGCAACAACCCCACCGAGTACTGCAAGGGAAACAGAACTTAGGCCTTTAATCCGCAAGGAATATCTTGTAGTTTACAAGCTCTGTGTTAGCAATTTAAAACAATAACTAGCCCTGGCTGGCAATGTGAAAACAATATAAAGTAATGAATGTTTCAATAGGGAAGTAGGGATAGCTGGAGGGTGTGATATGGTGTCTTATGTATCATCAATTCACCGTTACCAAGAGCATGTAACAAGAGCATTCAAAAATAGAAACTCCACACTGACTTTTTGTTTAGTTTTTACGAGAGATAAAAGAAAAGAGATAAAACATGTTCCCCATGGCTTATTTGATCTTGGGGGTTTAAAAAAAGAAAACAAATCCCACCTCCCTTCTTGTCTAAACCTTCCCAACATGACAGCACATCTAAACACAGTGGGTATTCTTTAAAACACACTTAGACCTTAGACCACACTTAGCAAACACGTTTACGAAGCTTAGAAAATGAGATATAAGTTTTTGTTTTTTGGTTTTTTTTTTAATTACTGTATTACATCACAAGTACATATGTAATACCATTTTCAAGTTTCCCTCACAGGGTCCGTTTGGCTGTCAGAGGCTTCATGCTTCCACTGATAATGCTACCAGGCAAATTCAGAGAGCTACCAGGCAAATTCAAATTTAGAACTTTCAACAGGCAATAATTGGGTTTTGATTTGACTGGTGCTGGTCATAACCATTACCATGCTCACATCAAAATTATGTTCCAACAATATTAGACAGCTAACTCCATTGGGATAGTTCCTTGCAGGCATATCTCCTTTGGTAACAGTTCTTTATTATTAACAGTTCCACACTTTAGCATTATTTTGATCATTATGGCTGTATGTCATGCAACCTCATGCTAAAATTTTATTTCTTTTATTGGGTACTGCACTAGTACTTCAAGAGAAGAAAAACATTTAAAAAAACCCTTGTTAAAAATGCAACATAGAGATACCAGATAGATAACATTATGAGAGTCAGGGAATTTCAAAAACTGCATCACATCATGAAAGATGAAATACTGTTCTATGAATACCAGTCCAAGTCCTTACTATGCTACTAGGATAAATTTGGACTAACTGATGCTTTCAGCTTGGCACATGGCTTTGCAGTGGTGTGACCAGGAAAAGAATCAGACTTGGACTTCACCTGAGCAGGGAGTTATACAGGCCTCAGATCTTTGGGAAATGGCTCCTCCAGTAATTCAGGTGTATTACTTATAAAGATACTCTTTAATCCCAAAAACAGTAATGTATTTTCTTTCCTCCCACTTCAGAGGTTAAGTTAAGCTTAGAAAACACTAGTTTAAGCTTGAGCACAACAAAACATAAAATAGTTTACAAAAGAACAGAAAATATGAACAGGGATTAATAAATAACTCAATTGGTATTTGGAGGTTTCATCACACTGAAATAATTGTTGCCTATTGCTGGTGTTTAGCAGTTAAAAGAAACCACGGAAATCAACCGTTTGATTCTCAATTTCATAGTGCGCCATACAATCAATTCTTTTTAGTCAGACTGTCTCTAGATTTACTTCTGAGCCATAGTAAAATGAGGAAGCTTTCATTAATCTTTCAGATGCTTCATATTAATGACAAGGCTCTTGCATGAACAATGTAACAGCAATTAAAAAGCCCATTAATCTGCATTACAGCTATTAAAGATGCATGTCATTAAAGGGTATGGAGTTTGATTCATTTTCACACCCCCCCAAAAAATGGAGCAATTATGGCCTGGCAATGCACTTTGTCATCAAATTAGGTTGGGGTTTTCCAGCAAATGGCTTTGCAGCATTTAGCTCTTCTCCTGTTTTATTATTCATGACTGAAATGTGGAAGTCAAGACCTTTGAAATTACTTTACCTTCTTGTGGAGTGGAGATGTTCAATGCATGCAAGCTCTCAGTGCAGCCAGCCAAAGTGCAAGCAGTTAGGGTTACAGCATAGTTTGTGAAGGGATGCAAGCCTGTCAATATGCCTGCAACAGAGGAAAGCAATATGTTATACATGTTTTATAGTGTATAGATTGTAATACATGAATACAAAGACACAAGTCAAAAACTAAAATTTTCACAACCTGCTTCCACTATCATGGATGCAAAAGAAAAATATTCAAGGTTTCATTGCCAGTATGCCATGACTTACATTTTGAAAAATAAATCATTTTATTACATTCAATATACTACTAATTCAGCTAAGCTCCTTTAGTTCTCCACTATATTGAGGTACATATCTTAATATAATAGACAATCGGGTCATGTTTTTCACAGTCCCTCTCTCATCAAATTAATTCTGGTACACATTTTACCTTTCCAAGAAATTCTTACACTCTGCCAGAACCTCCACGCTGCTAGCCCTATTCCTTCATAAGCTAAAATCTCTTCTGTGTATGAAGGATCCCACTTGCGTTCCTTTACTTTAGTGGCAGTGAATAAGACATGTGCTTACTATACTACCACAGCCAGTAATGTGGATGACAATACCCAAAGATTTAAAAGGGAAAAAGATTCGTAAGCTTGTGTTTTTTCAGGGCCTGCTATTAGTGAAGAAAAGGGGCTGGATTCCCACAAACATGCTGTAAAAGTTTGGTTTCAGTCCCAGGGTGATGAAGGATAAATGGTCATCCCGATACACTGATGCCATCAAAACAAAACAAATTATGAAAAAATACCTTGGAAACAAATACAACACATCACTCCTTATCACTTAAAAATAAACAGTGTATCAGAACAAAATATATGGAAAAATTGAAAAATACATTAATCTCTATGCAGTAATTTTCAAACTCACCAATTTCAAAGTTGGACAATAACCTACAATACAGACAATATGGAATGAAAAAGCAGAGGTGATTTAAAAGCAGGTCAAATCATTTCAAGTTTCATTTTGAGCCATGTTCTCACCTCTGCTATATGGCTTTTAGTAGAATCAATGGGTCATTCAATTAACTATATATAAATGTATATACGTGTGTATATATATATTTATGGTGCAAACTACGTTATTTAAGAACTGTCACACACTGGTATGCCACAAAACTGGGTTACTGCATAAAGAGCTTTCGAAAAACTGTCACTTTAAAGAACCATAATTTTGGGCCAAATCTCCCTTAGTACAATAGCACAAAGTCCTTCAGAACACAAACAGAAAGAGGAAAGCAGTCCACAGCAGTCCACTTTTCACTGAATTATTAACCAGAATGCAACACACTGTTGGCTTTAAGCAGAAAACCTTTCCCCTCATAATCCACAATAAAGGGTCTTGAGAATTTGATGAGGCATTATTATATTATTTTTCTGAGCAGGACAATCAATTAAAGTAAATCAAAATATATTTCTATGCGTTTACTTATAAATGTATTCACATGGAAAGTGAAATTAATGTTGACTGAATTAGTAGTGTCTGTGTCCTCTTGGAAAGAGGACATTGCCTACATCTCTGATTTTCCTACATGTGAAGAGAAAGTGAGAAGTAACAGTCACTAGAGTATAGTTGGGCTGAAGTGAAAATGTTCATCAGAATCAACTCTCTGTAGCATGGTTTTCGATTTTGCAAATCTTCCATTAACACTAGAAAGTTGTACTACTGCCTTACAAGTTAATATAAACATTACAGGGTGGAATAAGAAGGCTGTGTCAGGCATTACCCAAGCAAACTTGCCTATAATCTTTTGGGGTGGAAGGCAAATATTTTTAAGAGCATTCAATAGCCATAAAATAGAAAATAATGATGTTTCAGTGTGTTAGGATCGCTATAAAGCAGAATTACTGGAATCTACTTAAGCCTTAAAACTTTGTATAGACAAAATGCTTATTTCTTGATCATAAAGGGTTAAATATGGGAAAGTATAAAGATGTTATTTGAGTTACCTTCAGCAAATAAGCACTTGCAGAAACAAAATCATTTTCAAGCTCTTGGTTAACAGAAGCATGGTATAGTATAAATTCTATCTCCCTATTCACTCTGCTTGGCTTCAGGATGCAATTTAGTTTTATTTGTGCATTTAGCACTTCTAACCTTCTTTTCTCATGAAGTCGTGAATTAATGCTCCTTGCCTTTTCTGATGGAAGATATTCAGTGATATCAACAGTGGCTTTGGGCACTGGCAGCCACGGCAGTATGTACCCAGAAAGATGCCCATAGCAAGGGAGCGTTTTGAGTTGGGCTGCTAGGTTGCACTTTTTACTTTGAACAGATTTTTACATGATGCATCTGCAATGGAATCGGTTTTACACTGTTATCCAGTAGGATTATAAGAATGTAAAGGGAATAAAATCCTTTTGAAAAATCAGGTACCTTTTGCAATAAATAAATAAATAAAAGTATTGAAGAAAGGCAGGAACTGCAAATATATTTTATTTCATAATTAACATCTTTCATTCACACACACACCCTCCGCACTATTTTTTCTCAACAAAGAAAGAGATGTGCTGCACAGGTAGGCAAGAGAAAGTGCACAGATTTTATTTACATACTTCAGCAAACTACTTTTTTTCTCAGCTGCCAACCTATCTGTTTGGCCAGCATCCACTGTAATCTGTTCTCCTTCATTATGTTAATCTGTGGGCGGAAAGATTTCTGTCATCTTCAAATCGCTTGTACAGCAATGGTAAACACCTTGGCCTGTCTGTAATTGGACAGGTGTCTGCATTGGTGTCAACCGGCTTTTAATTCAATTAAGGAACTGGCTGCTCTGCTCTCATTACCCACTCATTTCCTCTGCACTTTTAGTCAGTCAGTGAAATTTACACTCAGAGCCTGACTACCTAGAGTACAAAGTCAGCAGTCCCATAGCAAAGATCATCACTGATACACGTGCATTGATTTATAGCACAGCAAAATAAATTTTGCCATTAAAAAAGCCCTAGGAGCCAATCAAAATAGCCAGCATTTTAAATAAAATTTCTTACTCTTCAAGTAGTGCACTCTCAGATTGGCATCTCTTGTCTATACCCAATAATTGATGACCTGATAAGAGGCCATAAGGCTTTCCCAGAAAGAATGATAGCAGAGCAAAATTCGGCCACAGCCCCATGTGCATATATTCTACTACAGTTAACAGGTAAGAGGTAGATAAACTGTTGATTTGATCAGGAGACAGAAACAGGACACATGAATATCTAAGAGTAGAATCAGTCTTCCATACTTGGGATGTGGGCCCGATTCATTCAATATGCCACTACAGAGTAGCTGAATCCATCTAAACTTAAAATTTATATTATAGACCACATTGCAAGCCTTAAAATCTGCATGGGGAATCAGAGACTGTAAATCATCCTAACACACCACTCCTATCTGCCCACTTAAAGAACCTTGGGAAATAAATTTAAGTTCTAACACAGACATTTTGACACAGTGACCCCATGAAACTGAATAATGTCATTTGTTAAATTTGAATGTAAAGTTAACAGTCTAAAAGAGCGATCTGGAATCACACCTAGAACATTAAACCCTCTCTATATGCAAAGCTAGTATTTAATTTTCTATATTTTATTTAAATGATCTTTAATTACTTGTAATATTTAAAGTTTTAGAGACATTTCCACCTAGTGGAAACACCAGGCTTATTTCTGTGGATAAGGGATAAAAACATTGGTGGAGAAGAGTCAACAGTGACTTGATGGTAAAGTGGATGGGTTGACAGAGCTAGTTGCATCTGTATTTCCAAACCATTCCTCGCACTAATGCATAAAGTATATAAAAAAGGATTAAATATACACCTTTTACCATTCATTTGCCCCTAAAACAAAAATCATTTTCTTCAGTATATCTAAAAGAGAGATCTCATACTTTTGAATAATTCAGCCAGAGTCTAATACTTTGGCAGATTTTGAGTGGAAAATAGTATTTGTCACCAAAGGAAAAAAAAAAAATGTTTTACTCTAACGTATGCAGATTAATATCTTGTTCACAAATACTTTAAAGTATATTGCAAGGCAATGAATGATACTATTTGAGTAATTTCCTTATCTAAAGGAACTTCACGAAGATAGTTCTTCTTTTTCCCAAGCTTCTCTGCCCTGTTTTTTTCCCAAAGTTGCCTCAAAGCACCACCAGGTCTCCAGAGATGAAAAGACACACTGTGATAAGTGATATAGCTTTTATTCTGCATAATGAATTGCACCAAAAAATATAAATTGAGGTGTGTTTTTAAAACACATTTATTAAAGGAGCCTTCCCATAGAAACAAATCAAAACCCACTCACCCATACAAACAGCTCGCATAAAAAGCTATTTACTCTTACAGCTGCAACACAAATATTAAAGTTCTTTTCTTCAACCACAAAAAAATAGTACTCAGCTAGGATAGTAAAATAATAGAATTTTGAAAAGTTAACCAGCATTATAAAAGGTTAAATTTAGCTAATTTTAATCATAATTAGGCACTTCTTTCTCACACAGCCTGAGAATTTAACCCTACCAGGATTACTATTGAAAGTTAAGATTCCCAATGCCTGCAGCAGAACTAACCACAAAAGTACTATTTGTTCCATAAGCTGAAAGTACTTTTTGCAAAGGAACTTAAAAGACCATTTCTTTGCCAGATTTTTTTCACTATTTCCTCTCTATTTCTCTACCTTATAAGGGCCTGTTCTGGAGTACACATGTTGCAATGTTTGACATTATAGATATGTCTTAATTCTTGTCTAAGCAGTGACGAACATTTCCAGCTCTCCCCTTCCCCCAAATCCAAAGGCTGCATATAGCCAACTTGAATGCCTGAGGTCGTGCAGCATCTGTCTAACAAAGTCACTTGTGTGTCGAGATGCATCATTGCTACCCTACACTTAATCACAGTTCACTGACCAGAAAAGGAAGTCGGACTTTGTGTTTTCAACAGATTGTAGTAAAAACTGTTTAAGTACATGTGTCTTCTGCATACGCATTTCTGGGTTGAAAGGCTGTGCATATCAATCTGTCACATACGTCTGCATTTTTAAAGCATCTTCTACCATAAGCACAGTATGAGTCATAAAATTTTGAAGAATTATTGAATAAGAAGGCACCTGTTGCAATTCTTTGGCTCATAAGAAAAAAAAAATACTGGATTTAGTCTGGTTAGTGGATCTCTCCAGGTGAGAAAATGTCTTTTCAAACAGAAAATTTCCGTAAGCAACTGCGCACAAGCACCACTGGCCTGAAGGTGCAGTTCATGTTGCAGAACTTCAAGGAAGGCCGTCACATTCCTCATAACACAGAACACCTCCCTGACTGTCTTAAATAACAGAATTTGATTTATTTTTTATTAGTAAGAATATTGGTATGTAACTAAAGCTTGATGCAATTTTGATAAAGTGTTCCGGTTTACTTAATCAGAGAATTTACATTTCATATGAATAAATTCATGCAACAGAACTGGAGTGTAAACAAGTTTCATTTAGGTCTGAATTCAATCAAGTTAGAACCCTAATATTAAAAAAAATAATAAACATTTGTGCTTTTAAATGCACATACTGTAAAACATACTGACAAAGTCTGCTAGGTAAAACCAGACAAAGACCTACATTCTGTCACTCTGATTTAGAGTTATTCAGAACTCAAAGACCAGTTGTTGATTTGTAGAAACCTTGTGGGCACAGACAGACCTATAAGCTGCCCTGTATTTCATAGCAGAAGCAAACAGAGGTGCGAGCAGAGGCTCAGAGCGACAAACCAAATCTGCAGTAAGCTGCGGACAAACAGGGCCCGAACACTGTTTGTGTTTCCCAGACTGACCTCAGGCTCTGCTTGCTGCCTTCCGTTCCCCTGCTGACGGCTGGACCACGCTAGGCCTGGCTGCTGTCACCCCCTTGCTCCGGCTGCCCACTCCAGCACTGGGACCTGCACCGTGGGGGCCCACACCCAGAGAGACCCCGGACCCTTGCTGGGTCTGGGGCACACAGGTTTATGCGCCAGGTGCAGCCCATCCGGACTGCTCATACCAGCCCTCCCAGCAGCCTCCCTCCTCGTTTCAATTAGACAGAGCTGCTCCCACCTGGTTCTCGGAGGCATTTGCCATTCTAGCAGAGTTCTCCTTTGCTTTGCAGCCCCAGAAGGCAAGCCCAGACCTATCAGTCACAGGCAGGAGGCTTAATTTTCTCTTCTGAGAGCAGCCCTAGCTGCAGTACTTTCAAAGCTGAGGCGTATGCTAACCACTTTGATTAACCATATTAAATCATTAAATTAACTTTTCCTGAGATATTCATCTGCAGAGCATAAAAGACTAAAAGGTGAAAAGTAATTATAAACACATGTCAAGGGAAGGCTGGAACAGTGATCATGGGCATTTGGAAGGAAAACCACTGATTTCTCATTATCACATGTGCAGCCACATCATCAACACCTGGCTACTGCAGTAATGGCCTGCAGTAGGCAGGATGAGCTATAGGAATGGTACTAAAGTGAGAGAAGTGTTTTAGGAATACCAAATATTTGCAAATTCCTTTGAAGAATATTTTAATTAATTACTGTTTGCAGCTTCCACTAGTTTTCTTTGTTACTTGTAATTGGGAGCTGCTAAAATTTGCTGTGACTTCCTGAATTCTATGATGAGAATGATTTGAAATACAAGATATTATTATTATAAGGATTTGATAATAGAAGCATTTTTGTATGGATAGATAAGTACAAAAGCTTACTTTTATCTGAAGGGTGAGTTGGAGCAAGGAATCCTTGGTCAAAACAAGTACTACACCACTGCACAGAGTAGGTGAAGACTGACTCAAGCACGCGAGTCAGGACGAACACGAAGAGAAGTTAAGATTGACTAAGGTCTTGCTTAGTGAAGAATTATTTTGTTCACGAGTTATTTTGTTCATCACACTATGAAGTGTTTGTGTGCGTTGGGAGAACTAATTGATAAGACATGATCACCTTGCTAGATTAATCTTCTGATAGTAAAACTTAGTAAGAAACATTAAACAAGCCTAAAGCCTAAGCCGTTTCCCCCTCTGTTTATTGAAAGGCCTGCAGTGAAGTGGCTGAGCAGAATGCACACTAAATCCTTGCACAGGCTCACACAGGCACAGTGATTGACTCACAAAACTAAATGTTCCGATCATCATCTGAAAACAGCCTTTAATGCATAGGCACAGAAGGCAGCTTGCAGCCAGCCCTACCAGGAACCACTGAAATAAAGGACCATTCCACAGGATACGTGAAAAAGATGATGAAATTACTGGAGAAATACTGAATATTCCTTCCTAAGAGGAAGATTGTTTTTTTTTAAATTAAAAATATTTGTGATTTTGAAGATGACAAAGGTGAGATTTTGAAGGATTTTTGTTCTGAGGAGCAAAAGCAAGCATTTGAGACTGCATGATTATGCTCAATTAAAAAGCTGCTTTACCTTAAATATTTATTTTATTGCTTTAAATATTTAACTACTTTACCTTGATAGAGGTGCAACAGGTTGTTTTGAATTTGAGACACAGAACAGGCTCCTGGGGAATGGGTGATGCTGTTAACACTTTTTTGTTACCATGCTCCAGTTATGACTTAGGACCTCACTGCACAGAACAGATCATGGCAATCGTTCAAAAGAATTTATAGTCTAAGCATAAAACAACACACAACAGACGGATATAAAAAGGCATGGGGAAAAAATAAGATAAAGGGGAATGTCAGTGCCCTTAAATAAATTTGCTAGCAGCTGCTTAAGTGTAGACTAGGCTATCAGAGAAGGAAATTTAAGGAGGGAATGGAAAGGTACCCAAGGTTTAACTTAAAAGCAAAGCATGGGGGCATTTCCCCCATGTGCCAGTGAGGAGGAAAGTACAGAAATGAATATTAAGTAAAACATCTAACAACTGGTCACAGCAATGAGTTACATAAGAGTCTGACAGAGTGTGGAGGGGCTTGAAATGAATTGATATTGATCACTCACGGAACAATACTGGTTAAGCCACAGGAACATACCTGCTATCATGTTGACAATATTTGAAAGGTTTTGGTTTGCTAGAAGGTACAAAGATTGTTTTCTTTGAATGTACGAGTACTTTTACACCAAGAAATAGAAAAGGTATGCAGCCCTTTCCTTAGCTACAGGAGCAAAGGAAGCTGGGGAGAAAATACTATCCAATTAAAGGGGAGAGAAAGGTCTTCCAAGTGTTTTCACATATTTTGTCTACAGTGAGTAAATATGCTGTGTTTTACATTAAACATTTAAATACAGCTCCATTCTGGAGCTCCATTCTGGAGCTGTATTTAAATTCATGGCCTTTCTGGACCATAGGCCATTAGAGGTAATGAAGGATTAATCAGTGATCCTTACTCCATCAGCAGTATTTAAAATATTCTTTAAGGGTGTTTACAGTTACAGGATTTATAGTCTCTATTAACAAATTAAGAGAAAAAAATAATTTCTCACAGCAATGCCAAGTTTTGAGCATTTAGTCACATTTCTTACCCGCTTACGCTGCAGGAGATCCAAAACAGCAATAGAGTATTTGAGTCTGACTTCAGAGTCTCCAACCACCAAATCATGTCATCATATTATAGCATTTTCCATTCTGACCCATTTCACATTCTGATGAAGCTGAATACGTTCTAAGACCTGTACACCTTTGTATTGTGCAAGAGTAGTAATTCACTGTTTTGAGAAAAAAGACTTTTCGGCTCCTACTCTGTTGCTTACACTCATTTAAATATTGCTTGTTTAACACTTGTTTAAACACTTGTTTAACCCTTGTAAAATTAGTTATGAGGCTTACTGGCAGTCATAACACAAAATTACTTACGAGGCTTAATAACCTACTTCTGATCTCCAAATAAAAAGTTTGTTCAACTAAAACTTGCTCAAAACTGATCTGAAATAAAAGTGAAATCGATAAGCAATAGTCTAACTATCCATGACAAATGCAGCACAATTAATAAGAAATTAAATAGGAAAATTAAGTAGAATTATTTCAATATCTAACAATCTAGCCATCAATAGTATTCACTTTTCACTTTTAATTTTCTTTTAGGATCACATAAGAGTCACTGCATTCATGAATTAAACACAAATATTTGCAGATGAGTTCCATTTTATATAGCATATGCTGTATCACGGCATAGAGAAGTTTGTATTCATGGCTGTCCTCTCTCTTATCCACTACGTTACCAGCAACAAAATTGCAATTGCCACATTTATACTACATGACAGAAACACTCCTTACTGCCTTCCCACACCACATTATGGCACAGTTGCTGTCCAGCCTCTGTGCAAACATGCATGACAGCGCACCATCCTGGCTGGCGAGCTTGGGCGTACAGGCTCTCAGGCGCTGCAGTATGAGCACTGGGCTCTTCCCAGCCCCCAGAGCGAATTTAAATGCACTTGTGTGCTCACTTCCTCCACATTGCCAATCTGCTCGTGAGCGCAACCTCTGACTGCCTTCAAAAATCAGTATTGATGTACCACTTTCCACTTCTCTGTAACAACTCACACATTTTGGGGGAATTATTCCCAATGTCCACAGATGGGTCCATCTGTGTAGGTTGTATTGAAGGCAAAATCATTTTAAGATCAATGATTTAACAGAAATATTTTTCATTTAGCTTAACTATGACCTCAGCATAACAACCTGAATTATGTATTCCATAAAATGCAGAAATTGGGCAATGCACAACTAAACTATTGGGCATAAGCTGGAAAATAAAAAAAGGAAAACTATTTCCACACACACAAAACTGGAAAATCTTCTTGCCATAGCAAGCTTCAGAAGCATAAAGGAATTAAAAAAAAAAAAAGGAAAGACAACTCTACCACAGACCATTATGCAGATGGTCCCTATGCAACTTTCAGCTCAGGAATTCCATAAACTATCAACTGAAATTGTATTAAAATGAAGACTTATTCTACACATAACACATTTCTTATATTTTGTTACAGAGCATCTCCAGTTGGACACTGTGAGAGAGGAAAACGGTTGAAACAATCCTTTGGTCAAAAGTAATGCAGCTATTTTGAAGTTCACAGGGTCATTTTATTTTGCAGCATTCAGCAATTATCCACGATAACAGACTAAAGATTTGTGATTCACTTTCTGTTTCCTTTTAATGTAAAGAAATGTCTCATTTTTCTGCCTCACAAAAGCTATCTGCAAATACCTCTTGCTTGTCCAGCTTGGTGTAGACTTTTTCATAGCCCTCATACAGAATGATGGCATGAGACCAACAAAAATAAAGTTTTGATTCTGGACATCGGCTGTAAATATGATAATTGATATGCTTCTGATATGGTCTTTGATTTCTATAATTTTTACTAATACAATTTGCATTGCTTTACAGCATAATAAAAGAGTACTCATCAGAGCAAACATAGCATTAAAAAAAAAAACCCATACAGGTTTGGTGCACTAAGCACATTTCTAGTTCAAAAATCTAGAAAATAAAATGTTTTCTCTTTCTCTTGAAGATGCACACACACATTATGGCAAAGTAACAACACAAAGTGCATATATTTGCGCAAAGACGCTAAGCACATATTAACAGGGTTTCAGTAAACACCAGTAATAAACTGCCTGAGGGTAAAGGCACATTCTGAGATTGTTACATTGCCTGAAGCTGAGCCAAACCAAGCCAACAGCCTTGAGAATCATGTCATTTGCACTTTTTAAATTTAGATGAATTAAAATTAAATTTGGAGAGTACATAACAAATCCATTGGTTACATTTTGATATAATATATAATATATGAAATAATAAAAATAAGATTTTTTTAACTATTGTCCCCTTTAGTCATCATGTTTCATAATTCAGAGTGTTATCTGAAATGTGTTCTCTACCCATATCAACTGTGTAGTAGCAAGAACAGGGACAGAGAACAAAAAGGTAGACGAAAACTGTCCTGCCAGCAAAAAAAAGCCCCAAGAAGTTCTGTATGTTATAGAAGAGTCTAGAACCTCTTTGTAAAAATACTCACCTGCAGACTCCAAAAAATACCTCTCAATTTCAGAGAATTTTACCTCAATTCATTTCCTAAAGCCTCCAATCACCAGGCATAGTTCAATAATGACAATGTCCCCCACACATCCCCAAGCCCCCAAAGCTTTTCTTTCAGAATAACTTACTTTCACATTCCAGTGTTATCAAGCAAAGGATTTGATTAACATAAATGGATACTGGTTCCTACTTTAATTAGTAAAGTTTATACACTCAAAGTTCATCAAGTGCATTGACTATGAGAGCAAATACACTTGCTATGAGACCCATATTAGGGGACTCAACTTCAGGGTTGACTTAGGTGAACTGGGTGTAAAAAGTGTAAGAAAAGAATTACGCTAGGCAAAAACCAAATAGAACAAACAGACTCCAAATTTCTCAACTGACTGGAAAAGAAATGGTTAAAAAAACCCTAATTTTTAGTATTTGAGCTAATATTCCAATGTTCTTTGAAGTCAGTATTGAGGTAGGTATGTAGATGCTGACATCAATTACTTTCATCTAAATTTTACATATTCCGTGTATACACAAAAACAGAAAGGTTCCGTATAACTCAATAATACTTTATAGTTCAACAAAGGCAGTAAAGCATCTCATTTTATTAGATGCGCCTAAAAATTGTACTCAACAACACTTACCTGTGAGCATACTGGTGTCAGCAAGCTCTGCACTAGTGATGGGTACACTGGGACCATCCTCTTCATATGCTTTCAAAATGTACTTCTCAATTACACCTATGACCCCAGCAGGTTTGTCCCAGGTGACCTCAATGCTGTAACCATTTATACCGTGAACTCTTGAGGGAGTTGGCACATTTTGTGGAACTGTGGAAGGATAAAATAGAAAATAGAGAAAATGGCAGTTCTGAGGAGACTATTGCCCCTATTCTTCACTTTTAATGGCTGCAGTAAATCAGACTCAACCATTAGCATAAATACAATTTATTAGAGTTGTAACTTTTCAGCATTGATTTAATATGACTGCACATCTTGAGCTATTCAGTTTAAGCTATATTTCAAAACCATCACAACTCCATCTACATAACATTCTTTCTTGTCTTGTTGAGGCTTTCCAAAAACATTTAATGTATCAAACATATCTAAGCATCACTCATAAAAAGAGGAGGTGGGTTGTATGTGGCTAACAAGTTCAGGCATTATAACGATGCAACTGAATGAAACAAAATAGTGCTCTAACACAGAAAGCTTTGACACCTCTTGGATATCTCAGCCACAGAAATACCACAGAAATGAAACTTTGATTAAAAAAATTGGGAATTTTTATTTACAAAACTCAAAGACTTCTAAAATTTTAAGTATGCTTATTTATTTTCATATTTCTACAATGCAGCATATCTGTCTCAGGTCAAAACAGAGACTTGTCAGACCTTTGTGAAAAATCCCTTACTTCTTCATTTCACATTACAGAAAAGGGAAAATGAAGATGTTTGAAAGAACTGGAAAGCCATGCTCGCATATGCATACAGTCACTAATAAAAAAGATCATCCCATTTCCCATAACCTTTATTTATTAGCTATTGCTATACCAAGCAAAGGTCTGACCAGTAACAACTTCATCACAGATGACTGCACAAGGGATGCACGGGAAGGGCCCAAGGAACACTATGGCAGGATGATGGATGATGAGTTTGCTGTAAATGCATGTGGACTCATGAGCCCTGCTGATGAAGATCACTTGCTTTTCTCACAAGCAGATAGCCTTTTTTTTTTTTAATTTATTATTTAGCTTTGCTAAATATGAATGCAATTGCTTTTCTTGTAAGAGTACCAGAATGCAAAGTATAAATGTACCTGAAAGTTGCAATTCTTCTGCAAATTAAAAATGTGATAATCCAGGAAAGCTCAGTTACTGCAGTAATATATTGATCTTATTAATTGTGAAGTGTATAACAAGGGAGGGTATGGTACTGTATAGCAGATGGTCTTCTCATAAGGGACACAACAAAACCAACTCAAAAATAATTAAATAGTGCAGTTATTTGCCAACCCATGGGAGCATGTAGTTTTTCAATGCTGTGGTCAGTCTGCAAATATAAATTTATGGTAGAACTTACTGTGGTCAAATAGATGTATATTTTCATATCAACTATTTGCTCTCTTCTGGGTGGTATGCAAAATAGCAACACTAAGTTGTGTAAGAATGCATTTGCAAGTCAAATATTTATGCAGGCATTCTCTTTTTAAGAGCAAATATGGAAACTTTTCTTAAAATGCCATGTAATTGGAAAGATCATACATTGAATATCTTGCATCAGAATATTTCTCTGCATTGATAAAATGCAATTAGGATTCAATTTACAGGAGAGGAAAAGTTGGATAAATAAAATGTGCAGAATTGTAAATCTTCAAAAACTTGCTGGGTCAACAAGGTTTGCAAAAACACTGGACAGAAAAAGAAAGGTCTGTTAAATTTGCTTCATAAGATTGACGAGAAAGTTGATCTTTGAGGTTCAGCAGCTATTATGCTCCTACTTTCAAACACTCTTCACAAGCCACATTCTGCTTTCAATATTACCATATTTTCCCACATAGTCTACGGGCTGTTTGCAAAGAAACCAGCCCCTCCTTGCTTTCTCCACTTTCATTGAACAGCATACCCATGGGCAGGCATGGAAATAAAAATTTGCTGAAGATTTATCTAAACACTTTATAGCTGAAATAAGAGATTAGTATGTTACCTATCCAAATCATCAAGCATTTTTGTATCTCTTAGAAATGCTACTCAACTTACACTCCTCAAAAGTTTCCCCGTGGAATTTTCTCCAACCTCAGGTTGGATAAGCTTAAACTACATTTACCTGATTCTCTTGTACGAACACGGGTCCATTCACTAGATACTGATCCTCCTTCATTTAAGGCAACAACCCTATAAAGATATTCTTAAAACAAGGTAGAGAAAAATAAAGGGGGAGAAAAATAAAAGGAAATGAGACACTGAACATGGTAACACATTAATACAGAATGAAATAAAAATGTAGTATTTCACTAAAGAACCAATGTGTTACCTGTGAATGGCTGCAGACCATTCTCATAAACACTCTGCTCTTTTCCCCGGTATACTAGGATGGAGTCATTTCCCCTGCAGTTAACAGCACTGTCAGTTGATAGGCATCCGTCCAGATTGACTCTGACAGCACTGCTGGACACAGATGCCAAGTTAACGACAGCACCTCGTGTAAATTTAACATCCTTCATGCAACCACCGAAACCTAGCAAACAGTAAGGGATTAGTATCACATAAAGAGCTTCAGTCATTAATTAACAATCATTTTTGTTCCTTTCAATTCTACATTTTCAGCATTAAAGACTCTAATGTGCAAATGTTAACAACGAACATGAAAATTTCCTCCCCCCATTCTACACTAAGCTGGTAGATATTCCTGCCATCCTAGTGTTGCTTTGCTGCCTTACTGAACTACATTTTCATTATTACAAATTCCAATCCATATGGTAAAATCTTTGTTTTATCTTTCATCTCTGCTTTTAAAATCATTACCATGAAAGTGACTCCAAATTTGGATATCAATTTTCTGTACTTCATCACTAATTAATATTTTGTTATAATACACTTTTTTTCAATTTGAGAAAAATATATAGAGACTATATAAAAAATCAGATTATTCTAATCGGAAAATCTGGCATAATAATCTGGTATGTTTGTAAATGTTTTGCATAAACATAACCCCAAACTATTAATTTACTGGAAAAAAAATAACCACCTCATTTTGTGTGTGTGAATGTGTGTAAAATTATTATTGATACAACATAAATGTTTAATTATTTATGATAGAAACAACAAAACAAAAACTTTTAGGGTGAAGTTGTTCAAATTCCTATATATTGCTATGCTTTGCATTTACAAAGAAATTACTAAACTTGTATAAAGTTAATAGAAATAATTCTCAGATGTGCGTAAAGCACGAAGACAATAGTTGACATAAAACCAAACATTAACCAAGAGTCTCATTCACCCAACAATTTATAAATTTAATCAATTTGTAAATGAAACATGAGTCTCAGAGACCAATGCTCTTTCTAGCTTTGTGAAGATACCATATTTACACCTTAGCTATTTTTACTGCCTGTGTTACTACAAGAAGACAGGGTAGACCAGTAATCCTGCTGAGCCATCCGAGCTGAGTCTAACATTCATACATAGTTCATGGATAAAAGAAGGGGCACTGAAGGAGGAGGACACCCATCCTGATCTATCCTCTGGAATACCTTCTCTCTCCCTGCTGTGCTGGGAATTTAGAGATACTACTCCATCAAATGGACACATCCTAATTTAAGCACAACTCCTACTCCACAGCAACTTGTTTTGCTTTTCAGGCAGTCTGTGGCAGAGGAAAGAATTAATCCCATGTCTGCCCAAGCATGTTAATTGTTAGACAGAATGTACAGTTGTTTAATTCACAATTGAAATGCATATTATCATAGTTTATTTTAATCCAATACTTCTTTTTTAATGTTTTTAGATGCATTCATCACCTTTGAAGATGTCTGACTGATGCTAGCTAAGTAGCTACTTCTTTTTCTATGGTCAGAGAGTTGTGGTATAAGCAACAACCGCAAAAATTCTCACAGACATTCCCACCAGCTCATTCCCATTTCAGTTACAGTGAGTCGCACAAAAGTCCACAGGTTTCTTAAGACAAGTGATATAGGGGTGGGATGGGGTAGAAGGAGAATAAAATTTGCCCCTGCTTTTTGCTGTGACAAAACCAATACTCATTTACTCAAAATTGACTAGGAAGTAGCCCTTTACTGAGAAAATCTGTGGTAAATATTTATTAACCTGGAAAAGTCTCCATATTCCGTTATTATGCCAATATATAAGTATATTCCTAAACAAAAATAAGTCAAACCTGCATGTTTTAGGGAGCTGTATGAAGTACACAATTTATGAAATAAAAATCTATACAAAATATTGTAGACTTTTTTAAAAGTGATTATAAATAAAACAAGTTGGTAACACAAACTTATTTCAAATTGAGTGACATTAAAGGAAACCAAAGCTAACGTGCATTTCTAAACTTTCTATACTTTACATTCTGTTTCAATCTAACTGCCTTTTTTGACTAATGTTCCCCTTACTGCTCCCATTCTGATTGGTCACATAGATAGAAACTGACAGGCTACATTTGCGAGCATGATAAGGTCAGACACAAGTTAAAAATAGGCACTTAAACCAAGATTTTCATATGTGGATGCCTATACTTGCTCATTTAAATCTACATTCAGAAACACACAAAACGGATTCTATTTTCAGAAGTTCTGAATATACATCCGCATAGCTGCCATCTTATTTTACAGAGTTTTGAGGAGGCTTAGTGGAAAAAGGTAATGCTTTCCTGATGTTCCTGAACATGCACTTCAGACATTCACCTTAGACACTATTTTGCCCTAGATTCTTTGTCCACAGATCTCTTAGCTGCAGGAGTCAAGAATGCCTCTACCCACAAGCCTGTACCATCTGCTAAGAGGCAGTACTGACAGCATATGACTGGCTAGCTCTTCTAGGCCATAAAAATTATTCACACACAACCTAGAGGAAGTTTATAATATATGTGATACCTACATCCAGAAGAATGCTTAAAATAGTATTTTTGAGCTGTGAATAGTAGTGCATTGATTTAAACCATTCTGTAACTGCAACCTCACAGTTTCAATGCAGCTCTGCATAGCTTCCCTGCACACATCAACATGTATTAAAAATCACTTACTAAATCTAATCACTTACTGACTTTTACTTATTTGTCTGCAGTATCTGAAAAATACATCATGACTGATCAATAACTTCATAAGTAACAAAAAAACGCTCCAAACTCTAAACAGGATAAGTGTTATAGACACCTTTCTGATTACTTTTCATACAGTTGGTGGAGGCTATTAGTAGCGGGTTATAAGTAATATTTGTCTCTTTTTCCGCACAAATTAGACCAGAACAAAAAGGTCACAATGATGGCTTAAATCATGAGCGTCTCCTCTCCTCCTGGTAATGCAAAAGACATTAGTAGAGCCAAAACCCAATTTAGAATTTTATACTGGCTGGATGTTTCTACAAGTATTGCTTGATCTCAACAGCTGTGATACATGGTAACATCCAGCTTCATTACAGTGATTTAAGCTATTTTCATTTTCCTGTATCAGTCTTCTTTTTCAGATCTGAGCATAACAGGATTAATGTGAGTAGACTTTTGTGAGACAAGTTATCTGAACTGACTTTCTGGGAGGAAGATTTGATCTCTGCTGGTTGTGCATCGCAGGTTACTATTTGTCACTCTCCAGTTCCACTCTTTTGAGTCAGACTACTTCAGATACAACTAGGTTGGAAGAATTTTTGTAGTATTGCAAAAGGATCAGCAGTAAATTTAACTAGATTACGTAGAGAGAGATGACAGTTCAGAAAGCAGCAATGGGTGGAAGGACAAATTTACTTCTCTGCTAGACTTACTCAGTGTTACATATTCATTAATTTACACTACCAGCAGCTTCGTGTCCACCAATAGCCTTGTGGATGACAGGTTTTTGCCAACTATGGCCTCCTCTTGGTGTTATCTTACCTTGTTCTAATCCCAGTTCTTTATAGGTATTCTGAATTTCAGGTGGGATTCCTCCCATGTAGACAGGGGAGTTTACATCCAGCTTCTGAACCCGAGGTTCCAGTGTCTGTTCTCTCAGCTCATTCATACTTGCTGAAATCACAGAGCCTTCCTTTTTCACAGTTGCTTCCTTCCACTTTCCATCACAATAAAACAGTCCTAACCAGAGATCCAGTTGTGTAAAGACAATGCCCGTTTTCAACAAAATGCTTAATATTCCACTCTTCAGCTCAATCTATATATTTGAAAAGAGAAGATTTTGAAAAAGGCATTACACAGAGCAATTAAAGTTGAGCACACTGTAGATATTAAAAAGAAAAATTAAAAATGCAAATGCAAAACCATTTTTATCTTCAGGATAAAATAACCAAATTGCTTACATAAATTCAATACAGTGCATCAGTTAATTCAGAATGGAAGAAACTATTCCTAATTTTTTTGAGAATTCACTTCAGCAATAACATAAACTAAGCAAAAATAAAAGACAATGAACCAGGATTGTTTTCCTTTTTTTGAAAACAAAAAGCCAGTATTTTATCTACCAATTCATTTATTTTTGGAAGAATGTAACAAGATAGCAAGGAAATGAAACGTCAGACCTGATTAAGCTCTTTTTAATTAGCTAGTGAACTCAATTTCAAATTTTTTCAGCATGTATTGATTCATCGTTATTCTTCTAAATCTTGTAAGAAAATAATTGTTTTTGCATGCACTTTCTGTGATTAATATGATAATTTTCTAAAATAGAAATATATTTTACTAAATTTTTGCTGCAGTAGTTTCCAAGGGTTTTACTGTTAGACTCTGTATGCAAACTGAACGGAACACACTACCTGGGAGTGGCAAGTTTATAAATTAGCGGGTTTAGAACACTCAGCATTTATATGATGAACTTGTGATTGAAAAATTGGATAAGCTCACAAAAAGATACTTCTATTTCCAAGCCAAAAAATTTATTAAGTATAATATGAGTCATGAGCTTAATATAAATGCTGAGCACTAGTATCACAACCTGTCATATTTGTTATGGAGAATATGAATATCACTGCATTTGTAGTCTGACTGCATTTTCTTAACAGTTACCCCAACTGAATAAAGAACTCAGTCTGTTTATGATAAGGTCAGAATTTGTTTTGGAACCACAAATTTTCCTGTTTCCTTGAGTTCATACTCTTTGGTAAATTATTAAAATACAAGTGAGGGATAGATCAGTTCTGATGAGCATAACTTGGAAAAGCAGCCCATTGGGAAAGTTGCCATTTTTAAATTCACGCAATAAGGATTAACACAGATCAAACTGTGTTGCCATCAGAACCCCGAGCTGGTGGGAGGACAGCGTTTCAGCTTCATGAGTCGCATCATGACTGCAGCAACATGCCAGCACGTCAGCCAAACCTGGCATGCGACCTCACAGCTGGAGAGAGGGTCTGGTGTTTGACACAGGCGCACACAGGGGCACATCCTTCCCACTTACTCATCTTGGCACAGGCCTGAAGCAGACAGAGAATGATGCTCGTGCTATTTGTGATGACCTGGTCTGACATTTAAAATGCCCAAGTGCATCCAGAGATAGAGAACTATTCACTTTGAATTATTCTGTGTGATGAACATAAAAAGTAAAGTTCTAGATATATCTAGCATGTACAGGTCCTTCTCTGTAGTACTGAACATAGATTCAGAAAAACATCAACTTAATTTACTGCTCTGAATAAAATTCTGGAACTACTTTAGAAAAGCTTGATTGTTAAATATAACTGATGATGATATATTGATTATAACTGATTATGATATGATATATTGATTATAACTGATGATGACATATATGGTGATATATTATGAGGATAAGCCATATATGCACAAAGATCACCTTCTTTTGCCAAACAAGTTAGGCACCATCTCTCCTGCTAAAGAGACAATGTAAAATCAGTCTAGAAGGATTGTAACAAAACTCTCAACCAGAGCATATTCCCAGCTTACTAGTTAAAAGTACAGTTGCCTTTTAATCTATATCAGCTTCTAATTCTATGCCAGTGAAAGCATCTCCTGAGCAAAGATCCTAACAAAGTCATCACAGCTCATGCTGGGCAGGCTACACACCTCATTTTCTCCATTAACCTATTTTTGAGAGTTGAAACGTGCAGAAAAACCTGTCATCATTATGGCTGTGGAGAGTACAAAGGTGCAAGCATTGGAAAAGCATGTGTGTACTGATGCTCTCTAAAATTCCCCATCTTAAGGTTAATAAAATGTTGAGGTGAGAAGAACAGAGAGATAAAACCTTTTAACTTAAGGCTGGGACAAACACTGAGAAAAATAACGAATCAGAATTTCAGTGCTATAAATAACAAATATAGAATGGACAAGAAGTTGTTTTGTCCAATTACTTTGTGCTTTAACAGCACTTTCAATTTAATATGTCCCTTTTCTCCTTTTTAGTCAGAAGCTTTTTTCTCCTATTTCTGTTAGCCTTTCACAGAGCAAGAGAAAGGAAACAAGGGCCACAAAACCACAAGAATCCTAAGAAGAGAACAGGCCTTATGCTCATCCCTGTGAATAACTTGTCCCTTTGAAGTTGTCCCTTCCCATCCAGGCTGCAAATTACACAAACTCAGACCTTTTCAGCCTGGGACAGACATGTATATCAGTCTATGATCTTGCTTATTACTTTGGGGCAAAACTAGAGCAATAGCATGAAATCAGCAAGACTGCTGCTATTAAAACTCATCACAATTTCTGGACCAAGGCTGCTTGAAATGGAGGAAGAAATGAGGTCTAGAAGAACTCAAAATCCAGGAAATACATCTCTTAGAAGAGATGGCAACATAAAAAATAAATATTGAGTAAATTATAGTTTAGCCCTTCCGAAATAAGGAAAAATATATTTATATATTTAAGATCATAAGTTTAAAGGGAAAGGAAATTAGATATAAAGCCATGTAATAAAATAAGCATTGATTTAAGAGCCATTAGTGAAACACACACTTTATAATAAATACATTTCTAAAATACTGTACCTTTTGGATATAAAACAATACAGATTAGATCACAAGGAATAACAACGCTCTCAAAAATCTCAAGAATCTGAAGATCCCCAAATGTAATTGGCAAGAATCAATTATATCAAACCATAAAAAAAAAAAGGAGAAAAAGGCAAATATATTGTATCATTTTTTGAGAAAAGTGGGCGGGGAGAAGGCAAGGCTAGTAAAATAATAATAATAATGAGATATTTCAACTTCCTTCAAATAAACTCATTAAATGTCAGAACAACAACAGAACAAGCAATTTCCTGGTGTTGTAAATGATTGCTTCTTGGAACAACTGAAAAGGTGAGCCTTTAAGCCTTCATAACACCTAGCAGCTGGCACAAATAGTAACCACAGTTGACAAGCAAAATCATGATAGTCTAATTGCATTTAAAATCCTTGGAGGAAGAGAAAATCACAGATTTTCAGAGCCACCCAACTAATATATGTGTTTATGGATATATCTTATCTTTGCTTTGTTATGATGACAGTTCTGGAAATTAAAAAGGATATTTGAAAAGCTTTTGGCAATATGAATATTAGAGATACCTCAAAAGTTTCCAAATTAAGAGGGAAATAAAATAAATTTTATCACAGAGAAAGTAAATACGAGAAGACATATTTAAGTACACAATTGTTCATGAACTGGATACCATTCCATGGTCTGGATACCATTCATCCTGTTTCCTCAGCTAAAATGAACTGTAGATAGACAAAAGCTAGTAGTTTAGTTACAGACCTGAAGAGCTTAAAAAGTTGGAAAAACTGCAACACATTCAACCTTAAAGAAATCATGGAAAGGAGACATATTTGCTTCTGAACATAAAATAATCTTATTTAACAGGCGTAATAACTTTCATCAAAAATGAAGTTCACAGACATATCTCACAAATTTTTGTAGGGTAGGATTTCTGTGGCCTCCTCCACAGCACTGGGAAACAGAGGTGGAGATGTGACTGTGTGAGATGGGATGGAATTAAACTGGACTACTAATTTTAATCTCTATGACAACTCTTATGTTTCAAATCAAAATGAATCAAATAAAACATATATGTATATCACCTGGAGAAGACTTTGTTATTCCTTACTAAATTACTTGATTTACAACTGAATTGCTTTATTTTTGATATCAGTGGATAAACTGGGTAAGTCTACATTTCATGGGAATGAACCAAAAGCTTTTCATGCAAGTCTTTTATTCTATATTCTGACTTCTTCTAATCAAGAGAATAATTTTGCTTTTCATTATTGATGTTTTCCCTATTTATAACATAATTAACAAATGTAACTTATTCTGTGCATCTGTTGCTTTTTTTTGCCTTTTTTTTTTTTCTTTTGACCTTCCTGCACTTTGAAATAGCAAAACAAGTATAACACGAATATCTTTAAATGCTGGACATATGTCAGTAAGCAAAACCCACAGATGATATCTAAATACAGTTACTTGAATTGATTTTAAACTTACTGCAAGGTAATCTGGGCCATCTTCATTGTAAACAAACAAAAGCAATCCATTCAGTTGATCTGTTCTAAATTTGAAAGAGATCTCAAATTCTAGTCCACCTTGGAAAACACCTGAATGCAGTTTCAGGAAGCCTTGAAAGAAATTGAGTACATGAATAAGTTAGTCAAGTACCTGTATAAATAGATATAACAAACCAAAAGCAAAAGCTTACATGCTGCTTTCTACTTTGACATGAAAAACTCATATTTCTCAAGATTAAGGCTATTAATGTTATCACTTAGCATTGTAAAGTATGTTTTTTCATAAGGTGCAGAAATGATCCAAGCTGATGTAATGTCCTAATATTCACCACAATGTGAGACCTGGCATTTTTGACACATTATGGACATCTGTGTCTCTTCAGAAATTAGACTTCATCTTTTACACACACATCCCATCTGTGTGCAGTTAAATCAGACCACCTATCAGTGAATGTAGTTCCTCCTCCAGACAGAAATCCAATTTTAATCCATTTGAAAACAATGCTTTTTAACTAAAACTTCTTCGAATAGCAGATCACTGAAATACTTTTAATATGAACACTTTTTATATTTCAAGATACACGCTGTACATAATACAGCAAACTACCTTTGCCAAGAAAATGTGCTCCTTCCGAGAGGACAACAGGGCATCCTTCCCAAATATGATAGACATTGCTTTGTTCTTCAGCATCCTGCCATTTTAAAGATTCCCAGTTTTCATAGGGAGTATGCACTTTTTTCAAAAACATATCACTAAGACATCCCACAAAACCTTTCTGGATTATCATCTTCATCCCTGCAAAAGAAGTTAAAATCGTTTATGAAAACGAATCACCAGAAACTAACTATAGGGATGAATACATATGTTGCATACACAGTCTACATATATTAGGAATATATGTCCATATGTGTATTGATATCCATGCACCAGTCTCTTCATAGAGCTGCTCTCTAAGCTAAATTCAGATTTCTGCATGGGTCTAGTTATTAACACAGCAGCTACTGCTACCTAACTGGACAGAATTCATTTTTTGAGCTTTTCCATGAAGGTGCCTTAAAATGAGAGTAATCCACTCTATGGAGATTCAGATTTTCAAGATTCATCCTCTTTAAACAAATCAAAAATTGTGAATAAAGGTATGCATGTGCTGCATGAGAAAAAGTAGTGTTGAAAAAGTCTGGGCAAATGAATACACTCTTAGAAGCTCCATTAGAAAGCTTTTCTTTCCTTTGAATAAACAATCCCTTTTCCTTGTTGGGGGAAAAAAAAATCCCAGGTTTTATAGAATGTCTTCTCTTGAATAGTAATTATAATCAATCTTATTTTGATAATTTTGATTCAGCTGAAGTTTTTGATGATAATTCTTCCTCAAATGAGACTATCCACCCTGGATAAGTTTATGAATCAAAACTTTAGAAGAACTCAGGCATGTTTTTTTTGCTTTCAGAAAACTGAAATAAATAAAGGAAGTAGGAAATTGTAATCTAGTGTGCCTCATACCTCACAGCAAATAATCAGCTAGAGTTCATGCCACCAGTGGGTGTCAATAAAAACTTAAGGCACAATTTTGCCTTTGAATTTATTTGAAAAAATGCCTAAGTCTGCATATGAAGCCTCTGAGACAGAACCAACAGCTGATTATGTCCTGTTTTTGTACAAAGTTAACTCTGCATTATCTGCTGATAGCTTATACACTTGGCAAATGAGCTAAGGTTATATATGAAATCATATGTTTGTTTATTCTATGGAAGTCAGATCAAATGCTGCTCTACATAAATGCAGCTATAGAATACAGTAATCCTTGATGGATCCAAACTGGATAGGAAAAAATGCCAGCATTTGCAGGTCCTATGCTTAACTTAACACTTTTTTTTTTAATGCATATTTAGAAAAGAATTTTGGAATCTAGAATTCCAAACAAATTCCAGCACTCCTAGTTCTACTATACACACATAACAACTCGCTTGCAGGTTTATAGCCCTGTATATACATATCATTAACATGTACACAAACCTTATCGGATATAACACTGATTTACTACTGATGAAATTGTCTATAAACATGTTTCAATTTATGGCTAAAGATAAGATTCAATAAGCTGCAGAGACTTATTTTGATCAAAAAATTATGCAAATAGTTATGTAAATGAAGTACTGTGCTCATGTTCCCAATAAAGCATAAACAGAACTCTTAGGACTGGAAAGGTATAGGTAGGTATATAGCATAGTAAAGTACATATCCACTGTATAGCATTTCAAGGATATCAAATTATATAAACCACCATCATACTCACCTATGTCCTTTCTTAAGATGGTAAAGCCCTGTGGAAGTCCTCCAACAAAAACCCCGGTGTTCTCTCCAATAATGGTACTGCCACTAGTAGCGAAAGAAGAGCCTAAACAAGACATGGTTATTCTTGTGTTCAATGCTTTCAATACATTTTTGATTCTATAACAGAATGACATTTATTAATAAAAGATACTAATGCAATGCATAGCCTAATGCTTTCCCATACATATTCTACAAAGATTTATAGTAGTATTTTGCAACAGAATAACAACACAATCACAGGCACAAAAGTACAAAATAATTTAATTCTTCACACTTAGCGTTAAATTATCAACAATTCCCAGAGGACAGATACTTTAGATACTTGAACAAAACACTAGCTATTTTGTCGGAAAATACTGATTTTATTTAATTATTTTTTTTAGCTGTGTGCATGAAAATAGTGGATGTGAAGGCAAGCAAGCAGCACCCTGACTTATACCAAAATAATAAAATAAAATGGAACTGGATTGATTACCTGTGTACTGCCCATCCACTGTGATGTTTCCCAGGGCCTGAATTCTTGTAGCAATTATTTGGTGCCAACTGTTATCATTGTACTCTTTTCCACCATCATTAGTTGGAGTGACTGCTACTGCAGATCCCTTTTTATTAACAGAAGAATTAGAGTTAGATTATTTTGAAGGTAAGAATTACAATTATACTTTACTCCATCACTCTTTGGTATGTATTATCTGAAAACAAAGTTATAAGCCTTCTTTTTAACTTATGCTAAAATAATGAATGATGTTAAGGACCAATTCCCCCACTAAATTAACCTTCTCAAATAATAAATGAGAGATCAAGGATACAGTTTAGTTTCTTTTAACAATAGAACACCCTATGTAGTTAGTTCCACCGATTAACATGAGGACGAAGGAAAGATTATTGAGGTTGTATCACTCAGATTTTTTATTATCTATTTATTTAAACGAAGTCCCTATCTAAGTACTCCCCAGTAATTCCAGTAGCACTGTCTCAGAATGCTGTATCATACTTGAACTGTGCACGAATTCAACATTATTCATCCTAACTCACAAAATATATCTGCGAAATTACAGAACGGAGACACACTATTTTGCATAGACAGGATCATAATCTATAAAAAATGGGTATTTTTAATGGATATATAGCTTAAAATGGACCTCAGAAAAAAAAATAGCCCTCCCACTCCCCCACACCTATGGTCTAGTGTGCTACGTCACAGTAGTAAATAAGACCATTCAAAAGACCAACTTTAATTTCGTCTAGTACTCTTTCTACTCCAAAGACCTTAGTATTATGTATACAAGAAAAAAAAATATATCAATACCTAAAAGGTACCATTAAAAAGGTCTACTGAAATTTAGTAGAGTCTTTTTAAAAGGACCAGCATCTATCAGAAACTGATGGTCAGTATATAGATTAATAAACAGAATGTGCATCTTACGGTGTGTTTTTTTTTAATTAGATACTGTCACTGTGCATCCTGTGAATGAAAATACATATGATGTGTGTATGTCTACAGGAAAAATAATTTTCCATGAATATTTACCACATTTCCTACACCATGCAACCACCATATTGGTATCAAAGCAGTTGGTACAGCAGTTTTGTCCCATGATAACACCACAAAGCTACATACCCTTACATACTAACATGCATTTCTTCATGTACTATTTTTTATTGTCTTCTTTCCTATTTCAACATTTTAATATTTTACAAACACACATTTCATTATCGCAGTTTAATAATTAAAACCAGAACTGGTGTCATGCCCAATTAATGTGCCCTGGTAGCATGCCCATTAGTTTTTCCATTAGTGAATTCAACAATACTAATGGGATTACTAGCATGGGATGCTAATTGGGCGTGACATAAGAAACTGGCTTACTTCTTAGCATACCCTTGCTAATGATGAAATTAATGAGCATTTTATTAAATGCTGTCTCATCAAAGTGTACTTAGTTAGCGTTAAAATTGTTACAAACGATGCTGCATTCTAAAGATCAGGTGCCTGAATAAGTGGTTCTTCATATTATGTTTGGTAACAGTCTAGAGCATTAGCAGTTTTCTACATCAGAAAACACATTTATCTGTAACCAATTCAATCTGGGACCACACAACCATATGTGCTAACCTGTGCTTAATTTCAGGGAAAAAAAAAAAAAAAAACACTATCTTTAGGTTTCAGAACACATTGCATTAAAAGCCTGTATAGGACATTTTACCAGAAGTACCCAAGTGACTCTGTGATCACTTTTAAGCATCTTGTTGTGAAATGGCTCATTATACAGTTTCAAATCACCTACAGGAAACCAAATATGATTAATTGGCTGAGCCATCCAATAAACCTTTTTTTTCAGCAGCTCTCACTAGTAAGTTAATAAATATGAATCTGGGTAGCTCTCCTTGCTTAAGTCTACACTCATGAAAATACTTAGCAACATCTAAATAGAGATTCTCAAAGATACTGTCAGTGCTCCTGCCTGAATGCAACTACTTTTCTGCAAGTAAAACTCTTCCATTGTCCAAATTCCTACCAGTGAGTGAATACTGAAGTTTTGCTAGTGCTAGACAACAAAGTACAGTCAGGATTCACAACTAGGTACTCTCCGTTTTTCTGTAAGTAACAGTTCACTCTGAGGCTGTGCCTATTCCTTTGGCTGTTGCATAAAATCATTAAGCAGGAAAATCAGAAAAATTCAGCAGGTGATCCTCCCCCTTTGCTGAAATGGATCATCTTCTAAAATGGGAGAAATTTCCCTCTATCTTCTGAGATATATTATCCTCAAAAGTGTGTCCTAATCATTAAGTCAATCTGGTTTAACCTGAAATTTCTACTGTTAAAGTTATTTCATATTGTCTGAAATATTCAGTGCTCCACTGGGAAAAAGACAACACAAAGGACCTATAGTCTGTGAAAGATAGCTACAATTTAGCTAGATTTGATTAATTCATGGATTACATGGATTAAAAGCATGATGCCTTTGACTTTGCATGTTCATGTAGCACTAGTGTTTAACCATTGCAGAGTTGAGGAAGCGAAGCTAATGGTGGATTATCAAATCCCTAAACACACACCTTTTAACACTCTAAAAGAATTTTGGAATTTATTTGATACTATTTCCCTGATTATTTCCAACTTTGCTATAGTCATTATTAGTGGAAGCGAGAGACTACTTTCAGCACACTGATGGCGATATATTGGTTCCAGGAGAAGACAAGTCTCAAGTGAAAATGCTGAAAAATAATTGAAAGAAATAGCACAAAACCTTTATTTCTAATCTAAAGTTAATTCTCCCCAGCTCTTTGAAAGCTTGGTACTTTGTTGTGGAGGTTTTCAGTGATACTGACAAAAAAAAATCAAGCCATAAAAATACAAAAACAAAGTTGATAGTGGCATATTGGTTCCAGGAGAAGACAAGTCTCAAGTGAAAATGCTGAAAAATAATTGAAAGAAATAGCACAAAACCTTTATTTCTAATCTAAAGTTAATTCTCCCCAGCTCTTTGAAAGCTTGGTACTTTGTTGTGGAGGTTTTCAGTGATACTGACAAAAAAAAATCAAGCCATAAAAATACAAAAACAAAGTTGATAATGGCAGATGTGTGAGAGAATTGTTCGAGAAAGGGGAATTTAGAGAAAATTAGAGCCTAACAGAAGTTAAGGCATTGCAGAGGCTTGCTTGAGGTGAGCGTTACCACTTCCAGGATGGTTGGTATGTGTGGAATCTACTTCTCCACGATTCCCTTGGCAACACGATCTGCCTTCCTAGCACACACTAATAAGAGTAAACGGAGAGTGGAGCAGAACGGAGACACCATGGCCAAGTTTTGTTGGCTTCCCTGTGGAGGGGATAATCTGATGGCGCCGTGCAGACAGTGAGTGAACTGGGGGTGGGGGGGCNTGGCGCCGTGCAGACAGTGAGTGAACTGAGGGTGGGGGGGGGCGTGAAGACACCGTGGCCAAACTCTGTTGTACCCCCTGCAGAAGTGGCAACCTGAGCGTACCACACAGCTGATAAGCCACATAGTGTGATGTCTGGTTCTGTCTGCTGCTGGGTCAACAACGGTGGCAGATCAGTACCTTCCGATAGACTTTGCTCAAACTTCTCCTCCTCCTAATCTCATTATAATACCAATTCACAACCCTGTCCCAGAAGTTATCACTTCCAAGGAACGACCACTCCTCACTGAGCATGCTCTCTAGGTTTTTGATTAACTTGACTTTTTTAAATCAATGAATAATGAAAGTAAATGTGGCAAGAGTCACTCATGCTCCACTTAAATGTAAAAGAAAATATATAAAATGTGAACTTAGGAGGGATATGGTAGGAAGGAAGAATGGAGTGGTAAGAACTACGAAGGAAGAATGGGTAAGAACTTGAAAGGAAGAATGGGACGGTAAGAACGGAGAAAGAGGAACTAAGAAGGAAGAGGAGAGAGGTAAGATTCCATCGTAACTTCTGGATCAGTCGACAGGCTGAACCCCTCTCCTCCCCTCGGGTCAGGATACTGCCTGAGGAGACTCCTCAGGATTGAGAGCCCTCTCCCATCATCTGGGTGAGTGATGATTGCGCGTTTGTACACTAGGCCCTAGCTAAGAACCCCACACTGTAGTAGAGAAATTCCTATACTGACATCCAAAACCTGTTTTCCAAATGTTGCATTTGAATAAATTGTGCTATTCGTGAACCCAACCACTTGTTTTGAAGGCAATCGGACCTACACTTTACAGACTGCTGGTGAATCCAATACTGCCAGAATTGAGCTAATAGTTCATCACACTATTTGGGAACTCAATTTGCTCCTAGGAAGGCGATCGGACCTATGGTCAGCAGACTGCCAGTGAAACCGATACTGCCAGAAAATTTTGTGGGAAAGTAATATTAAGGGTTCTGCAAAACATAAGTTAAACGAATTGAAGTCCCACCACCCTTACTTCACCAATTAGGTAAACGATTCCTGGAATACATAACAAATCTATTTTATATGATTTTTGCTGTTGTACCTGTGGATCAAAAAGAAAGTAGGGACGACCGCTCCTCAGCTGAAGTGCGATGTATTCCTCCTGATTCCCAGGTGAAGCAGAGAAAAAAATCAAACCATCAGGTTCCTGTGTTCTAAATTTAACTTTAATACCTGGTGAAAAAAAGCAAATATGGTTACTGTTAAAAATGCTTCTTGTGAATTCTTACAGTCTAATTACAAATAGTAAACCTAAGTCATGCTAAGTCTTAGCGTAGAGGCTTCGTTCACCTCAAGCCTAGATTAGTCTTTGTTGGAGTAAACCTTCTAACCCATTTTTAATGATGCTCTTAGAGAAGTTTTCATGATTTCAAAGCCATGACTCATCTGTAAAAGTCACAAAATTGTGACTTACGCTGTTAAGTAAGCTCTTTCTTAAGATTATGTAGCACCACCATACTGCTCTAAAAGCTGATGAATGGGAAGAACCAGAAAAAGATATAAGTCCAGTTTTGTACATGGACTTTCCTTAACATTTCTATCTGTAAAGCAGAAATGATGTTACTACAGTAATGGCTTTCTATGAATAATAATGGTTTTGTGGTTCCAAAGGGGATAATAAAACATACGCATATGATGACATCGAAGTACATAAAAAACACCCGGAAAAAAACAAATTTTAAGCAAAATTATAAATACACTAAGGGATAGTTGATGAATGATGGTTTCAAGAACCTTTGAAATCATTATCAATAGTCTTCCATTTGTCTTCTCATAAACTAATGAAATAAATAGAATATCATTCAAAGAAAAAAAAAGTGTTTTTTCCGTACATTATTTTACATGTTTTTTACCACAAATAAAATATTAAAGCATAAACTAATTTAAAAGTTTGTAAATACTGGAATATTATTATTCACTGTATTCACTTACTTACATTACACCTAATTTCAGAAAGTTGCAAATAAAACAATTGAGTGTCTCCAAAAACTTGTTATCATTCAACGGTGAGTTAGAAAATGTAAAAAGAAGTGGCTCTTTCATAGTGATAATATTGCAGTTCTTCAGGTTTTCAAATGTTTTACAGGAGCCTTCTTCCTTGTATATTGAACAAGAGGGTTACAAACACCTTAATTCCTACCTCTAGAGTTGCCACAATGACATATAAATTAGTGATGAGACAGAGTGTATCAAATAATCTTCCTCATTCACAGCCTATACAGCGAATTCATTTTCAATGAATTAACTTCATTTGCAATCAGTTAATTACGCAATTTAGAGAAAGACTATCCCCCTACAAATTCAGGTACCTTTGAAGATCCTGATAGGATAAGAAATTTGTATAATTTAAAAACAAATATATTCTTTTTTTTTTCATTTTGTTCCTGTGTACTGTGCCCTCCTTTATAGACAGTATTTTTTCCACGCAGCTGACCTGCAAAGTTTGCAGAATATTATCAGTAAGAAATGTGCTTGCTTAACATTTGATTTCTCCATTGTAGTCACTACTGGAAAAACAGGAAAATGTTTGTATTAAAGTGTGGAAGTACTTAGCTGGAGCTAAGGGGTTGTAATAATGAGTTGTGATTAGTTTGTTATCCTAATTTCAGACATGGGACGTCCAGAGGATGTAAGTGACTAATAGGACATTTTTAAGGTATTAAAAAAAGAAGTTATACGAGTATGCAATCCTGTGAGTGCATACAACGTTGAGAGTTCCTTTCATTAATATGCTAATATTAAACTAAAAAAAATACTATTCCTATAGCAGTAGATGAGTCAGAAACCAGCTATCCAATGCAGAAAAATGCACATGAAATGATTTTTATACTACCTCATTACTTTCCTTATAAAAGTATAACACATTTAAGAACTTCAGTCACATTTCAGCTTCAGCTTCAAATTCACAGATGCGTTCAGATTTTTCTTCTGCAACCCAATATAGCTTGCAAGATCTTCATAAAAGCAAAATTATGTGCTCTTGAGAGGTTGACTGCAGTTTTTGCTCACACTCACAGAGCCCATGGGATTATTTTCAGTTTAGAAAAGCTAGTTGGTAGTTGAGAAAAACATGTAGTGTAAATTACAGCAGCTCCCAGATTTGTAAAATATATACATATAGTCATTTTTAATTATTCTAGCAATTAATTTTTCACTTTGATAACCAAATTACACAGTTTTGAAAACTAATTCTTTTTTTTTCCCATTTTATGCTTGCTAAATAAAAAAAATTGAAAATAGGTTTTGTTTGACCTAGATATTTTATTCAGCCAAACTAAAGAGGTTTCATTTCTTGTAGAATATCTTTACAAGTAACTAAATTGAACTTAGACTAGAAGAGATAATATATCATTTCAAAATACAAAAATATTTAAAGTGTTCAAAAAAGATGTATTTTGACTTTTTAAAGGGAGAAAAAGGAGGGGAGGAAATAGGCAGAGGTGCAAAGTAATTGGAGACATCTCTCAAACATATCTGAAAGATTTCAGCAAAATACCCCGCTTAAGACTTTTTAGGTTTCTTTCTGGATTAGATTTTTTTTCCCCATGAACTCTACTAAAACACCTGTACCTTTCCCAGAAGAGTATATTCAGAGGCCATTCAAGTGGACATTTTATTCAAAATAGACAAATAAAATTTTTAGAATCATTTTATATTTAGACATCCATACAGACAGATGATATATTCCCATGGCACATTATCAAAGCCTATATATTCTTGCCTTGAAAGACCTTTCCTAAAGTAAAAAGAACAGCCTTATAGCTGTCTTTTCAAATTTGATGCAGAGTCAGAATACAGTTAGTTATATTTTCATTTGATAAATACAGCCTATAACAACACTTATAGGTCAGATTAAGAAGTAAAAACAATAACGAGATACGCTAGCATCTAGCACTTCTTTGTGCGCCTATGCCATCAGGAAAGGAAAACTGTCAACATCGCAGTTGGGAAAAGAAAGTAAGCTGCCTATTTTCTGAAAAATCACAGTGCATTATAAGGAATTACTTTTCTATAATTTGTGATACACAGCGTTTTCAACTGCAATTTCTCCAAGAAACCCAATTTATATTTCCTGTTTGCATTGCTCCATACATTGCTGCATCCCATTAGGTTTACTACAGCCCTTATTGGTGCCTAATGTCAACCAAAATTAATAGAAATCACAGAGGAAAACTTTGATTCCAGCATTAGGTTCTCAACACCACTTGAGGATGACAACTTTAAGCATTTATTTAACACTAAGAGTACGTACAAATGCTTTTGTCTAATCAAAGTACATACATCAACAGAAATTATCACTTTTTAGAATGAATTTAGGATAGGCTATAGGCTTCTGGGTGTTGTTTAACAAAGAAGTTAAACAGTCTTCCCCAAACTATTCAATATCTTTTGTTACATCTGGTTCAGGAACAGGTTCCATATTCTGACATAGAAAACATATTTGAAAACGTGTACTTAAATGACACATACGATGTACACAACACACAGCTTGCTTTTTCCAGGCTGTAACTTGTGCCCAATTCCAGGTCAGCAACTCCTTTTGATGTATTTGAGATTATATTAAAGAAAATTAGGGGCTGGAAAAACACTAATCTCAGAGTTAGCTAAGACAATAAAAAAAAAAATTTTGTGAAAGTTTAAGAACCTCAATTTGAAGACTCAGTTTGAAGAATATAATATATTAATACTTACCGATGTCTTCATAACTGCCAAAATGTTAAACCAAACTAAAGGACCGAACAAGTATAAATACAAAGCATGATAAATGAATACAAAATGAGCAAAGTGTAGTAACTTCTGTGTGAACCAACTATCAGGCTAAAACATTAGATTAGAACAGAGTATTTCTTTTATACTAAAATGACTAATTTGATACCTGTTTTTTTTTTCCTCATTTTGCTTGCTACCCCATTATACCCACTACTAGTAAAACAAACAGGACATTTTAGCTTTAATCTTCTTACTACGTAACCCAAATAACTTCAGTCATGTTTGCATTAATGCTGCATTAATCATGTTGTTGCGTATTAATGAGTTTTCAGGCTATGCTAATTACTGTCATAGATTCTGCAGCAGCCCATTAAATATACAAATTACAGAATTAAAGAGCCAGAGCTCTTCATGATTAATCTTTAAATGGAGAAAAACTAATGATGTCTGTACAAAGTTTCTCTCCACTTTTGGCTGACTGCGCCCAATGAACAATCAATTAGAGTATTTGAAGAATAAGAAATTTGCTCATATTAGAAGATATTTTATGCTGTTATTCTCTACAGAAGACACATATGCTTCTAAGTTTCTGTCAAACAGACTTCTATAACATATTCCACAGGGAAAGTGTTACACAGGGGTAACAAACTACAGGTTTCTAATTCACTATAACATAACCATATGAAGCTGCTGTTTCCATATGAATATAGTAAATCAATCCTTTTAGCAAGGACACCAGGCCTGTTACTCCCTAGTGAAAAAAGATTTACAGCAAACCTTGGTGAAAAGAAAGCTAAGATAAGTTTAAAGTCATTTGATAAGATTTGATGTATTAGTAGCACTTTCTCCCCTCACTTACAGTGACACTTTTTCAGGAAGAGAGTAATACTTAGTGGTTAAATCAAGAGATTCAAAATTAGGAGACCTTGAGTTTGTACCCAGACTTTGACTGAGCTATGTGACCCAAAAGCCGTCATTTAAATCCCATATGCCTCCATTCTCCCTTCCACAGGACAGGAGGCAATGCAACCTGTGTAAGGTTCTATAATTTTTTTAAAAATATACAAAAGTAGCAAAGTATCAACATTTTTAATTAGAAAAACTATTCAAGCACAATACAAAAGCATTCTCCAAATACAGCATATTATGCAGAACGTCACATGTTTTGGGGCAGATTTACTCCCATATTAATAGTACTCTGCATACGAATAGCTGCTAGCAGTTTAGAATTAACTGGGCCAATACAGACACATCCACTCAGTTATTCATCTCCCAGAAATATAAAAAAGAAACGTAGTAAATAAATGAAAGGATTTGCTTTTAAATAAAGCAGATTTTTTTTTTTAAAACCCACTCAGTAAAGACTGATACTCTCATACGTAGACAAAAGGCAAAAGACTAGGTCGATGGAAAATAAAACAAGGAGGAGGACACAATACAAGGATATGAGATTGCCTACAGAACGGGAGAGAAGGAACTTCTCATTATCTTCTCAACAAGATTGTCTTCAAGAAAATTAAAAAAGAAAAAGTTTAAAACAAAGATGAAACTTTTCACCAGTCACCTGACAATTTGCCAGTGAAAAGAGAAACGTAATTATGACAATCTGCAGACCATTGACATAAAAAGAATCTGAAGTTTTCGCAAGACTCAGAGGGCGCTGGATATTCTGACTACCAGATTCATTATTCACCAAATAAATGAAGATAAAGATATTTGAGAGATAATGGTAAAACCTGACAGAGAGATGCAGATGATACAACTATCTGTTAGCATTTCCCTGCCATTATAGCCAAAAATAGCTATTTATACAGGTATTTAAAGCAATACAAAAACAATTCCTGGAATTATCAGTCCTTTATCAACAATTTCTTTACTTCAGACTTTAATATTTTAAGCTTTGAATAAAGAGGCAAGCAATCATCTTAATTTTGACATAAATTCTTTAGAGAAAGAAGATTGTTCTGTTACCTGTATACAAAGCATTACATAAAAAGTCTTCACATACAACAAGAGTAAGGTGAGAACCTTTTCAAGGTGTTAATGCAATGCAAATTATAATTATTAAAAATATGATGACTAGAAGGATCACTTCAAAGATTTACAACAGTGCAATCTATAAAAGATCAATATCACAAGAAAATCAGGAAAAAAAGAGTAGAGGTCAGTAGTTGTAAATAGAAGTTCAAATATAAGTCTTCATTTCATATCTCAAGCAGTATTATAAATGTAACACTGCATAGAGAGTAATTTAACTAATCATGGGAAAAGAGCATGACTAGAGCAGAATAAAATACAAATACATCAAAATTAAAGTCAGTGTAATGATCTGAAACACAGCAAATTTAGACAACAGTGCACTAGCCAAGGCAAAATCCCATTACAGCACCAAAGAATTCAGAAGCACAATAAAGTGGAAATTTTGCACTAAGAAGTTTATTGATTAGGCAAGGTACATCCTGAGAAGCCTTTAATGCCTTTTAAGATTGATATATTTTTTTAATGGCTTAAAAAAAAAAAAAAAAATTGTTCAAAGTATTCCAAATGTTTTGTAGCACTTACACAAATTATTTTTTTACAATATGATTGATATGCACCTAAACATCTTAAGATTCTAACTTCAACACTTCAAGCATCACCCTAACAGATCACAGAAGAATTATCAAGAAACAAATGACCTTTGTTGTACAGGTGATCTGTACGTGTAGAATGGAAAGAGAAAAATTCAATCCATCAGCTTTTCCATTGGGCAGGTAGATTTAAGCATAATCCTGCACAGTGCTCTCTGACCATGTGATTAGAGGCACAAAAGTCAGCAAAAGAAAACAACTCAACCTAATTTACTTACCTTTCTACCCAGGTTCTGTAAAGAATGTGTCACAAAAAGGGTGACTCAGTGCAGTAAACCAGCTATACAAGGTGAGTTATCAACTTGGAGTCTAACTTATTTCCAAGAATTAAAACCCTGGATTACTGCTCAAGTCAAACATATACAGCAAACTAGCTTGGTATTGAGATGTTATTTACTTATCAATTGAATAACAACAGACTTAGAAATACTTTCACAGTGATAAGTAAAACTGAGTGCCCTCCCACAAAGTTACATAAATTCCTGTTGCAATAGCCATGATCTTGGGAAAGTAAAGATAACTCACAGGGATTTGAGGCATTTAAAATTTATGAAATGTTGACAAATGAAAGACTTTTAAAAGTTACATAGTGCACTGCAACTTCTTTATAGACTTCTTTGAGAAGTAATTACACAGTCTGCATATTAACAGTTTGGGACACAGATCTTTTAATCCTACATGACCTACAAATCTATGACTTTTTGTACAGCAGTACTGAAGTGCACATGCTAGAAAATATGGAATAAGGGAGAAACCAAAGGATATGCATGCTACAGGAAAAGTCATGGAGAAGACATAACTTATATACTTGGAAAGACACTTCAAACTATCATTAAACTTCTAAAACCCAAGATTACGAAGGAAGGCAGCAGAGGAGGAAAAAATGTAACTTCATCTAAGCCAAAGAGAAGATCCACTCCATACAGACACACATTCAATTCCTATTTCATGCCTTAGTTGCAGTTCTATAAAGTCCACAAACTTCAGTGGAATTATTAATGATTTGCATCAGTCACAGAAAAGCTCTCAAATTAGGCCCCTGCCCTCTTGATTTTTGAGAGTGATACACAATGGAAAGGGTAACTCCTGTAGCATGTTCAACAGCACCATGACTGTGACAAAAACATAGTGCAGCAAACAGGGATAGGCCACATGTCCCATCCTCTGTGCTGCACCTGAGCGACCGGGATGGTACAAAGAAACGGTGGTGCTGAGTTCATGTCTTCCTCCTACCCACAAGTGCTAATGTCTCCTCAGCTGAGGATCAGAGCTGATATTTTCCATGCGTGTCAGGATGCAGAGAAGCAAACTGAAAGAGCATCAGGCTAGCTGAGAGACAAAGCAGCACTAGCTAGCAGCAAAGTCTGCCAGTGTTTCAGTGATTTTCCCAAATGGTACAGGAGTGTGCGATTTTCCCTTGATTCTAATCAAGGCCTGCAGGAAACTAAGTAAATTTACAAATTCTGAACTATATCCCTCACCATAATCAGTATGAAATCTGAAGCATGGAAAAGACATTTCAATGGTATGAATAGCCATATAACTCAGCCTATGACGGCTTAAGTAAAGGACGTGTTTTATACAACAATTCAACCTGAGGCAAATGAGAAAATAACAAAAAAGCTTATAATCACAGGAAATTATTTGATGTAGCACATGTTTTCTAAATATTAACGTAATTCTTTTTGCCCAATACAAGTTAATTTGCAACACTAATCATAGAATAAATTAAACTGCTAGGGCACAAGGATGACTTTAAGCAATAACTTTAATAAAGTTTCCCTTCACTGTCTTCCAGTGCATGTACAGTAATCTTGTCTTATCCTCTGCACTCTTTAGTACAGAGACTACCAACTTTAAATGAACTTATTCAAAGACACCCACATTAAAAAATATATAAATAAAAAAGTTCTACGCCTAGTCCAGGCGATGTAGCAATGTTTCTAACTCCCTGTTTTTTTGTCCTCTATGCTGCCTGAGAACTCAAATGGCAAGTAACTTATCTAATTCCTGCTGATTAATTAAAGTTTTGCCTGCAAAGTTAGAGCAGTGTAAGGGAAGGGGAGAAAAACAAATCTCACTTCAACCTTACCAACAGAAGTAGATAAACAGGAACCTTTTTTTTTTTAATTTTAACAGATGCAGTTAAAAACAGCAAATAAGCCTCTAAAAATAGAATAAGCAACGTTAGGCTACTACAAGGTTTAGCTGGTATAATCAGCAGGCAGACATTTCTAGTGTAAATTGGCATTGCCGTGGAGCCTGAATGCCTCCTGAAGGGGATGCGACACTTCCAAGCCATTTCGGCATGGGATTGCTGCTGCTATGTCAAGCTGTTGGAAGCAGGACTTTTAGGACACGGACCGCTGGTTATCTGAATCCCAAACTGTTATAGGAAGGAACTGTGGGACTATCATGACTCCCCGGAGAGCACCCTGAACCCTTACACCTCACTCTGCCTTGCCTCGTAGCCAGATCTCTTGGGAAGGACTGACTTTAGCTGCTTGTGGACTATTAACACGCTTCCTCCTACAGCACGCAGTATGTGTCCTGAGCCTTTAAGGCATGAGACAATTTCAGAAGGTGCCTTACAAAGACAGAAATTGTGGACACTTCTGTCTGGAAGCAACCTTGGGCTCTGGTCATTTCCCTGGCTGGCTGCAGCTGGCTGCCACTTTGCAATTCCGCAGGAGTACCGTGCTGCCCTATTCCCACCTCTGACATTTGTCTGGCCCTCTTCTGCTCCACGTGAAGGGCAGAAGGTCTAGCATAAAACAAATTATGCAGTCTTAGCCACATCTAGGATTCCCATTCAGTTCATTTTTTTTTCCTCCATAGCAAATACACCTCAGTAAGGATAACCAAATTTATATAGGAATATCCTAAATTTTTGAAAAAAAAAATAACAGGGAGATTAAGATGACCATTTAAAGTGGTTTTGGAACAAGTAGGTCTAATCAGTATATTTTGACCCCTGAGCTGGAGCAACATGGAATAGAAAAATATAAAACAAACAAAGATCAAAGGAGACTCAAGAAGAATATGTTGGAGGCAACACCTACATTTGAAAGCTGGAGTGCAGAAGCAATGTTATAATACATCGTAATAAATTTCATCTTTTAAAAATACAGAATATTGCCTCCAAAACACTACAAATAAATTTTTAGAATGTTTGTAAAGAAACCCACCCTGGACAGCACCAAAAGTTTAACAGACAGCATGACTTTTACTCCAAGAGAACCACACATGTATTTTTGTTTTCCCTTTATAATGCAATAGGTCTTTCCAAATGGTAGACATTCCCCAAAACACTTATTTCCCACCCTTTTCTTGAATCTTCCCTGTAAGGTTTTGCCCTAATCCCACATTATTTCACACAATAATATGTTTCCTGCTTAAAAGATATTATGTGGGATTGTCTACCTGTCAGTCTAACCTCTGTTTTGTTTATCAAGTTATTAAGGTTGATGGGAACCCAGACCATAATTTGTGTGAATGGATTTCCCCTCCTCCCTGCCTGCTTCTGCAGCAAGTCTCTGAACAACTTGAAAACACATAAAACAAAATCACCCAAGGGCTAGAACCTCTACTTGCACTATTCCCAAACTCCCACTACTTACTACAGAAGAGTAAGCAAACATTCTGTTAATGACACAACCTCTGCTGGGGAAGTGTCATTTTTAGTAAATCAAAAAACTTTTAAAGTAAAGCACAACAGAAAAGCACTATTAATTATCCTACCTGACAAAAGGTTTATATAACCACTTTTTTTCTTTAATCCATGAAAGAGTAAAGATTTGTGCTGCTCTAAACATCTGTCCTTCTAACAGCAACTATAATCCTAAGTTATATCCATCTAAGTGTGGTCAGAATTAAAAATTCTGAGCAGAGATAGCTTTAGATACAAAGTATCCTGTCTCTCTTTCTTTTTTTATATGAGGAATGGAATATGTTCCCTTTGAACTCTCTGTTCTATATATACCATTCTAATATAACACTACCATTAAGGAAGGCTTGCTGAATTAATAAATAGAACAGGAATATAAGTTCTGTATTTTCCCCTTAGATTAATATAGGGAAATATTTTATGCTACTTCTACTTGCTTGTACAAAATAGCATAGCTTATTATCATATAGCACAGAGAGATAACTGAAAAAAATATGCAGAAATGTGAAGGCATGACCCAATATAAGGTCTTTTTGTCCTACAAAGAAAACAAAATTCCTCACAAGAATATAACTGAAAACCAAAAGCTTTTAGCTTATGCTTAAACTTATGCTTTAAGTATAATAAGCACAATATAGTTTGCAGAAAACTAACAATTTTGAGGTGGACACATAGACAACTAAAGAAACTGTGGAGCTGAACAGCAGAATCTGTAGAAAACTTGAGTTATTGAGGCCAATATTTTCAGGGAATAGCCTTGTTTAATAATCTAAATCATAATCATGACCATAGTGAGCAAATAATCACTTCTTAACAAGATAAAGATAGGACTTCAGCAGCAGCACAGGTAACAAGCTGGTTTAATAAATAAGATAGCACTATAGAGCACTTTATAAGTAACAATCAATGTTTTAAAATCAATGCTCTTGCAAAACTGGAGCCATTGCAAAGAGGGCTAGCACGAAGGGAAGATGATCTGGTTGATGTATTTTGGATCTGTGGAAATAAATCCATTTATAGGAGCATTTGCAGGATGACTAAGTTAAAAGAGCACCGCCACAGTCAAGCCTGGCTAGGGGGATGCCTCCTCCTACTGTCAATATTTCAAACTGATAAAGAGCTGACCGAGTGCAATCAGTGCTGTGATGAATAAAAGAAAGCTTGGGATCATTAACATTAATGGGACTCGAGTGGCTAAATGCTCATATATTGTTCTGAAAATTTACCCAACGGACCAAGAGATTTTTTCTTTGCTTATGCTTCCCTTTTTCCCTGTGTGTTGTATATAATCAATTTAAAATATTTGCAATGTAATATAAGCTTCTAGAATAACTTAATATTATTAATATCCCATGAGTCTCTTAAAAAAGAAAAGAAAAAGGGAGAAAAAAAAAAAAAAAGGAAAGAAAAAATGAAGAACTACAGAGCTCGTTCAGCCTGCCAGGAAGACTTGGAAAAATAGAAGTGCCAGTTTTATGAACACAGATGAAACTGGCAGATATAATATCTTCAGGCAGAGTGCCTTAGCCTTGGGGCACGACAAAGACTCCAGCACCTGCCATCTACAATGCGTGTTAGGGAACGGTTAATAAACTGGTACTGGCTGAGACCTGGATGAACTTTTATAGGAAGACAGAAATTCCGATCAGCAAATATAGTCCTAAGAACATATATATATCTAGGATATGACCTGGTTCAATGATTTTAATTTGAAACTTGATAGTCTTTTTTTGTTATCATCACTTATTAAATACCTACCATATACTCAAGGCTACATTGAAATCGGAAGACGACATGGCTCTTACTTCAACCACTGCCCATGCAATGTAACTTGAGAAAGCCTAGATGGTACAATGGGAAGTGCAGGGCATGGAGGGAGGAGAGACATGGTTGCTCATAAAAAAAAGCAGAAATTGGAAAACTGGGAAACTGGAAAATATGTTTTGCATAATTTGGTGAAATAAATTAATATTTCCCCACAAGGTCATTAAAAAGAACAGTTTGAAGAAATGATTTTACATCAGATTTACAGTTATATGATACATTAGTGTGAAGCTTAGGCAGAGTACTCCTAAAATGACAGAATAGCATAAATAGAAGTTGTTGAGCAAGAAATGAAGCTCTGACAGGGCAAGAAACTTCTTGCAGGTTCCTCGGAACATAAAGGAAAAATAGTCTAGTAGCAGCAGGAGAACAAAAGATGCAAGAAAATGTCCTCTCAAAGCTTTCAAAGGTTTTTATACTTCCAGGAATGTTTTTTTCTTTTCCCTTCAAAAATGCAGAAAAGAACATAACTTTACCTTCTGCCAGGCTGCCTGTTCCTGTATTGAGTCATTTCTTCTTAGCCATGGTGGATTCTATTTACCACTGTACCCACACTCTTTTAAAATCAAATAGTATATTGGAATAGACTCCTTCTACAGGCATTTAAAAGATAAAAATGACCTATATATGCATATCCACCACTCTGCTCTAAACCTTTGCAGTCCTAAAATGAGACTTAAGGTAAAACTTTCAAGCCTGCTAATCAGTCCCAGCCACCCCTCAGTATCTCATTCAGCTTCTGGCCACCAGACTGCAGACATGTACATGGCTGAACAGCAACACTGAGATTAGGTGATCTGTAGTACTGTGTCCTTATACAATTAAACCTATCAACAATATCAATCAAAATTAATATATAGAATGTTGACTGAGAGAAGAATTCTGAAATTACAAACAATAGGACACGAAGCCAAAAGAGATCAAATGTGAAATGCAAAAATAAAATGCCTTTTCAATAGACAATTAGAAGTTGTTTAAAGTATGTATCCAATATAATATACAAGCCTTACTGGTAAAGGAATGGAATATAAGCTGGAAAATACAGAGACTGAATCTTCATGGTCATCCACAGAACTGGTTCCAGATATCTCCAGCTGCCCTTTTCAATCTCTCCCAGTCGCTGCTGTTAGTTTCAAGACTCACAAGAGCAAGACTACCTCCCCCTGCAAGCAGCACAGAGGCTCTGGAACTCATCAGAAGTGCAGGGCATTAGCATGACCACAATTCTCACATTTTTCTAAGGACAGTTTAAGCCCCCATCAAATCAAGCCTCCCGAAGAAAATAAAACAGAGAAACAAATTGAAACAAAAGAGGAAAGAAAAAAAAAAAAGGAAAAAGAAAAAGAAGCATACAGTCAGAAAAGAAAGTTAACTAAGAGGGTAAAAGTAAAAAGATGCATGAGGAGTGAAGGAAAAAAAATACACTTTCAAGTGTGATTGTGTTTTGGAAGATGTTCAGGAATCACAGACTACAATGTCCAACAATTCAAACAGCATGCTTAACTAATACTAACACCTAACAATATCAATATCAAATTGACCAGTCTTGACCAATATCAAAATATGATAAGTCTGTAAAATTGGTCAAAATATAAGAATTTCAGGACTTCACTTTCTGTGATTTTTCTAGTCAGAATGGAACTATAAAACAAAATTTTCTTCTTAAAGAAGTTCTCCCTCCACCAACAAAGGGAAAACTAGAAGTTTGCAACTATAAATCCACAGTAGAAAACTGACTTCCAAAAACAAAACATCCCCTCCCAATGCCCCAACCAACCAAGCAAATAAATAAATAGAAGCCATGTTTTCTCCGCTATACGTCTCAAAATCGACTCTCAAGGACCATCTGCTTTGTTTGGAAAAGATTAGGTTGCAGACATAAATTATTACAATTCATAATTTTCAAGTATTGTAAAAAATAATCTCTTTACAATTTTTAATCAATATTCTGAGATGAAACACTATGCTGTTCCAAAGATTTTTGACTTTACCTGCAACATTTAAACAAAGTTTTGCATATTTTAAAACCAAATAACTGTAGTAATATCTAATATAGTCAAGGCCAGCCTATACAGCAATAGTTGGTGATTACCAGATCAAAGGCCTTACTTAAATCAATAAAGATAGCTCCTGTACATTGATTACCATCCAACACTATAAAAATATAATTGCTTACCTCGAGAGGAGCAGTACAAGTGAAATGAAAAGGCCAAAAAAGGTCAATAATTATTTAAATTAAACTTACATCTTCCTTCATCCAATGGACCAACTCTAGCACCTACTGAAATAGCGGTGATTTACCAGTTTAGAGAGACATATTAACATGTCAGCAAAGGGCTTAGCAGTAATTGGGTCAGCAATTCTAAGAAGTCAAGGTTCCAGGTTGTCAGCTTCTCCCTTTATGTTCTCAATTAATCTTAAGGTAATATAGATCTTAAGTCAGTAAGCACAGATCTAACCACTTCCAGTCAAACCTCAGTTCAGGCATATACAGAGGTAGAGTACCATTATTTTTTCTGAACTACAGTATATCATTCCCTAGAATGTCTTTAAATTAAAGAAATAATGTCATGTAACAATTCACTGTTGAGATCAATGAATCCTCTAAGTAACTGAATATATAATATTTCTTTCATCCTAATGAAATGCTCTTTATACGAGAGCAACATTACTTGGAAGACTTATGCTTTCTTTTGAATAGCTATGCTATTGCTTTCTGAATTCACAATCATTATACTGCACTGTTACTTATAGTAATAATAATCTTGTCCATCTATATTCACTTCAGAGATCAATTCAGTGCATTTCAGAGACTGCATGAATAATTTGAGGGGAAAAAAAGAGATAGAAACTATGGAAAAGAAACACGGAATCTTATCTCACTCTGGAAAAGAATATCTTGCAAAATAATTTTAGAGGTATTTGTAAAACTCAGTATGATATAACCAGAAAACAAGAAACACTTTAGAAGTCAATATCCCAAAGTGCACATGATCAAGATCTCATCAAATACATTTAAGTTCATTTTATTAAAAAAAAAAGTCCATGCTTACTGAAAGCAAAATGCTCACTAGTAACCTGTAAGACAGTATGTCATTTTAACATCAAAAGCATTTTTGAGGATCCTGTCCAGGACACCGACACATCTTATCCAGTGATAATCCTTGGAAGCTCTATTCATACATAAAATTAACCAAAATTTAGTATAACTAAACTAACTTTAACATGCTCTTCAAGTTTTTGTATTTATTAAAGGAAATCTCTAGCACTCAGGTGTAAAAGATACTTCCTACTTGGGATCTGCAGGTTGGAACAGCAGTAACATTCAATGCTGAGTCTACCTATCAGGCCCTTGTTTTCTTTTGCATAGAATTTTTCTTCCAATATACAGCGTGATTTATAGTCATACTTTTTTCAGGCTATCTACTTTTTGATTACACTTTCGACAATTAATTTAAATTGCCTTTTTTTATCCTATATAACAGAAGACTGAGCGTTTTGGTTCATTTCTTTGGATCAGAGGCATGAAATATTGCTGGGTGTGGTTTCCTTGAGGTGAGAAACATGGCACTCAATTTACGCAGTCATGAAATCTGCGCAGGATTGTTTGCTGGAGTACTGGAAGATGACTCAACGCAGGGCCCAAAAGGCTCTTCAATGGAATTGGTCCTGACAACCAAGTTGGGGTGATGTGCTAGACAGTAGAAAACAAAGTAAGGAGCCTTTCTCCTAGACTTCGGAAGGAAAACAAGCAAAGGTAGTTTAACAGACACAGTGGCAGAACAAGAAAAGGAATAAAAATAAAAAAATAAAAACAAGAGAAATAGGAAATCACTAGTGAAAAGAAAAGAGTGGAGCAGAAGGATCTATAACTGCTTGGAAAATCTCTCCTTCAAAATGCAGTAACAAAGTTTCCAGTAAACACAGAATGGAGTAAAAAAAAAGGCATGCGCTCATTTTTATTGACGATTTCCTATACAAAAGACCACCTAGTGCAGCAATCTGTGTCTCTACTTGTTCAGATCACAAAGAGATGTCACGAATATGAAAGTTTTATACCCACTGACATCTGTGTTAGTAAGCAATGTTTCTCATGATGGACACGTCTGGGATTTTCTTATGCCCTTTTTTTGTTTTGTTTTTAATATTCAAAATAACTATTTAGACAACATTAGTACAGCACAAGCAAGCCATCAAATTTGGAAAATACAAGAACAAAATCGTTCATGAAAAATTAATGCACGTTCAAATAGAGGATGAATAATGACACAGTCTACAATTATACAAACACATTTCTCCCCTAAGATAACCTGCCTCAAGGATTTTATGATGTTCAGCAAGTAAAACAGAATACATGAAGCAAATAAGGGATTTGTGCATAGAACCCTGTCTTGATGTAGTGCTATGAGGATGTGCAATGAAAGAGGAAGAGAAGTGAAAGGACAGCTTCATAGCCAGCACAGTTTAGCTACTGCAGTTCAGTGTCACCCTGGAGAATTCTGTCCCTGCCACCAAGTTCTTACACAAAATGACGCAAGTCCCTTCAGCCAGATTTTCCCAAGTTCCTCATTTGTTACACACTTTTCACGTTCTTGGATGCTAAGATTTCGAAATACCCCATGGAGGTCTGTGGAGGTTTTAAGTGTTTCTAATTGAATGGAGGGCAATAGAAACTCATGGACTATTTAAACCAAATGACTATTCTTAAACTTAGTTCCTGGCTTCCTAAACTGAGCATTCATAATTAGAAGGATTCTTTCACACTTTTGGTTTCCATTTGGAAAACAAAACTAACAATATGTGTTTTAAAGTGATTAAAAAGCATACAGATATTCCAGCAAAAGACATTTAGGAAAAAAAAAAAAAGAAAGAAAACTGCATTTATTGCAGAATTAAATATGTAGAGTAAGGCACATAGCAATCTGCATACAAATCAATAAGAATTTTAAAAAGCAATAGCTAGTCCATTCCATACACAGAGTCTATGGATGAACTAGTTTTTAATCAAATGATTGCATGCCGGCCTAACACAGAAGAGTAACAAGGTTGAGTTAAATTCATAAAGCTTATTTAAACTCCATTTCCTAAGTTTTAACTACTTCATTTTACAATCATTTTTTTTTTCCATATATACTAATGCAGACAGCCTATTTTTCCTCTGAATTACCACAATCTAATCTAATGGCAGTTTTGACATAATGGCGTTATTCAGTCCACGATCTGATTGATTTTAGACCTTAAAGCTGAATCTTAACACACGTAAATTTTTAATCCTTTAATTTCTCTATTCTGCTAGCAATTGATAAGGATAATCATACTAAGAGAAGGTATTAATTTGATCACCCTGAAAATCAATTAGAAGGCAAGAAAAATCCTTTTACTATTATTATGAACATTTCCTATCAAATTCAGAAAGCAATCATAATCAGTGCATGACTTTTCCACATTTCTAGTCAATATATTATTCAGTAGTTCTACCTTCACTATTTTATTTTTAAAAAGCAATGTGGGAAAGAGGAAGTTACATCTTAAAAGCAGCCATAATTTCAAAGGTCAGTATCAGTAGAATGGAGTGTCTTAATTCATCAAACCAAATAATCCTATGTAGAAATAATGATCTAAATAATATGGTCCAAATACAGGCTAGGAAACTGTGTGAGAAGGGCAAGTTGTAAGAAGAGCATCTTCTATGAATTAATTCACATTAAAGATGAGATCATTAGAAAATAGTCTTTTCTTCAGCATCTATTTTAAAGGGTGAGGAAAAAATAGGGCAAGATTTATGTATCATTTGGAATTAAGGAGACTTTGGAGAGAGAGGCAGCATCAAAGTTAATAGAATTCATGCCATCCTGCCCTGGACTGGCCAATATTTTCCAAATAAATGTAGCACAATTACACAGCTAAACACACAAGATTAAGAGGATTTAGCATTATTGGTCTAGCTGAAAATCTTGGCCAAGCGTCACTGACCCTAGCATGCAATAGAAATGTAAGATTTCAGAAATTTTAGAAAAGATGTATCAGAAATTTGATGTTTTTTAATATATTTTAAATGTATTATTATTGATGAGAATATTATTTCTTGTCAAACCCTTGTCTTGTGAACTATTTTGGGTTACAAGTTCAACTATACCAGCATACAAGAAAATCTTACCAAGTACTGCCATGGGGGACTTGCAATTGCACTGGCAGATGAAAGTCATCAGCAACATTCAGCTTTACTCCTTTCACCTTCCTCTGGTCTTCCATGTTTTTGAGACCAAGAATTTCCACTGGTGTCCTTACTTCCACTCTAAAGGATGAAGTCCACCGAATTACAGCCTCCTAGGATCAGACCTGCTCCGTGTTGTTTCTTTGGTCTGTATCATTTCAGTCTTTCCCACATTTATAATGAGTCTTTCCACCCTGCCCCTTTTCTTAGAGATGTACTGCACAGAGGGGTTGCACCATCACAACAGGAATCCCAGGAGATGCCATGTCCAAAGCAAAGCACTTACATAACTGCTTATTTTCAGCATCATATATGAGTCACCCACTGCTCCTTCATAATAGCAGGTGAACAGAAAGTCTCCTTCAACTCTCTCTTTTCCCTCCTCCCTGCAAACATAAAATATAATCCTGCCTTCATATTCTGCAGTGACTGGATTAATATGAGAACTACATTCTCATTTAACAAATACTAGGCTAAACAATAAAACAAAAAATTTATTCCACTGCCACTCTTTGTGTAGGCTCTCATGCAAAATTCCTACATCAAGTCCTATTTTGTTAAGAAATGAACACCGGAACAGCAACAAATACATAAGTATGCTTTACACACGGAAATTCATTTTGTATAAAACAGTTCTGTCTTTAGGTGCATACATATGAAGATTAGTTTAAAAAAATACAAATTCAGTAGCGAATAATTTACACTTGACTACACACCTTGACTACACACTTACACTTCTTTGAAGTAATTGATAAAAAGCTTTTCTTCTCATAATTCTTTAGTGTGTCCCCTATAGACAGAACGTACTATATTTCAAAATAGCAAGTATCATTTGCATAAAGCAAACTTTGTGCAAAAAAGCACAATTAATGTTAGGGCAAAAGGGGAAGAACTACTCGTTTAAAGAACACAGGTCATGTGACTGCATTTAAGGCAATCTAAAGATTCTATCCTGTAGCTGTTTTTGCATAGGCAGACAACTGAAGCTAATGATGATCTAATCTAGCAAAAAGTTTTTTCAACAGGGAGCTAGGTGTAGGAACAGCAGGAAAGCTATTGCTTTTATAACTTTTACTATAGGAGCTACACTATATGTTCTGAAAGCCTGCATGCACAGACACTACATGCAGTAACATTTGTTTTTAGGCAAGCAATGAAGAGTGTCACACGATATTGGCAAAAATGTGCTTTGGCACTGAAGCCCAGGAGACAAAAAAAAAAAAAAAGATTGCAATTGCAACTGAATGCCAGAGCCTGTGCTGCATAATTAATCTATTAACTTCAAAAAATATATATGAGAAATCATACAGGACAGTCCCCTTTTTTTCCTGCAGTGGCACCATTAAATCATTTTTACAATAAAAAAAGATAGGAAAAGCAGATGCTTGATACTGATAGTCCATACCTAACAAAGGTAGTTCATCTTAGTGAAAATATTACCCCTGTAACACTGGCAAGGTCAGTATCGTCTGGGCTTATTTGCTGCCCAAGTCCCTGTTGTGCATGTTAGAAAATGTTTTAAGATGTTTTGTTCATAAAGCAGTACAGTTCGCTTTGTTATGCTAGATGCCTCCCTTTACATATAGCTCCTCTCTCTACGTATCTTAAGGCTTCTTGGGATTACGAAGGAAGAAAGAAGGGATTGTGTTTTTCAAGAGGAAATTGTGAATTCATTTTAAGTACCAGGACTAAATTCTAGCTAAAATGCCTGTGTGAACAGTTCTCAAGCAGGAATAACGAAAAAAAATCTTCCTTTTCTTACTGAAGCCATCTACTTCATGGTGATATAGAAGAGTTTAACTTACTTTTTTAACTAAAGATCAAGACGTTGGTTCAAATTGCTCTGTCATGAAGACCAGGAAAGAAAATGCAATCCTCTGGCATACAAATTAAAACAAGATCTAAAACCTATGGCAGCAATCACTTTCCTCTTAAAACAAAAACAACAACAAAAAAAAAGGTTTCAAAAAAAAAGGTTCCCAATCCTGGAATAGCTTGCCAGAGAGGCTGTGGAAATATTTCTGGAAATATATTTAAGCACATATGGAAATAAATCTGAAGTCAACAAAGGCACCCAACCTGAAGTTGGACCCATTCTGAGCAGGAATATGGGTTAGATGATTTCTCTTCCAACTTAAATTATTCTATTATCCTATGATTTAGTGTTTCTAACCATTTTACCACATTGTTTATCATGAAAAAGAAAGGATGCAAAATATGTAGAGGGAGGAGGTGAAAAAAGTCGAAAAAAAAGTCCCTTTTTTATAGAGGACTACAAATCTGACCTCTATGCGAGGTATCTGAAGGGCAAATAAGTGATGTTATTCAAAAAAAATGCAGATTCTTTCTTCTAAAATTTACTCTGGGAAATGACCATCATCCTAGCTGCACTGGGCCGGCTTGAGTTTATAAGAAGCTTTGGTAAGCATTCTCAGATGTCACGGAGCATATCCACTTACCCCAAATCAATTTTACCTAGTTTATTTCTGATGGATGCTCTTTAAAATCTTCGTTATCAAACATTTCACTGTTTTCCTCACAACAGCCTATTCCTGTACTTTGCCTAAGTCATTTAGAAAAATATACTTGTAAAAAGCCTAAATCTCCCTTGCTCATCCTATTTTAAGCTCATTAAGCATCCATTGCTCTTTTATTGGAGGCATGGAGAAAAGTTCATTATCTTCTCTAAAACTATGGGTTTTTGTATAGTTTAAGAATATTGTCTCCTTTCAGTCTTCATTTTTTTCTGTACTAAACAAGCCCAAACTCTTTAGTGTTTAGAGTAAGCACCCTTACAGTGCTTTCTAGATCTCCAATCACATTCATTTGCTTGATCTGTAGTCACACTGCACCCAGAAAAACCTCTTCAGTGATACTGGGAAAGGCTTATTTGATTCCATAAACTAATGGAAATATTTTTTTCAATTATGAAGTGATTCCTCAAAATCAGAACAAATTCTACTCCATACACAATAGTGCAAGGAGAGTTCACTGTCATGAAGAGCTAAGAAAAGGTTGAACATTGAATGACCAGAATCACTGTCAACACTTCTGCTTATAACAGACGTGAACAACTCTTGTCCAACGTCCCATAGCCAACTCATTAAGAAACGCTGTAACTGAAAAGAATTCTCCATTCCTGAGAAATGTGTATGCATCTCTGAGTCAGAATTTGGCAAGGAAAACACCAGCACTTTTTCAATATACATTTTTAAGACTACTGCATAACACTAAAAATGTCATTGTAAAAAAGCTGTAGTTGTAATGCTCTATATTTGAACATCTTACCTCACGGAGTTATTTTCTGATTATTACAGTGCTGAATCTACATCATTTAGAGCTTGGCAAAGAGTTCATACTCCAGGCAAGACCAGCTCCTTTTCAAGTGAAGTATCTTATGTGAAAAAACTTGGATTCAACACAAAGACTTGTTCAGAACAGAACTGCATTTTGATTAATATTACATGAATGACTTTTTAAAGCGGTAGCAGCCAAGAGAAATAACACTCAAACAGTAGTAGCTAATTCAATTGTTTTTAAAATATCACAGGCATGATGTGTGTGACCCCTTCAATAAAACTTGGAAACTAAATGTTCTTCCTCTTATTTGCTTTCTCAAGAGCTTTACCATGTTGACTTGCTGTAGAAAAGATTACTGCAAAGATTTTTTTGATAGGTTTCCACGCAAAATGTAAAGTGGCACTGTTCTATAAAAGGGCAGAGTATCCACCAAGATACTGGAAAGAGTGACATCTCAGGGAGTCATGTTTTCAAATAAAAAAACATGATCATTAATCTTTATGAAAAGAAGATATGAAGGGGACTCCCTTCAGGATATGTTTTTGAACTATGAATCCTGAACAGACAGTAGTGTTTCAAATTAGAACCAAACTTGATCCTAAGCATGGCCCATTTAAACAAGTTTCAAATATATACACCAGTTACTGTTTGGTCTGTTCAAGCACCTCAATGCACCTCAACAAGGAGCAAAAGAAAGTTAAGCAAAAACTATTTTCAGAAACAGATCTGCTCACTACTTGTTGATAGACACACACACAGACACACACACTTACTTCAACAGTTAAGTGGAGGATCCTAAAAGGGTGCTATGTCAGAAACCTTTTTGTGGGGGGGCCTAAAACAATTAGACTCTATCATCAAAGGAACAATATAAGTCGAATTTGGAGTGAAAAAGGAACAATATAAGTTAAATACCCTACAGGGTATTTAGACACTCCAAGCTCACCTGTCTATGTCCTGTATAAATTAGTACTTCCCTTTACAACTAAAGAACCAGAAAGTTAAATACAAGAACACTGCTGCACCAGTCTGATTCCAGATCAACAGCTTCTTCATACAAGCACAAATAAGGAAATCAAACAGACAAACAAAAAATATAATTTGTAAACATTTTCTAGCCATTTCTTGAGGCCTTTTAATAAACTATTAAGTATAAATTCCTGCAGTAAGAATTTGAACTTAAGCGCATGCACAAATAGACTTATGAAGTAGCCTTTTGAAAACAAGGCCTAACAAGGCCCCAAACACCATTTCCTCCAGCAAGATGCTTTGAAAATGTAATCCCTTCTCCTTAATCGGGCTCTAAATGCTGAATGTGAAGTTTCTTTTTTATTTTTTTATTGCTGTTTTATTATTTTTAAACATTTAAAAGGTCTCATAGTAGACTTCTTTAAACAGAACAGGTATGTAAGCCACACTGCTTCCAACAAGCCCTTATTCAGAAAGGCATTTAAGGAACTAACTTCAATTAAAACCAATGGATTGGAGCTCTCAGCTGTATACTAGGATATGAGACTCACGCTGTTCACCTATCTATAAAATCAGCATCATACTATTTTGCAGTCTCATGGGGCAACTGCAAACCCCAGTCTTCAAAGTGATGGGGAGGCAGATGAATTCTTATGCAAGATGAAAATGTTCATCTTGCTTCATGGCAGTGTGTAATGTAATGAATACCACTGTCTTTAATAACTTAAGAGGATAGGAATAAGTACTAAAAATAAAGTCCGCATCTTCAGTAAAATGACATCACAGATACAAAACACATTTTACAGTTCAAAGAACAGAGTAATTCCATGTGGGCAGATCTGGCAGAAGAAAAAAATTATTTTCTTTACCTGACTTCCTCTCTACCCAATGTGGCCTCAAAGCACATCTTCCTGGGCAGCTGGAGGTCTTGTTTCAGACAGAAGGATCCACATAGCCAGTGTTTATTGCCTAACTTTTTTTGAAGATCAATTTGGAAAAATTCCCTGATAATGTATCTGCTCCTATTATGTGTACCTCAGAGTATGGGACTAGCCAGGGAGGTAGCAAGGACAACTGCCTTTATATGCAATGAATAGACAGACTTATCTTTTTTCTGGATTAGCAGCGAGTGATCCCACATGCATCAAAATGTATTTGTTTTCTGACTCTATAAATATAGAAGGCTTTGGCATCAAAAATGCTCACAACTGCATTCACACTAAAGCCATTCCATCTATTTATTATAATTGTCAACTACCTGTCTTCAGAGATGGAGAACGACAGAGTCCTCAACAAAGAAACGAAGTATAGAGAACAATTAAAGAACATTTTTTTATTCCCTTAAGTGTTTTTTTTTTTTCTTTTAAACTCTCCTTCCTTTTCAGTCAGTTTCTTCCCAACAAGTCTTGTAAGAAGGATTAAAAAAAAAGAAAAAATAGATTTTTATTCCTCAAAAATTTATTGAGTTGTCAAGTATGGAGATTATACATTTCTAGATGCCAAACACACTGATTCAACTTGCCAGTTATGACCAGCAGTTGTGGTCCTATTACACTGTGGTTCTAACTCATCTCCAGAAATTCAGACTAATTGCTGGTCTTACAGAAAGATCCCAATCAGAAGCGCTAATAAAATACATCTATCCACACATTATTATCAACCATCAGGTGCTAAACTGAAGGGAGCTTTATTTCAACATCTTCTCACCTGCCATCTGTTCAAAATGTCTCAAATAATCCTCAGCATTCTCAAGAAACCTTATATAAACAGAGGCTTCAGCTTCAGTTTTTTTACAGCATACAAGAAGCCCTTGAATCAGCACTTGGGTAGATTCATGTCATACCTTCTTGGTTAAAAAACAGACAAGGTAACAATCTAGAGTAGTACATCTTCCTCTCCTCCAGCACTCTCAGAGACTTCTGATATGCAGCAGGAATCTCAGTGATGCCCATAGCTACTTACTTAATTAAACTATTTACCCATACCACAGAGGCAGAGGCCGCCTGGCGCTCCAGCAAGAAAAATTGCACCTCACACTTTCTTTGATGTTTAGATCATTACAATAGCAGAGAGAAAACAGAACAAAGAAAAAAAAAGATTATTTACTAAACATACAATAAAAGGTGCAAACTGATGTCAGGAAAACTATCAAGCAATTTGGATGAGGAAAGTCCACCAGCTGTTCCAACAGACTCACGCATCAAGACAGATTTTGCAAGTCACCATGGTGTCAAGAACTAACTAACACATTATCACTTGTTATTTTTATTTGATTCAAATATTATGAGTCAAGTCAAAAACTAAGGAATAAAAATTTAAAATAAAATAAAACTTCAAAAAATCTTCAAAATTTTTTTCTAAGCATATCCAATGAGAGATCACATAGATCTAAGAGGCTTTTTTCCCCCTCTCATTTCACATACTCCCACACTGGTTACCTTGCCTGTCTGTTTTTTAAAAGTACTAAAACAAGCACGTCCAAATATTCTTTCCAGAATTATCCCTGCACACACACATACACCCCAGACAAAAAACATCAGCTATTGAGTCCTCCTAGAATTTTCAGCCAGTTCCAAAGTAAATACTGAGTCAACAGAGAGACAATAATACCCAGCAGCCCAGAAGCAGCAGAGTTCTGCCATATGAGCAGCCTTCTCTCTTCCCCTGCAGTGACAGACAGACTCACAACAGCTCTTCTGAGCAGGGAAGAACGAGCTTTCTGAGCGCTCATGTAACCTGAGGAACCCGAAAGGTATCAGAGAAAAGAAGCCCAAGTATTTACAGGAAATCCATTGAAAAGTTTTAATCCCCGAGGAATAAATAAAGTCCATCTTAAAAGTCCATCACGAGAGAATGAGTGAAATATGCAGCAACATTTACCATCAAACACATCTCTATGTCCAAAGCCAAGGGAATACAAATCTCACATGTCCAATAAAGTTCCCAACAGCTTTCTATGCGATAATCTAAATAGTCCATACATCACTAACAATCACATTATGCTTGTAAATTAAAAACCACTGATCTTACATAAAAATGAGATAGAAGATGATAATAAATGGTAAAACAAATGCAGAGTAGAATTGGTACATTTTATAAGTCATTTAAACTCATTTACCTGTAAAGTAAGTGTTGGCAGGGAGAGTGGAACTAGCGAATCTGTAATATCCATTTCCTGGGAAACGGATTCCTTTCATTACTTCTGTATTCAATGTAGCTAAAGACGAATCCATCCTCTCCACCTGGTAGATGGGAGAGGGACCATTAAGCTCTTCAGGTTCATTCCAATATATCTTAACCACTGTGCTGTTTATTCCTTCAAGACGAGGGGCACTAAGTTTTCTTGGAGCTGCGTGTTTAAAGAAAAAAAAAGAAAAAAGTTGCCTATGTATCACAGTCCACAATGCTTGGGAAATAATTCATTACACAAAACATTTTTACACTTTTTTTCCAAAATTTCCTGCCTTAGTTTCTGGTCACCTTAAGAGTAAATGTATACGTCCACAGAATCTATTTTAGGTTATTTTTAGAAAAAAAAAATCTTTTTAAAATGTACTTTTAGCTCCAAAGAAGTATCTTGTGTGTTTATTCAGGTACTGGGTAAATGTCTTAAATATTACTTCCAATATAAAAAAGAACATTTTTCATCATCTTTGAGAATCTGAGTCAACTTCAATGTAAAACTACATTTGTATCCCTTCCTTCATTAGCCTCCCATGTCACATTCAACATACCCATACACACTTTCAGTATTAGGTTTTAGTGCAAGACCAGAGGAGAATCTGAACAATTAACTCTTGTTACACCTCAGCAACACAGTACATGACAACACTCTGGTCTTACTATTAGATAAATTTATCCTAGTCAACAAGGGCAAGTGGCTATCCATGCACAATACTGATGGCCCGCTAAGTTTTTATCCCATGTAACACATATAAACACAACAGCACATATAGGACAATATTGGTTAATAAAGTGTTCAGTTCAAGAAAGCGATCTTCTCTAACTTTTCTCCATCAAAATCAGTGCATTCTACCATTTCCATGGAAGCAAGAAAGTTTTATGTAATCACAATGAGCCTCCTATTACTAAAACAAATATTCTGATATTGTTTTAAACATTCTGAGCAAGTTGGTCATACTGCAGCCAAATTGTGAACAAAATCATTAATTTTACAAGTACTGTATAGTAAGCCACTGGAGGGCAGCATGACCTGTTCCGACAATCAAGTGGTGGCCATGCAGGTGTGAAGGAAATGGACCAGCTTTGAAACAGTAAGACCTGGAGAAGAAGCACGAGAACACTTCATGATTTACAGAATCTATATCCATCTTCTCTTGCCTTTTTTTTTTCTTTCATTTCTTTGTCTTACAAAGAAAAGGATTTAACAACAGAAACTTCATTTGTAAGCAGGAAGTGAAATACAATGACAGCCAGGTACCACTACATTTTTCAGTAATGATATAGCAAAGAGCAATAACAGACAGTCTCAGATATCTGACATTATTTCACAGCAAACTACGGTACATACTACTGAGTTCTTTATGGAGATTGCTTCAACTAGCATGAGTTAATAACATCCTTTTAAATATCCATGCATTTACCAGATCATTAACATATTTGTCATGTTTCCCATTTGCCTGCAGCATGTTGCTGCTTTTTTCCTTTCCTTTCCTTCCTCTTCCCCTGCAACTTGGTAAGTATTCGTCATGGAGAAAGCAGGGAGCGGGTCCTGGGGCGCTGCCAACGACATCCCACACTGCGCGGTCCTGCTTCGGCATCCCCATTTATGACTCCACAATCTAATTAGCATCGCCCGCGATGTTCAGAATTTACAATGTCAAAACTGGAGTAATGCAGCGTGAGGTCATACGCTTTCCTGCATAAGTAGGGCACCGCGCTAATGAATTCCGGTACTAATGCCCAGGTTTAAATAGGAAACATGGCTCAACAATCCAGAATTCACCTTTGGAGGGAACCAGCGTACGTCAGCATTTCACACGTGAACACAGAGGTTGAGCCCTCAAGTTCAGGTTGCTGCTGGTGGAACAGAAACGCTGGAACTTGTTGTTTGCAAAACATCCACAGCTAGCACTTACGACAATAGCAATATCTTATTTTAAAGTCTATTATTAATAAAAAGCAGTGCCTTGGACCATAATTATGGCATCCCTGATACCCAAACTCAAAGCTTTTATGGGGCTTATGCAATTAACTACTTAAATGCGTCGTAACACTTGCTTCTCTGACAGGGAAGTATTGATTTTTTAATCATTTTCAAGTCTCCTCTAGCACAAATAAATGTACTACAGTTACAGTTAATGCACTGTGTACACGCATTAAACAGTGGCATGACACAATTTATTATTTTGTGATATATGGAACAGAACCCTTTCAGAAAGTAATATCTTGCTGTAACATTAGTATTTAAACTATAGCATCGTTGATGCTAGAGAATTTTTGTTCACCCACACAACGGGAAACTGTTCATAATCGAAGTGTACTTAAGTCCACATTTAAAAGAAAAAAAAAAATACTCTACACAAGAAAAAAAGGAACTGAAGAGAAATATGCAGCACTAGTTCTGTGGGGTACTAACTGCTGAAATTAAAAATATTCAAAACTAAAAGATACAGTATACATTTTCCTAAAGGTGTCACTGTGGTACCTGTAGCTACTTTCAGAAAGATGAATTGACTATAATTTTACCTATTTAATTTTTTTTAGCCACGTTCTGTTAAGACACATCTGTCAAAATAATGAGCATACTAGATTTTAGTGGATTCAAAGTCACATTTTGTGTATTTTAATTATGTAGTTTTAATGTCTTGCTATATAATACATATTTAATACATTATAAAGCTAAAACAGTATTTAAAAGCCCATGATTGCTGCATGCCATTGTGTAGCAGAGGGCACAAAAAGAGACCAATAAAGACAGATGGTCCATATAGCTTATGTTGAAGTCATATATCTAAATATAGATGTTGCTACACAGGTCATTACAAAAAAGCCTTTCCCGAGTGTGCATGCACACACATGTACACAAAAATGAAGTTGGTAAGTAAAGAGCAGTTAATTTTGTTTTGTTTGAAATAATATCATTTTAGTTTTAGACTCGAAGACAGATGCCAGCATTTCACTCTGAACAGATGGTAATTCCATCTAATAGTGCATCTCTGTATTAGTAAGGTCTGTTGTGTATACAAACAGTAATAAACACTAGGTAAGGATCAAAATAAATTTTAATTGTTGACATTAAATTCTGGCAGCCACAGTTCTAAGGATACAATACTCCTTTCTCAAGTCTGTCAGGTTTACTAATACAACTGCTAAAGCTTTTCTATACTCTGCCAGATTCTTGTCCCAGGAATAACATATTTACATTGTGGCTAAATTTAACAGTCTTACATATGTTTGAATAACTACTTCTTAGCATATTGTACATAGATACCTGTGTACTCTTCCACAGAAGTCTTCAATTAGCCATTTTGCATTAACAGTGGGCAACGTTTTATTCCTTGTCGGTTAGTTGAAAAAGGTAATAACAATAAAGTGTGGAGTTTTTGAATTTTTGCTTGTTTGAATTCAAAATGGACGCGTACAAAATAAAACATAAGCATTCAGTAAACCTGATAGCAAAAATTTAAAGAAAAAAAAGCTTTGAATTTTCTTTGCACATAAAATTACATGTAAAGCCTAATGCTCATCTGTGTCATTTTTGCTACGAGTTATTGCTTCTCAGGACTGCAAGACTGCCGTAGTGTTGTTGTTTTTGCTTTCTGCACTGCACAATAGCACCAGCCATTTCAACAGTTAACAAGTCAAGAAATAATACTTACATCTTCTGACAACGTTTTATTTTTTTAGAAGATTTTTAGACCCCATCTTGGATTTCCTCACAATAAAGGAACAAAATGACTCACAATGGACATCCAGGGAAAATTTAATAAAATGAACATGTTGCAATCATATTTCTTTAAAAATGGATTTAAGATACAGTATTTTTTAAAAAATCATGAAAAATATATTGCTTCCACCATATGGGACAACCAACGACTCACCAACCGATTTAAGATGCAGCATATTGAGCTGACCATATGTTACAGTGCTGTTGAATGGCTGAGTGATTCATGCCCGTCACATTCTAGTATATCAATTAAAGCTCCTTGAAGTCTGCATGATTTGTGTCTCTGTTATTAAACCCTGCTAATTCATCCCACTTACACATCTGTTATAAATCTCTAGGAGTGCTGCATGATTCATGGCAATCTGTGAGCATGGTACAGCAAATTCTTCTCCTTGTAATTAACAGTAAATTGTTTTACTGCCATGCAATGAATTTTTCAGTTATATTGCAAATGAACTCTTAAATGCACGGTTCTTTCCTAAGAACTGACTTATATCATTAGGCAATTAAAAAGTATTGCTTTGAACCAAAAGCTTTTAATCAAGAGGAATACAACTTAAATAGAGCTTAAAAATTTTGCAAATTTGGCACAGAGGGAAGAGAATAAACTGAGCTATTTTCTGAAGTGTAATATGTGTTTGGTAGGGGAGAAGAAACAAATAACTTGGCTGCCTGCTATTTTCTTGAAACTCAAAGAGTAGTTCAACTATAGCTTGAACACTTGGCAAGATAAGTTTGAACAGATACTGCTTATCTCGGAAGTTACTTATGTCATCTGTCATTACCTAATTTCTCAGATTACTTTACACTTTTCTAATTGTAAAACAGTGTCTTTATTCTTGAAATAAATAATTGGATAATTAGCCAAGATGAATCATCAGAGGATTCCAATGCTGCTCAAGTGTTCTTGTCAAAGGTGAAGCAAATTCATTTCAGCTTTGCCTCTGCAGTTTTCTGAAGAGGCTTTGATTTTTTTCCCTGCTACATTCTTGGCAGCAGCCTCAAATTCATGAGTCCATACATCAAGTCAGTAGTTTAACAACAAATGAAATTAAATTCAAAGAAGGGAAACTAATTGAAGGACAGCAACAAAAGTGTTTGGTAATGTGCTTTTTAATATGGCATGCCACATTTGCATGATAATTTTTCCTTTTTAGCATGGAGCAGAAAGTGACTAGCTTAATGAGGGATTATTCAAGACAGGAACGAACAAAATGCATTCATAACTAAGAACAAAGATTGTATTATGAAACGGAAACAGGCAACTGTCGAGAACTAACTGGATGATTGGTTTATGCATTATGAATAAAAAGGTAGAAAAATATTTATATTAGTATTCACTAATGACTATATATACAAGACTGTTGTAATTAAAATTATAAATTAACATATTAAAAGTGCTTGTTTAATCACTTTGGGTCCTATTCATAAAGAAGAGACTTATGTACATGCATGCAAAACAACGTGAGTTTGGAGGCTAGCAGCAAATGGCCCTCATATTTCTCTTCTGCAACAAAGAAAAATATACATTACTAATTACATGTTTAAAGAGTATTTGTGATTTTAAAATTGAGGCATGGTATTTTGTAGAAAAGCCGTCTATGACAGACAAATAAATGCTGAATTGCCACGATGAATGGGACGAGGCTTTTGAGAAGGGCTTGCACTAGACCTTATTCGTGAATGGAAAAAACAGACAAATTGGACTAAAAGGGTAACCAAAACCAAAATGGCATCAAGAAAAATGACATCAAGCCCAGAAAGCCCATCAACATCATTAGCCCAGTAAACCCAGAGGCAACTCCAAAGCCACCAATACTTGGCTTGAGAAGTCTGCCAAGAAGCCAGATGCAGCTGGTGCTGGAAGAATATCTTCTACAAATTAGCTTCTGAACCCTGTAATTGCCATCAAAAGCAAAGGAACACTAATACAATGTGCTGGGGTAAATGGTAGCAATCACAAAGCTACGCTTTTGTGTCTCTTAAAATGTTTATAAATGAAGTTTTAAAAAAATTAAGAAGGGCAAATGAAAGACAAACTTAATTACAAAAAGCAAGCTCAGTAGTCAATGAAACATAGCTCTATAGATTGTTTAAGACACACTTTGACTCTCTGATATTGAGAGGTGTAGAATAAGCAATTGCTGTACTGGTCTAGTTCTCACTCAGTTAATTCCATTGTGTTGAAATGTCACAAACTGGTGGGAGGAGAAGGAAAAAAAAAATACATTCTTTTTCTTTACAGGTTCTACAAAGATAAAGCTCTTGCATATACCTGAATATACAAGTAATTCATAATTTTAAGCAACCAGTTCTTTCCAAATGATACAGCTCTCTTCATTCCAAGGTGACAACTCAGAATCTTACACAAGATATCACCAGAAAGTACTTTGAAAAGTAAAATACTTTTTTAGCCTAAGATCCGAAACCAATTACAGACTCTAAGCTATTCTCTAAAATAAACAAGAATTTGAACTTGACAGAGCTTGAAGAAAGGAACAAGGTAGAGTTTGCAACCAGATGTTGAATTTAAAAAAAAAAAAAAAAGTATAATTACTGTCTAGTATTGCTTTCAATTACAATCATGACTTCCCTGAGGTCAAAGACAAAAACAAAGCTGAAATCTGGCTCCAAATTTTCAAACAAAGTATTGAAAATAAGCTTCTTCCTTCATCTATCAGCCAAGATTTTCAATAATATGTGGACTACATTGCAGTGCATAGAATATTAAAAAGAGATCAAGTAATGTGGAACACACATGGACCATAAAACATCCTTCCTTTAACATTTGGAAGACTCACTGAGAAAGTAGGAAAGAAACACTTTAATGATTTCAGCCTTTAAAACCTAACTATTTCTGAATATACCAGATTTAGGGTCAAATTCCGGCCAGAAATCTTTCCCAAGAGTAACACGGAAGGGTTAATTCTCCTCTTCCATTGTCATGACATACTTGCTTTGTTTTTTAATTCTAATATTGGACTACCATGTCATGCTGATCTTTCAACAGTTTTCCACCGCTGGAGCTGGCGATGAATCATGCATACCTGTGCAACTTGTTATTTATCATATCCCTTTCCTATACTTTTTCCTGATTTCATATTCATTTGTGATAGCTTCCACTCAGCCTTAATATAAAGTATCTTGTTTCTTATGAGTTCTCTGTTTCATTTGTGTCCTCCCCCTCACACTATCCTGGCCAAACTGTCTTCTTTTATTGCCACTTACAACACTGTGGTGTGTACTGGAGAGAAGTTTGTTTGCCAGGCTGACAAGTGCAAGGTTGTATGGCTGGTTTTAGTTTTCTTTCACTCTCCTTTTGCAAAGTTGCTCATGAAATATCCTAGGTACTGATGTCTATGCTGAACCTAGTTGGAAGAGATCGACTTGTTATGTATGCTGCTGGATTATTTTAACTGATTATAAGTTATCCTTTTCATTGGAAGAACAGCAGACTGTTGCTGACACTTATCTTCTCTTCAATCTTGCTATTAAATTCTGACCCAGACTATAGAAGTCTGGAGCTGGAGCACATTTCAGTCAAGACTTCCTCCTCAATGTTCCCTTTGCCAGAGCACGGAAGTGGCATACACCAGGGAAACTAAGTTCACCCCTGAAAGAGACATTCCTTCATAAAACAGAATTCCTCAGCTATCCTCGAAAGGTAATCAACCTTTTAATAAACATATAAATGCAAGCTGGGATCATCTGGGCTAGTAAGTTATCTTAGTTAGGCCATACTATGTTTCCGTGGGTATCAGGACAGACTGGAATTCTGTTCCTTGCATGGCTGCTTGGTATGGAACGAAGTCATGTTCATATAAGCAGGAAGCTCTTTAGATAGCCAGCTTGAACCTTTACAAGGTTGTAGCACAAAGAAACAAAACAAAATTGGAAATCAGCAATTCAGAAAGAGAGAAGACTAAAAGGCCCATCTTTGTCCACTTAGACAGCAAGAAGTGAAACTTGTATTCCTCGCTTGAAATCAAATGGAAAAGCTACACTAGGGTAATACCCCAGCTGCCTAAATTCCACTTCAGTTCACATACATAAAACTCTCTGTTTACTGACTCCGGGCCACTCCTTCTTCCCTATCTGGAAGCTCCTATATTCCTTCATTGATTAAGCAAAAGGGATTTGACAGAACTCAGGCAACTCCAACATGCTTCAGAGAGCTAAGAAAAACATGTTAGGTTACCAGAAATTTCCACATTTTTTTTCCTTTGGGAGACAAAAATTATTTAAGAGGTGATTTCAAAAACCATCCTGTCTACAATATCCTGTAACAATACCACTAATTGCTGTAATAACTGTAAATGCTAATACTGTGAAAGTAATTCTCTGTTTTAAATGCCTACATGAAAGAAAACTGCAACATTATGTGGCCATATCTCTGCAGTTACCTATCAATATGTCACACAGCACAGATTTTGAGCTTATATTTATAGTATTAAACAGTTATTCTGACTACTGTGTTTCAGAAATAAAAGGATTTGTGAAGCCAGTTTTCCTAATAAGTTCTCTCTTAAAACCCTTTTGATCCTTTGATGTCAAAGAAGTAAATTCATGATAGTCTTCCCACCAAAGTAAATACAGACTTCTGCCACTTCTATACTGATGCTGCTTTTTCCCCAAATTCATAGAAAGTATCTTTGAAACTCCTGAAAAATGCAGTTGAAAAGATCCCAAATCCTGAAAAATTATTAAGGTGCACAGACACATAAACACAGTTTGTTAAGCATTGCTTCCTTAAGAAATTAGGGATATGCATATCTACAAAATCTCATAAATGCCAGAGAAAGTGAACTAACACTTCATATGAGCAGAGTCAAAACACAGATGTTGCCTCTAGCTTACAGATACAAATGCACACACCATGTTCACATGTTAAATAGAAAAAAACATGCAACTCATCATTCATGTTAAACAAGTTGCATAGCCCATACACCTATGTGTGTTACACATACACTAAAAATAAATGAATCGAGAACAAAAAAAAAAAGCACTATACATGAATGACAGGGCTCACCCACATTTACGTACAATTACAGTTTAAACATGAGGAAAAAAAAGAAAACATAATTTGTGATTGGGAGCAAAGTACACAATCCTACTGCCATAGCAATGCATCTTAAACCTGCATTGCAAAAAAAAATTGTTTTGTTTTTATTCTGTCAAGGTAAGCAAATAATAATTAAGCGAGTCACTTTGTATTAAAACAACACCTATCCCTGTCACTGTGCATCAAACTCTGATGATCTGCGATGGCGTTCATTAGTAACCTGTGTGCCAGCTTTGCACTTTGATACAGGTTGTTTCCTTACCAGCTGCCAAGGTTTGCCCTGTGCCTGGCTCACTGGTTACACAACCCATTTGATTGCAGAGAGTAATAGTGAAGTTGTACAGCTCATATGGTTTTAATCCTGTCACTACGTAGAACAGCTCATGGGCCTCAGCTATATGCAGAACCTGCAAGGCAAACAGATTAGAAGCATCGGTTATCATAGCTGGTTAATGTCATCAATTCATAGGAACGAAGATGTTATGTTCAGAAACATTTTGTTTCTGAATTTGCAGATTCCTTCATTTAGACTTGGAAAACCTTGCCAAGACCTACTGAGGGTGAGGACTACCTTGGAGAATCTCAATAAGCTAGGATTTAAATGATAATACTTCCCATCACACTGTTTTATGAGGTAATAATCCAGTTCCTGAGCGGATAAATTAGGAAACAAAGTTATTGCCTTGTAAAACTGTGTGGTGGTTCAGTTATCACTACAAACAGAAACGCAGAAGAGAAGCTAGAACCCAGACGACACCCCTACGTGATGAAATCTGGCCATCACCGAGTCACTTGATTAGCTGGCATTACAATGCAGAGGGATAGCTAACACCTAGAGGCATGTGAATCTGCTTTACTTTCACATTATTTTAAGCTACCAGTTGGAGACAGGAAAACTGAATAAGATGTTATGTTTTAGAATATTTCTTTAGTGGATACCTACTTAGTGGAAAAAAATCTCATAAGACTGTGGCCAGAAGCAATTTACAAACAATTACGTATTATTGCAACAGTCCTAGGAGGTAGGCAAAAAATATTAACTCCATTTCATTGGCAAACTGAGGTCTATCTACTATTAAAAACAAAGTTGGTTCTGAACAGAGAAATACAATGTCAAAGCACCTGATCCACCCCCACATCCCACACTCAGATGAAGATTTTTTGCTCATTCCTAGGCTTTCAGGTCATTGTTACTGCTATGTTATTTGTTTGCATACTCCAGTCATTCAAAAATTAAAATAGCATTTTAAAAATAATGTATTTAGACTTTAAAAATTTGTTTTTCTTTATGTTAAGTTTTCAAAGACTTCTCTATTATTCTAGAACCTAGGCAGCATTTTTTCTTTTTTGTTTTGTTCTGTTTTTCAGTGAAGGCAGAGATTCCTACAAAACCACATGAATTTACACATAGCAACAAACAGTGTAGTAACACAGAATCTGACCACAGTTCAAAGCAATTTAAATTATGCTGATTAATCCACCCCCTCCTCCTATTTTTGAATCTTACCCACCAGTGAAAACCAGCAATTTCAGAAATACCACTTAAAACCTAAAAGCAACATACAACATTAGAACTCAATCAAGAAAATATGAACTGACAGGTGAAAAAGGTCAGATGATGTACACCAATTAAGCGAACAATTTCATCAACGGAGACAAGAAGGACACAAGACTTTACCGAATTTCCTATTGTCAGTTAGGCAAATCACATTTAAACAATAATACCTGGGAAAATGGTGGTAAGAATGTTTGTTCGGTCATCAGACTAATGCTGTATCCCATCACCTCTCCTCTTGCCATGTTATCTTCAGGTTTTTCCCAGGACACATTGAGGGAATATGGTGAAAGAGGGAATACTGATGGAGATGGCATGAATACTGGGGCTGAAATCAAATTAATACAACAAAATACATAAAATACATGGATGATCTGTCATGCAAGATTTCTTAATGTACTTTTAGAACAGTATCTCTTCAACAGACTTTACCAGGTCCGACTTCTTTTTAATCAACTCTTCAGGTGGAACTGGAATTTCCTTGTATCTTGATGCTACATAAAAAAAACACCTCCCTGAACTCATCATTCTCCTGTTTCCCAACCTGGCCACGGGTGCTGCTTAAAGCCCTGCCTATGTCTTCAAAGTACAGCTAATCCCCACTAAAGTTCCAAACCCTGCAGCAAGGAAGAAGCACACGTAAATGGAAAGGTCTTGAGGAAAACTTCAGGCAACCTGGGAAAAAGCTGATAAAAGCCAAAGTGTTCAATACTTCAGCATCTTAAAAGCAATTTTGTTGGCTGGGCCAGTTTGAAATTAACATGTCTCTCACTTCTTACAAAACAGTTCCCTTGTCTTCCATAGCTAAATCTGTAAAAGGATTGTTTGCACTGCTGTTAAATCCCCACCTGATTACTCTGGAATAATAGCACACCAACTCCTAGCACTTCTGTTGCGTACAAACAACCGCACTAATGGACCTCTTCCCAAATACAATTTAACACTTTTACAACATATAGTATTTAAAAACAGATATGTAGCACAGATGCTCATTCTGAAAGGGGAATTAGTTTTGACTGCTATTTTTCAAGAGCAAATGACTGAGGATACAATTTTCAAGCCCATCAGTAAACATTAGTCATGTAACAGAGATGTTTAATTGCGAAACACAGGCTTTATCAGCCTAAAAATATAGATTCCTAGCATAAGGATTTAAATAAATACATATTTTTTCAAAATAAAATGTCAAATGGCAAGCCCTTATTGAAATCTGGCCATGAAAACTGTTGCAAACTGCCTAAACTTCTGGAAAAAAATCCATATTACAATATTTGGCGTCTATGTAAGCACACAAAGAGTTTCAAGTTATTCAAAAAAAAAACAATTTCTAAGTGATGATATCCCAATTAAGAAAAATTTAGTTGAATCTCCTTCCAGTACACACAGATATTTCTGGGCAAAATTCCTAAATCATACCAACTGATTACAGATTAATGATGAAAACAACCTTTTCTCATGCTTTCTCTGTTTAAAGATTATATATTAAAAATGGGGAAATAGTGGGGAAATTCAAAAGCTGTCTGGTAGATTTTGCAATCTTTTAGTTTTGAAATTTTAGTTCAAGTAGCACAGTTTATTTCTTCAACAACATGATTCTACTGGTGGAGAATTATTTCCCAATACATACTAAGTTCTAAGAGACTCTGACTTTAGTTAAGAATGAGAAAAATACATTCCTATTTGAATCACAGCTGAGGAAACCTTATTTAACAAACCTTTAAAATGCATTCCAGTTGGTACAGTTTTTATCGAACAAATTCAAACCAATACTTACTTGCCTCTGCTGTTCGTCCTGTTACCCAGTCAGAGGATATGCTACCCGCCATGTTCACTGCTAGCACGTAAAATTCATATTCGGTGAACGGCTCGAGATCAGTCACTACGGTACTGGTCTGGGGTGGAGCCAAGGCATTTTCATTAGCTGACTCCAAAACTGGCTGAGGACTGAGCCAACCACTGCTTTGGAAAATACGAGTTTCAGGAGGAAGAAAGTATTCATCTAATTTTAATTTTTCTCTCATGTAAAGTTCGTATCTTATAATTATACCTAGACAAAAATGCAAGCCAGATAAATTAGTGTATTAAAACTTTCTAAAGTTCTACTAAAATATCAGTGCCAATACGTTCAAAATTCTAACAATCAAACAGTGAACAAACACAAAAAATATAGCATATAAAATATTTTTTTCTTTCTGCCATTGTCATCCAAATATTCACTTGGGAGTGAATTGTATTTCTATTCCCTACAATTCTCTATTCCTACAATTTTAGAGTTTGTTAACATTTTGTTGATTTACTCCATGAGTTTTGCTATCTTTACTTAAAGGAGACATCCTAAAGCTCTGACCAAACGTTCCTGGAAATGACTTCAGGCCTCTGATTTTCCAAGGAGCATTTTTATTTTGTGTCATGCATGGCATATAAGAATAAGGACATAAGTCAAAAGAAATACAAGAGCAACACTCAAAACAGCCTATGCTCTAAGTTACAACTATTTTAACCTAGAAATAATTAAGCTATGTTGGTTCTTTTTTTTTTTTTTTCACTGTCCAACATTGGAGGAGTGATAACATTTTATATCAGTGAATTGAAATAAAGCTTACATGTAATACAATACAGTACGTCTTTTTAAGTTTTAGAAAGCAATACCAGCATGATGCTAGCTCTTTGTCACAATAAAGTGAAAGCCTGTGGTGGAAATCTGGGGAAGAAAAATCCATAGTAATTTTCAGCTGGTTAGCACAGGCTCTAAAACATTAACTAAAAATGCATAGTTTCCAACATATAGTAAACCAGAGTCAACAACTTCTACGCATCTAAGATATACTCTCTTAATTGCAAACACAAGAAGAAGCCTCTGTCTTATCTTTCCCTGTAATTTGCACTTGTTAGACTGAACCATTGCTCCCTTTGCCACACTTGCCTTTTGCTCCCTTACACCTCTGTGCTTGTGAAAGGATCCATTTCCAACAGCCACTACTGGAAAAACAACTCACCTGTTTGCAATAACAAATGGAGCACTAATTTGGAAGGGGGATAATCAGTTCTCCTTCCACTTTCAGCTGCTGGAGAAATTAAAAATAGAATCTAACGGCTGAGGTTGCCACCAACCAAACTATGACAATATATGGTACAGGTTGAGGGACATCTACTAAGAGCAAGTATGCTGACCTGCATTACAGGTACCACCCTTCTAAACACATAGACACAATCTCGTGTGGTCATTTTTAAGTTTAATCTAGCAATATTATGCAAATAAGTGTTTCACAGGAAATGAGCTTCTCATACACAGATGTTAATTCGGTGAGCAGAACAAAAGGCTCATTTAAGCATGCACATTTGTGCATGTGATTGCAAGTTCATAAAGCTCTATTGCCTGTACCTTAAAAGAAAAAGCGTGTACCAGTAAAATCTGTGGCATCACAAAAGCATCTGTATTCTCGGTCTCAAAAACCTAAAATATTATTAGGCAAGTTAGACCAGCAACTCTTGGCAATGGCCTAATCCCTAACAAAGTTATGCTGGTAATAGAATTAGTTACTACACATGACGGATGGTTTTAAAAACAGACTTCTCTGTTAATTTTTAGATTTTTGTTCATAATTGTTACCTACTTATTTATTCTTTCTACAGCCATATCACCACATCTGTCTGAACTAGGCGATCTGGCAAATTAGGAAGAAATTAATTTTACTGTAAATGTTTAATTATAGATGTGCTTTTTCTGTTGTTGTAGCAGATGCCACTAACGTCTAAATTGTGGCCCCATCACACTCAGCTGGAGTTCTGGACTCAGAAGAACAAAACACAGACTCTGACTGTGTTTGGTGGTATAAAGCAAATATAGATGCTCTCTGACTTTATTCGCTGTTCATGTCTCATGGAGAACAATATTTTAACTAGATTTGAGAAAATACTGCTTTTTCTTTGCATAGTCTTTGATTTATGCAAGTAAATATCGCGTGTCCTACCATTTGGTTTCTCAGGTGGCGACCATTTCACAGCCAGTTCTGTAGAGCTGATGACATCTATCACCGGCGGGTGTAACCCTTCAGGAGGAGCTTGCGCAGTAATTACTGTTATTGGCTGGCTCTTTACGCAGCCTCCACTGGTACACGCTTCCACGGAAAAAACGTATTTTGTAAATGGAATGAGGTTCCAAATAATTGCTGAGGTTTTTAAACCCTCATACCGTCCACAAGGCTGAAGATCAACCAAGCCAGTACATGTCAAAACATATTTCTCAATGGGCCCAGAGTCATTTGAAGGAGATGTCCAGTAAAGCAAAACAGAACGGTGACTAACGGGAAAGACTGGATTTAAATGCACACTCCCTGTAGGTATCCCTGATTTTGTTCGGAATGTCACTGAGGCACTTCTTGTAAAACCGTGAACATTGCTGGCTTGGAGATAATAGGAATAGAAGGTATATGGAGATAAAGAGGTATCCAGGAAGGTCTGAACACCTAAAAAACAAGTGAAAAGAAAATTCAATACACACAAAAATCTTAATTTGTATACTTAAAAATAAGTAATTCCAATCCTAGCTACAAAATATTTATGCCTGCTTTTCCTGCTTGCATCCTCCTCTTCTTCCTGAGATGACTGTAATTTTCACCATGACTTTTCAGTATTGCTTTTTTTTTTTGAATAGAGACATAAGCCTCCTCTCCGCTGTTCATTTTCTTTCACTGTACTTTGGCATCACTACAGAAATATTTTTTCACTGATTTTTTCCTAATTCCTGTTTTAATCGTGAACAAGATTAACATAATTATCTTATTATTCATCATGTGTTTGGAAATAATTATTTCAATCGTAAATCATCCCAATGTTAGCAAAGCTGCTTTAGAAAGACTGACATTCTGTGAATTTTCACACCTTTATTTTTGATTCATTTTTCAGTGTAAGGCCATTTGTTCCACCTTTCTGTGCTTTCACCCCTTATTTCTAAAATAATACTTGATGGTTCATTTGTAAAGCACTTGATCTTGAATGAACAGTGAAACATAATTGCAAATAATTACCGAAAACGTATATCCCAAAGACTTTCAGCCTCCAATTTTCAGTACTTCAGACAGTTTTTTAACTACAGGGCCATGGATACATCCAGGATTTAACCCAGAAGCAGTTATACACCTCAACTTGTGTCCAGCCATGGTGCGATATGCATATACACAACTGTAATACCACATGTGGTATTATCTTAAAAGATAGTGCATGATTGAAGAGGACCACAACATTGCTAGTACTGCTAGATATTCAAGCCTGGACAACATAATACAATAATTGCTTACAGCAGTTCGTTGTCTACATCGTATACTTGATGCTAGAGTCCAGTGCTAAGAAAACTGGGTAGACGACTTTGGTATTTCGGGCAAGACTCTGAAGTGGCTGTGCCAGCTGCAGTAATGGTTATTGGGATATCAGCGCACATTACTGGAAATTGGATTGCAACCAGCAAGTTCATTCAGTGCAGATGAACAACTGATCACCAGATGGTAACTTTATTTCAAAAGGAATATAGGCTAAATTGGATAAAACCAGAAAGTAGAAGGTTCTATGTTCCCCTGGAAAATAACCCCACAATCTATTTAATTACCTGCACGTATAAATAATTAGAAGCAATATGATTTGGAGCCTAGAATCCCAAGCATATTTTTGGGGAATTTCCTATGTTTTAGAAAAAATATTTCATTTTATCTTCACTTATCTCCTGAGTTTCTGACTTCTGAGAGCACATTTAGCAAAACATTAATTTAATTGGGTATTCTGCAATACTATCACCCAGATCACCAGGCCAATTGAGGAGCTGATTCTTTATTTTCCTTGGAAAGTTCAATGTTTCTAACTCTCATTTCATAAGATCAGCATTCATCAAGTTGCACTCATGTGGCATTTCATGAACGTTACAGATTCTGCACTATACTGAGAACAAAGTAATACACAGAATAGTGTCAAAATAAAAACAGTTGTGCCAGCAGGAACAAATTGTTCTCAATATTCAAATAACATTTAGCAGATGATTTTGACATCATTAATTATGGCAATTGCCAGGAAATGTCAAAAATATCTTTTTAAACCAAATCTATGTTTTACAAAATAATGGTTTGTTAAATATAAATATGCTAATGCCCGTTACTGAGATATGTAAAAATAATAAATTCGGAATGTATACTAACACTATAACTACAGCCAAGAAATAACATCTTCAGCAATGCACATTTTCGAGTACATTACAGAGCATACACTTATGAAAATAAAATATATTAAGCTTTACTTTTGAAATGACTTTTTTTTTCTAAATTTAGACTTTTAAAGCAATTTAAAAGGATGGAATAATTCCATCAATTCTCCAAAGTTTGCTGTCATGTTTCTTCCCCTTCTCACAGTCATTTAATCCTGGTACGTATAGCCATTACACAATTCACATACTTCTCCTCAAAATGTCCTGAAGAGTGTGCAAATACACACTATCAGCCACACATTCTAATCAATTGCAAAAAACACACTGAAACACAGCGGCTTGCTCCAGAACATTAAAATATTAGACAAACCAAAGCATCTGTCCTTCTACCAAATAAGTCAATATTTTTTTCCCCTCTGCAGTACATAACAATACTCAGAAAGACTTATTCTGTGCAAAATATTACATTGCTTTGAAAATGCAGTAGACTTGAAAAACATCTAGAATAGAAATCAAAGCTTAATGAACTACACCTGATTTCCTTAAAAAAAAAAAAAAAAAAAAAAAAAAACACTTGTGTGTAGCATATACATAAAAACATCCAAATGCTGCTCCTTTTTAGATATAAGAGGATCGATAGCAACACATAAAGACCTTTCCAGCCAGGACAGAAACTTGAACCCTTGAGGACTGCCTTCTGAGGATCCCTTTGCAAGCCTCAACATGAGAGAAGTGGTGGTGAAAAAGGCAAAGCAGGAGCTACACTGATAACACAAAAGGTGCTAAAAGTTAGAGACCACAAAAAGCTTTCCTAATCTGTTAACAGGTTAAGATTGGGAGGATGGGAGAAGAAAAAAAAAAAAAAAAAGATTTAAACACTCTATAACTTCTTCTATTTCCCATTCATCTTTATCAGGGAGATTTTAGCGTTGGACCCTTTTGGTTTTGAAGTATATGTATATTTGCAGGAAATATTTTCAGAAAAATCAGTTCTTCAAAGTACTTCAAACTCACAGTAAAAAATTATCCACCATTTTGGGTGATTTAGTTTGCACAGTTTTAATCTGAGGTATTCCTTTATGTCAAATAAAAGTAGTAAGAGCCCACCTAAGGAAAATAATGTATGCAAAATCTCCGAGAACAAAAATGACAAAGTAGAATTAATAAATTGCATACATATGTAAACACACACAAAAACAAATAATTCGATGTCGTCATCTTATAAATACTTACTATAAGGATAGTAGTCTTCAGTTGTATAAATTTCAGCCTCATCCCGATATAACTGGTAAATTAATCTGTTAGAATTTGGAGAGTCGGGGGAGCTCCACTGGAGACTGATAACAGAAGAATTGAGAACTTCTCCTGTAGGAGGAGGTTGTTGGAGTGGCGCTAAAACACACAGGTAATCAATGATTGCATTAAAAAAATGAAATAAAGTTAGAGTATTATTTTCTTCAAAGAAATATTATCAAATAAACATATGGTCACTGAGGTCAGACATTAAAAAACTACACTCATCTATCCAAATGCTCTCCAAAGTACTAAAGCAAATCCAAGTACTAAAACAAACTTAATATCTATCCCCATGAAATAAGTGAGTGTACTGCAGTTTTCAAAAATTTTTTTTTTCCTATTTTCTTTTATATGCTTTTCAAGAACCCTGTAAAAATGGAACATGCTTATCTGGTCACATTGTTGATCTCTGCAGTTCAGTCATCACTTCTGCTTTCAGAGTATTATTTCCATTTCAACTTATGCCAGTTGCTGCATATCTTCTTGTTGTAGAATAGCAATAAATACAAAGTCCGTAAACTTTTTGTTTTTTATGGACTTAGTTAAATAGGTTTATTATAGCATTGTGGTAATATTTGTAGTTAGTTTACGGAGCTAAATTTTGAAGCTTATTTTGATGATTCTCATGCTTTTTTTTCCACTGAAATTTAAATCTGAGTGAGGTGTCCAGCTTTTTAACAGATTAGCTTGAGATTCTGTTCTTTTTTATGAAAATATTGCTCTACCATAACTTCAGGGAACTTGCTACTTAATAACACTGGTATCGGTAAAGCAAAGAAACAGTTCGGAATTTCACTTGCCAGAAGTGTCTCACGATCAGAAAAAGCAGTCAAAGTTCTTCCTATATTCCTTTTGCAATTCAAGTGTATGATCGTGGTGCTCTCTGAGACAGGGGCTGTTACTTAGAATATATTTTATATGTGTAGATATAAACACACACACATATGTACACACACATCTTCAGTGTTATTCACGACAAAGCATGATACTATATTGTGCTATGAAACCTCCAGCCAGCCTATTATTACTAAGGAAAGCATTTCTCCATCACCCTCAGTATACCACGCACTAACACTAAACAAGAAGGTGCTTTTGGACAGCTCATTTAAAGGTATATTGCTGTCTTCTGACTCTCCTTTCCAATCCTTTCTATTTCCACTGAGGCACAGTCAAGCCTGCAACCCTATACTTCCATGAGGCTCAGCAAGATAGACAATGCCTTCATACTGGCTCATCACTCTCTGAAACCTGGCAGGGTTTTGGAAAAAACAAGTGGATGGGGATACAGGAAAGAAACATTTTCCTCTGGGAATGAGGCTAGCTGAGGCCGTACAGAAATCGACATAGAGGCTAAGCTATCAAAACTGGATCCAAATCCACGCAGTATTTTTTTTTCCCCTTATATTTATCACTATAGGAAAATGTCAGCATTAGAAACATCCATCTTGTCCTTATAAATAGAAAATGAAAAAACAAACAAACAAAAAACTATGGTCATCTTCATTATGTGGAGATTTGCTTAATGTATGCAATTCACCAAAAGAGAATTAGGGAACTCTGTTCAGCCAAACTAGTAGGAGATTAGCAAAGAGAGAATCTGAGGACTTCCAGCCTCACAAGTGACAAAGGGAGTCACTGTGTCACCATCAGTGGGTCTCACTCCTAGTGTTTTTTTTTTTTTTTTTATCAGGTACCTAAAATTCTTGTTGAAGAGCACTAAGCAGAACGACATGAAGAAATGTCCTGTTCCTCCTGCAATCTCTCAGCCAAGAAATAGGAGGTATTTCTCGAGTCCATTAGACTGAGCACACACTATCATCATCTCGTTAGAAAGCACACCAGGGTTTGCTCCCAATCTAGAAGCCGGGAGTAAGAAGCGCTCACATGCTAAAGCGTTGATCACAGCAAAGTTTGTGCTCCTAAAATATAAGTATGTGCTCCTAATATAAATATGTGTTCCTAAACCTTTGAATAGTTCCATCCACCAAATAGGTGCTTACAAGTCATGTAACCTGAGAAACCAAATGAACTTATTGAAATAATTCTTCATTGTCCAGTCTGTCTCACGCTATTGCATGTTGCTCCAACTTGTATGCTGTTCTACAGTTTAGTTGCATAAACAAACTACTGTATTTCTGATTTTTATGCAGTGTCTAAAATAATCATTGGCAAAAAAAAAAAAAAAAAAAAAAAGTTGGAAAAAAGCCTTTTTCTTAATCTTCTTTATTTGGACAATGATAAACAACTTACGTCTGCTTCTACTGGAAAAGATTTACAATAAATAATAGCACGCATCAGCACAATGCCATGGTGCAATGAAAACAATCACAAATAGCAAAGGTAAACATTAAACCAAACATCAAAGCTAGGCAAAGCTCCGTATCTATGCAACAAGTTAAGACATTTTGATATGATAACTGTTATATCATTTATGTCCAGAAGAGGACTCCGCTTGTCATTTAGAATACTGCCGTAGCTGTTCCCACATTTTCTAACTAAAATCTATGATATTATTTATCTATGTCTTGTTATTATTAATCAATTTTATAGTTGAATTGCCATTGACCTTTATCAAATGTATATCCCAACGTAACTAAGTAGGTTAGTTTATGTTTGTAAAGCACTTTGATGATGGAGAGCATCATAAAAGTGCCCTGTATTATTATTATTATTATTATTATTATTATTATTATTATTATTATTATTATACATTCAGTTGAAATATCCTGCATTTTTTAAAGGCACAACAAGCCAATCAAGTATCTGCACAATGAATAGATACTATATGTTCTACAGAAGAGTAAAGGGAAAAGCAAAATAATAAAACAGTATCTAAGCACTTCTAAACTTGAGAAAAATCACTTCTGAAAACCAATCAGTCTCTTCATTCCATCCCATTCATAGTGCTATGCATTCTGCAATGCATATTATTTTGAAGTAAAAGTAGTTAACAATAGAAATACAAACATAAAAGTGAGCAGTCTGTCCTAATAAATGTACTATTTGTATGTACATTTCTGATTGCAAATCCATAATACACATATACTACACTGATGAAATAGGATATAAATGCCTATGGAGAATATATAGATAAATATTCTGTAGAAGGAGGATGCGAAAACATACTTCAGAGATTACTTGGGAATGTCTACTCTGTAGATTGCTGCCCTGTAGAGAGTGAGCTGAGCTATCTCTCACAGCAGTATCAGGTCTGGTCATTAATAATTAGATCCGCTCAGAGAGATGACCAATTAGTGTCTGCAGAGAACCTCATTAACTGACTATACTGCTGCTAAGACTGAGCAGTTATTTCTGTAGAGGTGGTATCTGATGTACAAAAGTGGTTCGGGTGCTACCAACACAGCCTGGCAGTGTATGGTATGGATGCCCTGAAAGTCCTTTTCTGAAAATGGAACTGCGGACACCTTAAACTTACCTTTGTGTATACAACATTTTTTCCCCTCCTTTAAAATTTCATGCCAGCACTGAGACTATGGACTGGTGAGCAAATCTGAACATTTAATGTTAATAAACTTAGCATGACATAAGCAAAGGCTGTTTCCCTTCTTATCTAGACTCAGTGCCAGGCAGAAGTGCAGATGCTCCACTGCAACATGATTCATTTCAGCTCTTGATCTGATATTCAGTATAACATTAGCCTGCCCTCACACATGCCAACTCACAAAGATCTGTTACACTACATGGCATATTTTATTGACTGCAAAGGCTCCATGAGGAGACAAAGCTACATTACATTGAGGAGCAAATTTCAAATTAATCACAAGGTGAAGCTTTTCAACCTGATGACAGGAAAAAGTTAAGCACTAAGCTGTACAAACACTACTGTGTTCATGAAATTAAAAAGTGAACTCTGCACTGGCCGCTGCAAAGGAAGTGGTAGGTAGCGCAAGGCAACGTTAGGACATTATTTCTCCTGGGCGTTTTAGCTTCATAAAAGTAGATTGAGTAATACAAAGCATTGCAAAGCATTTTATACATCACTCTAGAAAACACTCCTAAAGATACTCACAATGAAAAAAATGAAATCCTTGAAGTTTAACAAAAAAATTTCCTATAACAAAAAGAGCCCCCCAAAACCTGTTTTTCTGTTGTAGAACTAATCTAATACTCAATAAAAATCAATAAAAAGCATTAATTTGCAAGACATGCTTTTAAGACCAAACATCCACTTACTTTTACTGCAGCCAAATAGGTTGTGGACATCCAAATTACTAGCATTGGGAACACAGTTGTCACATTTCAAGCCAGTTACAAATTGTTTACAAACACACTGTCCAGTAACAAGATGACAAGTCCCACTAATGGCTCCTGCAGGATGACAATTACAATGCTGACATCTATAAACAAAACCAAATCAAGAAGTGATCAAAACACATTAGCACTTCAGTTAACCACAGTAGGATTTTTAGTAGATTCTTTTGTCTTACATAATTAAAAAATCATAAACAGTTCAATAGTCTAAGATACAGTAGAAAAAATAAAATATTAGTCTTAAAAAATGTAACTTAAAGAGAAGGTGCCTATTATTGAAACAGTACTGGAATCAAAATCTCAGTACCAGAATAACTCTAATTTGTACAAACTGCTTAGAATTAACAGAGCTGTCTCGGTTGTGTAGAAATCTCTATATAGAATACATAATGTTTGGTAATAACCACATTATGAACTCAATTCTGCAGTGCTAGTAACCAGCTTCAAACCTTCTGCCAAAAACATTCCAATCTAAAGGAAACTAGACTTTTGCTGAAAAATAAAAATCAGTTAATAATTTCTTGTCCACAAAGACAAATGGAAGCCACAAAAAATTACAAACCATAAAAAGGAGGGAAAAAAAAAACATAGGGAGATAGAGAGAGAGGAAAAAAGCAAATTTATAGAGAAAAGAATCACAATGGCAGAAAAGTAAATATTGCAATAGACAGCACATTTTCTTTACTGCCCAACATCAAAATTGAAACACTATAAAGAATATTTAAACAAGTAAGTAATAATTTATTTTTTATTCTGTAATTTAATTTTTAAAAATTTAAAACATCACTATCATACAAATGTCACATTTGCACTGTGCAGATCTCTGGCATAAATGGAACACTGCTTCAGTATTACTTTATCCTTTGTTGTCTGCATATGAAAACTCTCGTGATCAACCACCTGTTTTTCAAGTTGATATATTATTTTCCCATTGACATTCATTTATATTATAGATACTGATGAATCAGACATCAGTATCCATAATACCTGCATAATCAGAATGCAAGTATTCAATGACTTGAAAAATCTTTGAAGGTGAGCAATCTCTTATTGCAAGCACACTATTGGGCAGTAATATATCCCCGATTGTAGTACAGGTGATCATTTGTAGTTCTAACAGAAATAGTTAACAATAGCAAAAAAAACATACTTTAGATTCCAATTTCCATCATCTTTTATTTGCTGCAGGGTTAGGGAGCTTTCAAGAACCATGGACTGGAAGAAACGTGGGACTGTGCAGGATGCTTCCTGCCTCCTCCTCCGTGCCCTATGCTGCACAAGTGTTTTTTTAGGAATTAGCAACATCAGCCTAGAGGGAACATTAAAGTGCTCCAAGTGCCAGGCCCCAAGATGATGAAGCACCAGGATGGACATTCACTAGAAGAGTCCAAAGGAGAGACAGTGACACACTGTTCCCTCTGCTTTGCTAAGCCAGAGACTGCTCTAGAGTTGTTGATTTATATTTGGCTCCATTTCCCTTGGCAGGTTTCACCAAGTGCAAGGAAATAGGTGGCAATATCTTTAGTCAAGTTAGTTCCCAATTTTTCCAGTCATCACCATCACTTTGTTCTATCTCTTTCTACCCACATGAAGGCAGAAATGAAGGTGAGTTGATTTATGTTTTACATATTGGCTTTTCAAAACAAGAGAGAAAGGAGGGGAAAGAAGGGGAGAGTAGAAACTGTTTTCATATTAAGCCACTAAAATTCAGGTCAATAATCAGTGAAATAGACATTAAATGTGACAGATTTCTAAGCAAGTTTAAGAAAACTCTTCCCATATATTTTCTGTCCATCACACAGCTCTATTAGAGTTCCTTCACTCCTTGGCAACTCTGGCCGTGTGATCTCCTGGGTAATCATTCAACACCCTTAAAAAGGCTGATAAAAGCTAAAGCTGCAAAATAAGCTGCAAATTTGTTTTATGGACTAATATCCCTTTGGGAACAAATAAAATACATTCTCTCTTGGAAACCACTATACTGTAGTTTGCTCTCTTTATAGTCAAGAGAAAAGGGCATTTTTTTTCAAACTGTATTAAGTCTTTTCATCTGTAGGCAGTGCATCCAAATCCCCCTTCATGTAGAGGTTTTGTTTAGACTATTTAAATGTCACAACTGAAAAAAAATGGTTTACTTTGAGAAAAAAACAAGAATTATTTGTTCAACAATGCAGCCTCTTATTATTTCTTGATTTCATTACATGTTGATATTTAATAGTCCTTTTTTTGTTCCCTTTTGAACATGTGTCTCAATACATAAATAGTAAGAGACAACCTTCTCTTAGTTTTCCCTGTTTATTAACTGCTCCTCTTATTCATAAGGGTCCCCTGAGCATTCCAGTTTTCATTATCATTCACATATTATAATCAAACTCATTACACAAATGTATTTCCACAGTAATAGTTTTCAGTTCCTGACAGGATGGGAATTGCTTTTGCTTGGAATTGTTGCCTTTTCTTCTAGAAAAAAAGTGTTGATGCCCTACCTTGTTCTATACTGATCTACGTCCTGATACTCAAACAACAGCATTAAAATCATCCGTTTCAATTTAATAGTCTTACTCGCGTGTATTTGCAAATGACACATGCATTACTTTCTTTAACTGCAGAACACTAAAATTGGCTTTATTTTTACACATAGATCATGCTTTTCAGTACTCTAAAATCAATCAAGGATTTCAAAGAAACAATTCTTTAAAATATTTAATTGTATATGAAATATTTTCAGTCTTGTTAAACGCTGCTTCATCAAGACTCTAAGTCAAATATATTTGAGTTTTATTAAAACAGAATTATATACAATCAAAGAGAACGGACTTCTAAAACATGGAAAGAGAAATGCCAGACCAAGATGAATTGCAATATTGATTTTGTGAGGATAAATGGTTTTTGTAATATTAATATAGAGAAACCTTTATTACATTGACTCTCTAGGTGCAGTTAGAGCCTCTCCAGCAATCTGTTTAAAATCTTCATTTTTCATCCTTATGGGAAAACCTCACTTGCTAAATGGATTTCATAAACAGTAATCTGTCAAGATATATATATATAGATAAACAATTTGTGATGTTCATTGACCAGTTCATTATAGTAAACAATACAGAGGTAAGCCTTCTCAAATAGGTACCAATGCTGACAGCCACGTGAGACCTATTCAGACTACAGGAAACACACAGAATCTTGAATTCCCTAACAGCTGAGGAAATTTTCGTGCTTTATAACCTGGAATGCATTAAAAAATATACAGTCTCTGTTTTATCTTACAAACCTCACAATATTAATCAATATCCATACACACATACACACACACATATTTCTGTAAGACTAGTAGGATTTCAAAGATGCACAATTTCTGTGTGTCATGACAGCATACAAAGTCTCAGTACACAATAGCAGAAAAGAGCCAAAAGCTAAGACAGGTATGTCTTTGCCACTACACATGGCTCCTACTTGTTTTATTCTCTAAACCCAGATTACTTAAAAAAAAAAAATGCAAATATGACTTCTTTCCACAGGAAAAAAAGATCTTGTTCTTTTTGTAAAGAAGATTTTAACAGGTGAGAGAAATTAATTAAAATAGATAAATAAAATCTTGGATTATCATTTTCAGTGGATTAATGTTTCCACCGGAGGGACAGAAGTATGTTGCCCTCATGCAAGGGCAAGAATATGCAAAGCTGGTTAATCATGTTGCTTAATGTACTATCAGAGCAGTCTTCTATACTGTCAACAGGATTAGGGAATATTAAGGTATTAAAGCCAGTTTTAATTCAAAATCCTAAATCGTAAAATCTTCCTATATTTATAGCAAGGTAAGCAACTGATTTGGATGTAGATAATTGTAGATATTCTGTATTTTGAATCTCAAGGGACAATTGAAGAGGCAAGTAGTTGCAGCCCACCATCTACTGCAGGAGACACTGTTCCTGTGTGGAGCTGCTGCTTAACAGTGACATAAACTTTTCCAGTGCCTGCTTAAATGGAAAAGAAAAATCCATTCCAAATACATATATTATATATATATTTATATATAAAACAATAAAAACAAGGAAGATGTGGGAACTTTAATATTACACAAATTTGATCCCTTGCCATTAGAAATGACAGGAGGTAAAAATAGGAACTCCTAATTCCTACAGATTACTTTATGGCCATTAGCAGATGCCTCTGTGACTGGCAATGCTAAGAAGTAATTTTTAAAAACCTCCTTATGAATCATAGGAACATAAAGTAAAAAATCTGCAGAATAATGTCAAGTAAATACAAGATGACAGAGGAAAAAAAAAATCACTGTCTAAAAGCTTGTCTACCCCATACCACCTGGGGGAAAGGAGCACAGTAGAAGGAATGTTCTACAGATTTTAAGCCATTTTTTTTTTAGAGGGCAAAAATAATAAACATAAAAATACTGTGCACCATTATTTAGTATCAAAATACAATCATATTAGAGCTGTGTAATCTTATTGAACAACATTTAGAAGGAAATCAAGACTGCGAGGATTAGGAAGAGAAGTTGCTGAAAGAGAAGAATAGAGCACCAGTCAGAATAAAAATGCACCACCTATAAATATATTTTACCCCATATATTCCAGGAAATATATCCATATAATTTTTGTGTATATAAAGGGCTATGCTACATGAGATAAATAATTTATGTTATTGCACCTAATTAATTCTTCTTCCGGAAAACAGATTTTTAAGAGGAACGGTGCTGTAAGCATTTCTATTACTATTGATAAAATAAGTTTGTGAAGACGGGAATATCTGTATAACTTTTTGCTTTGATTTCTAGTAAAATGTCTTTCATTTTATTTTTTTTTTAAAGCTTTGTTTATAAGAATAGCAGACTACATTTACCAAGTATCATTCAAAATACGGACTTCAATTGTTATGATTAGGACCTTAAAAACCAATCCATCTTGCTGAGGAGAAAGAGGAACTGTAGTGAAGTAATATCAAGTATCTATGATACTAGACATATCATGTATAGCTTTCATGTTGCTTCTACTTAAACAGTGGCAAAACTTCTATTTACTCCAGTACATATGAGTACAAAGGGCTGTATAACATATCATATGTAAATCTGAGAGTGCACATATGAATTCAAGGGAGTAATTAATGTAAATAGATCATATCTTTATTGTCACCAAAACCTTAGAATTAGTTAACATGAGAAAAATATAACCTAGAGGTTAAAATTATCTGCAAAAAGGAAGCACTCACCTCCCTGTGACAGAGTCAAATCCAAAATAAAGTTCTCTGCAATGCTCACATGTTCGTCCTGTTACAGAGACATCTCGGCAGATACACTGGCCGCTAAGTTTATCACAAACCTGATTCACTGAACCAACTATGTGGCACAGACATGGCAGACAGCCAGCGACACTGGATGGAGAAAAATAAAAACCTAGGAAAAAAGAAAGTATTTTTAAGAATACACAAGAAAAATAGAAGTGAGCTCAAAGACCGTTATTAACTTGGGTATAATCTGGAATGAAAGAATAGAGCCAAAGATTAGGTAATACAGGAACACACCAACACAAATAAAGCAATACAGTTCTCTTGCAGGACAGGGTTTCTAAATTTTTTTCACTAGCATTTTGTAAAGCTATTAGTCATTATCCAGTTGAAAATTTCTATTCTTTACTCTCTCTCTTCAGACTTTGCTCATGTATAATTAATGTAGTTCTTTTTTATTTTACATTTTCTGTCTAAAACAAAGACAAAACCCAAGAATATGAGAGCCACTACTGAATGCACCACAAGACACAGGAACATAAAAACTACAATGCAAAAACAAACATTTGTCCTGTCTAGTCTGGGATGTCATCTCTGACAACAGCCAGTATTAAAAGGTTGCCAACAAATGCAAGAAGCTCATGTATTTCCTTTAAAAAGTCCCCTGTTTCTTACCTAGTGGCTACCTTAAATCAGAACATGATGTTGCTTTTTAAGAAAACCTTTATTTGGTGAGCATCCCCAGGTCTATATAAATATTTATGTTTTACTCTACTGCATCTGTAATTTGTATCCTCCTCCAGTAGATTTTCAGAGCTTAAAAGAATTTTGAAAAAAAGGTAACTTCTCTGCTATTAAAAAGCTATCATTCTGTATATATATATTCTCTTCCTGTATTGTAATGAACGATGAACTGGAGCATTCAGTTTACCTTCCTTGCAATATATTTGGTATATTTCTGCTATACTACCTTTCATCCTCTCTTACGGAATCTTTACCTATGTAAGTCTTTAACCTAATTATTGATAAACACAGGTAGATACAGCTTATCATCTTCTCATCTGGTTTTATAAGAAATTACCCATTATTCTTTGCCTTGCTTGAAATTTCAAAGAAAAGAGATTTTAGGCACAATTTGTTTCAGTGCCACTCAGATAACCTACTTTGCTACCTATCCGTTTCTTCCATTCATCAGGCCACAAGACAATTCAAGTAAAGGAATACCACTAAGCAATATAACTGCAAAATGTTTGCTAAAATTATTTTCTGTTTTTTTTTTTACTTTTTTTTTTTACTGGACCATTTCTGAACATTTCATGCCTTGTTTCAAACGAATTTCTCTGGATTTCTCTGGTCTTTCTTTCCCTTGGTACAGTTGGTAAAAATGCAATGATGTTTATGTGTTATTCAAATGATGATGGTGACACAGCATTAAACTGACACTTGCCAGCAACAAATACCTATCTCTGAACATCAGTCTTAAGACAAGGCCATTAGTTTGGAGTTTCTGTCTTGTCAGCTGGTTGTCATTATTCTTTACTACACAACTTAAGTAAAATGTCTTTCTTTACTCAAATACATATGTAGCATTTTGAAAGGCTTCATGGACACATTCCCTCTCCCTAAATTTCCATCAGCTTTTTTTCTTAGTGATGTTCTCAGTTACTGAGTCTTTGTAGCTGTCCAATAACTTTCTCATGTCTTGCTTTATAATAAAAAGAAATAAATTGCATTTCAACATGCCATCTTGCCCAAGGCCTTATTATTTATTTTGTCTTACAAGAGATAGCCTTATATATACACCCCTAGGGTAGTATTGTCTGTCTTTGCTGTAGTGCTGCACAGTGAGCTCATATCCAAATAGCAGAAGAACTAAACAAATTGAAAGCATTAGAATTTTACTGCTCAAACCTTTGCTCAAGTTTAGCCTCTGGTCCTCAGCGAGATAAATCTCAAGTGGACAGTGAAGTGATATCAGTCTCCAGTTAACATACAGTCGCATCATAAAACAACCCTGCTGTTGGCACTTTATTCCAGAGAGGCCCAGAGCTGAGCCACCACAGACACTGAATAGCTTGAAGTTATTAGTGAGGCAGCATGTATTATCTCGTCCTGCAGTTGACTGCACGCTACACTACCCGTCTTGTGCATAAACAGAGCAGACCATTTCCCGGCAATGTCACTCTTGAGCACAATGAACAGCTCCACTCGAAGAACGTAACGCCAAGATAGGAAACAAGTTTAAGCCTAGACTCCTGCAGAAGGTCAAAGCACTTCTCCAGTACCCAATTCATAGCGTGCAGTGAATGATAAACACTCGTGCTAACACAGTCTCTTCATTCGGAAATTTAGCATAAAACTAACATGTTAGAAGAGACCATAGTCGATAAATAAACACGTCTAACGCACAAATCAATCTCAGCTGGGCTGTATTGATCACTACCACACCTGTTGGTCTTGCCACAGCAGAAAAATGCATAATTTATATGTATATTATATATATATATATTATGTTAACCAGCCTCCAGGTATCCTAATATCATAGCAGCTAAAACACTGTAGAATAATATTCTTTTGGCACAACATGTTTTGATAAAAGTATCTTTTACAATTGCGCTAAAAGTTTAATTAGGGGATATTACCACAATATTTTAAAATATCTTTAAAAAGTTGCAAGTAAAAGTTAAGGTTAAAAAAAGTACAAGTAAAAGAGAGGGACAGGAAAACGAGTGCAAAGCTTTCCCCCATGTAGTTTATGAAAATAAACTAATATTATTAATGTAGACAAGAGGCCTTGGATCAAAAATCCATAATGTTGGTTGTAACCATTATTATTATGTACTTCCACCGCCTGGACTTGGTCAGAAAAGAAGCAACTATTGATGCAAGCTTAATTTACAGCAGTGCTAGAATGGCCCATAAACATTGCTTTATGAAGGATCTACTGCTGCATAATAAAGCCAATTCCCATTTTTGAGAGAGCTATTGCAAATTTCTGCAAAATCTAAGTATATAACTGGTATTATGCTTATTCTTCCATTTTCCAGTTCAGTAGCAACTGATCATATTTATCAAATATTCCTTCAAAAGGAAAAATAAAAGCCATATTAAACCATTCATCTTTCTTACTTTAATGATATTCTTATTACCCCTTCTTCCCTATATACTTATCTCATGAAAAGGAACACCTGAAAAATCTCATAGCATATTTACCCTATGGAGGCAAGTCTTCATTCTTAACCGTATACTGTGCTACAAATATAATTAATAGTGTTAACAACACTGACAACTATCATTACATCCTATCTATCTATACACAACCTGTATTCCTCTCAGAAATCTAAATTAACAGTGAAAGTGTCCCAACAACTTAAGAAGTCCTTAACATTTTTATGGTTGCTAGTTTTATCTAATTAACTGCATGCTTTTAATTAGGCTGTGTTGGCTACAAATGTACTTCAAGTGCATTTTCTTATCTTTGTCCCAAGGCAAAGCCAAAGGACATATTTAACATACTTGAAACCAATTAAGCTCTTCCATACTTCTGTAACTTAATTCCACTGTTACCACAAGACATTTCCATCATGTAATCTTAAAAAAATAAAAGGATGTACTTACAATTGCATATTATCATATTACTTATAATGTTATAAGACTACTGCAAATTCTTCAAAAATGGGAGTTTCATTGCTTTCTTTCTTAAGCAACAGTCTTGTACACATTAAGTTGTCTAACAGTTATCTAATAGCTCTTTATTTCTTAATTTTACTGAGCTTGTTGCATTCTGTCTTCGTTATCTTCTCTTTAAATATGCGCTGCCATTAGCAGCGATGAACTACTCAGTGGCATAGTCTGGCCTTCTGGAGATTTTGGCTTGCTCGTTTTGTTCTTTTGAATCTTCTTTTAACCCTCATCTTTCCTGAAACAACCAGCCCTGTTTTACCTTCTCTTTTGAAATATATTAATAAAGAATATTTATAAAAAAAAGCATAACTGCACGTAACATCTAAATCAGCTCACTTGGGGATTAATACTAAAATATTAGTGGAAGTACCATAACACACTGCTACACTAACAGCAATACAACACTCCCACAATATTAAGGGCTTAAACTGCACCTGCAGAAGAGAACTCAGTGTCCATCACACACAGACTTACATTCATTTCTTAGTAACTTTAAAAATAATTCTTATAACAATACTTCATATATAAAAAAACCCTACTGTTTAAGTATCCCTTTGAGTGCCACGTAGCCTTTTCCACACAGTAGCCTGTTCATCCTATCAATTAAACCTTTCTAAACCATTTAGTTCTGCATAAACCCTGGCCTTTATTTTTCAAGGACAAGCGCGGTCACTGACTCGGGAAGCCTTGACATCGCTCCTCTGCCCATCTCCGATTAAGTGGCTGCTGTAGTGGGTTAGCAGGTCAAACAGCACTGGAGGAGGAACTAAGGAAAGCAGAACACTGCCTTATTTATTAGTATATGCACCTAAAATAATTTAAATTAAAATATTTTTAAAAATTCTTAATGGAGGTTAAGCAGCTTTTTTAACCCCTGTTCAAATTATTGAATGGCATATTAAAACCAATGGGGCTATAATGTACCTTCTAATGCGACCTGCTACTTTAATAAACTGCCTATGTATTTAACTTGAACTAAATCTATGTGTTCGGTATTACTAAAGGTAGGTTAATAATGCCTGTAGTTTGACTTTATCCAACTACTGCTTAAAACAAAAACATTACAATATAACCTCAGAGCTACCTACTTAAAATGAATATTTAAAACTCCACCTGTAGTAATAGAATATGGAACCTTGAACTATGATGCAACTACTGCAGTATCAGCTATTTAGAGGGCTACACCATAAGTAAACCTTGTGAAAATCGGCATATGTCCAATACAGTGAGGCGGGTGTAGTTTTTTCAAGCAATATGTAGTATGAGGTATTGCCTACTTCATAAGAGCTCAAAAACCATCTCTGCACCTCCCAGCATGCTGAGACTTATGCACGAAGAACTCTCCAAGAGGGCTCTACCTCAGCTTTTCTACGGGGACTGATGTTCTTACAGCTATACCCTAACATACCTTTCAGTGAATAGGCTGTGACTAGTTGTGTATTTTTTCAATTCTTAGGAACAGTAGGCCTAAACCTATTTTGGACCTGTAACACACATTATTCTCTTGCCTCTGTATGGAAAGGTATGTGATGCTGAATAGGACATTAGTTTTTATTCACAGAGGTTTGAAGAAATATGAAAAAAATAAAATTAATAATAGCTTGAGAGATGTGTCAGGCAACAACTGTGTAGCTGCATATTAAAAACTGTAGGAACTATGACAGTATGCAACAAAGCAAAAGTTACTACATTGAATGGATTTTGTTCCAATTTCCTTACCAGCTTTGCACTCATTGCACCTTCTTCCCTCACGATGAGGCAAACACACACACTGCCCAGAACTGGGGTCACAAACTGTTCCTGTGAATGTACCCAGGGTGTCACAGTCACAGCGCTGGCAGCCAAGGCGGTTGCTCATGCTGAGGTTGTACATGTGAAGCACACACTGGCTGCACTGCAGGCCAGTGACACCAGCTTTGCAGGGACACTGTCCCGTTGACTTGTCGCACAGCACAGAGCTGTTTACTGTACCCGCCTTATCGCAGTTACAGGGCAGACAAACAAAGGAGGCGTTTTGTTGTACTTTGTGGTAGCCATCTGCACACTCATCGCATTGCCTTCCTCCAACGTTTGGTTTGCACGCACATTGTCCTGTCTTAGCATTGCACACAGTCCCAGAAAGTGACCCTGCAACGTTGCATTCGCAAGCCTTACAGCCAGTTACATCCAGGCCATAAAAGTTCTCCGTGCAGGTGTCACAGTGAAGTCCTTTTACTTGTTCCTTGCAGCTACACTGCCCTGTAAGAGGATTGCAGAACTGATTCACTGAGCCATGGACGTTGCACCAACAAGGCTCACATCCTTCTTCATTAGAACTTCTGAGAGCTTTAAATCCAAAATTGCAGCTATCACATCTATGGCCTGAAAAGAGAAAAGGTATTAATAAGAGAGCCAAAACACCATTCATTTCAACAAAGACAAAAAATATACGTATATTACACTTAAAAAATAAAAAAAAGAAAGAGGGAAAAAAAACAAATGACTAATCTTTTCCTTCACCACCATAATTAACGGAAATTAAAAGATTGCACAAATCAATTGAACAAGAGTGTCACCCATGAAAACAGTTTACTCTTCCAATTTGTTTTGGAAACAATGCAATGTGTTTCATTCATCTTTTCAATACAACCTAAGATATTTCCACAAGAGATTTTAACACACACCTAAGGAAAAGAAAATGATCTATGCAATTGTCGAAACTACCTGTTACACTAACTCTTTCCCTTGATCTGGTAGAAATCCAGCACACAAGAAATAGTACTGTTTTGATAACATATTTATATAGTGTATTAAAAATATTATATATATATTCTAGGACAACACAAGTCAGACTAATTGCTATGAATGAGTTACTTAATACTGTACTCCAATTTTCATGTTGATTACACGTCTGTCGGTGCTTACTGTTAGCCCTTACTGAAAGCAGAAAACATTTTCCATAATCCACAATGAAATAATATTTTTATCTAAATGTATGATTTAGTTAACTTCTACAGTGCATTAAAATCTAAACTGTTTTCTTAATATTTCATCCTGTAGCTTTATTAGCTTTGTTTTCAAAGTCATTGCTTTATCCCTGCCTCCAGGGATAGCATTTGTATTTTAGTTTATAAAATGTACATTACAAGAAAGCAAACTAGATTATTATATGAAAAATGCAAATTCACAGTTATGTATTTTCCCTTGCAATGGGAAAATCCTTTGCTATGAAGCTATTGTTAAATTGCTGCACCAGGAAAAAAATAATCTAATATTCTAGCAAAATGCTACCATCATTCAAAAAACATAAAAACATACGAAAATATCTTCAGTAACTTACATGTAGCAAAATAAAATTTTTAATAGTAGGAAGTTCTTTATATACCTGAATAGAAACCAGAAAACTCAAAGAGAAGGCAAGTTCCTTTAACAGTGATGAATGACTCACCTAAGGCATATCATTTAATTTCAATAAGGAAAATAAAAAAGGACCACTATTGCTGCAAATTTTAAAAATAACTGTATTGTTAACAAGAATTATGACTCATTTTGAACTATTAAAATTGGTCTACATGGATTCATATCATATCAGTTTTAAAAATATGCGCACTGCTTATTTGAATACGCCATACATATTCCTGACAGGTAATCTATTCCTAACGATACTGAGGAAGGCCTACAGGGCATCACATTCAATGTTAACAAGTACAGGGGAGTTCGCATGCTTGGCATTTAATTCACATTCTTCTACCTTTTTATTCTAGATGAATGACCTACTTTAATAAAATTATTGGTGCTAATGTATTTTACTGGTGATAGAATCATTAGTAAGATTTAACAGTTGTGTTAACTCTAACAGTTCACGTTTGATAACACCCCAGTCCATGGATGCATTTTTCCCTTATCCTGTTTGTTTAAATAGATAAAATGGCAAGAGACAGATTGCTCTAAAAACCAATTTAGAAACCCAGAGAGGAAAGCTTTCTTTGTTAAAGTTTACTGCACAGTTTTGGTAAATTACATTTGGTAAATCAAATTTACTTAAACATGTACTAACATACAGAAGCTTATTTACACTTGGTTTGGAAAACAAAAAAAAAGAATCCAGTTGGAAAAAAATTAGGACTTCATCCTCTGGACAGTGTGACACTTGCTTAACAACAGTGACCCACCATATGTACAGGTAAATTACAGATTCTGCCCTTTTTACATACCAAACTCCTACTGAGATTACTTTAAAAAAAAAAAAAAAAAGCCTTTGCAGGGGGTGAACCTGCCCAAACCCAAAATGTAAGCAAAGAACATATAACTAAGAATTTCATGAAGTCCCTCTTACTGAACACTGAAAATATTTTTTTTTCTTATGATGCATGGAAACATTCACAGAGGTTAAGAGGGCTCTTAGCACCCCTTTCATTACATGGAAAACATAAGTACTTGGCATTCCACAGGAAAGACAATACAAACTGTTAACACTTATGTCTGTACTCATTTTCCTTACTTGTTGTTTTGCATTTGCTTTTGGAAACCACAAACAGAAAAAAAAATAAGAGGAGAAAAAAAGGCTCACGCTGCCACAAGTCTATAAAAAATTAATATTCACAATTCAGTGAATTATAAATTAGCAGATACTTGATTTTTTTCTTAATACAACCTAATACTATGGTTAGGAGAATAAAAATAGATTTCTACTATGTTAATAAAAAAGCAAAACAGGATTTTTTTGAGACATATGCATGGTCTGAGACATGTACAGTTACCATGCAAGGCTCACTTTATCAGGAAATTCTCCTTGCATAATATTCCCATACATCAACATTTCAAAGTGTATTATATACACTGTGTACTTTGGGCATTTGATAAATTTTGTCCTTATGTGGCTGTGGCTCCCCTCAAATATGCTGGAAGTAATAAATTGCTATAATCAAATCTAATTTCTGAAAAATACCTGTGGGAGTAACAAACAAAAAAGCACGTCTTGTAAAAAAAATGATAAATAACACAGAAGGTAGCAGTTTATTATAATCAGCTTGGCATTGAATTACAAAATTAAAATTATGTGGCCCTTGATAACTAACCCTAGCAATGTACATGATCTGTGGAATTATGTTGACTTATTTTGCATTTCATAGAAACAGTTCAAAGAAATATAATAGAAAAAAATGGACAGATTTATCACAAAGGACTCTGTAGCAGAGAATATTTTGAGAAAAAAATCCATTTATTTTTGTCTATTAAGAAAACTAGCATGGAAACGATTTACTTAGAACTCATTAAGTATAAAACATTCTGAAAAAGTGTTAATTTTCTAAAAGAAACATCTATGCAGTAAGCAAATTACATTATTTCTGTGACTTATTAGTATGGAGCTATGTAAGTTAATGCAACTATACCATAAAGAAACTTCTAAAGGGTTGATTAAACTAAGCTTCAAGCTGATAGAATTATTAAATTAATAATTTTCCAACAGTTAATTTCATTCAGTTTTTAATCTGCCGTCAGCAAAGAAGTTTACTATACTTTTCATTTAGAAATCAAGTGTTTTTTATTTCCACAGATAATAAGAAAAATGGCTCCGAAGTCTTCCATTGCACATACCAATAACATTTGCTTTGCACTTGCACTGGCCTGAATTTTGGTGACAGGTAATATCTCCATTGACTGTCCCAGAGGTATTACAGTTACAAGGACTGCAGCCATCAGGGTTTGACTGTTGTAGATTGTAGAATCCTTCCTGGCACTGATTGCATTGTCTGCCAGACACATGTCTCTTACAATTACACTGGCCTCCAATCTAGAAAGATACAAAATATTATAGAATGATGAACATATCTATTTTTAGATGATACACTCATTAGCAACAAGAATGGGAGCATAAGATGATGAGGAAAAAACTAACTTTAAGTGGACCAGAAAAAATAAGCTTGAGTAACACATTTTTCTCCCCTCCCAATTTTTTTTTATTATAAAAAGAGAAATATTAAAGAGTAACTATTGGATTTTAACTAGACTTAAGCCATGAAAAAGTCTTGTGTTTTCAAAAGGGGAGGGCAAGGAATTGAGTATACAATGCAAAAATATTTGCAGCAGGACAAAGTAAACTGAAGAATAGCTAAGTTGTGCTGCACAAATGGTAAATTCTCATACAACAAACTACTTCTTTGAATCACAGAAGATCTGAATCTTCTTGTTCAAAACATACACCTATTTATTTTTACCAACATTTTAGCTTGATGAGAATGAAGCAATGCTGAAAGACTTCCTGATTAACTGACAAATTTTCTCTGCCTTGGCAGAGGACCCAAGGGCTCGGTGTGTTTGGAACCCTCTCTCCATTTCCTAAGTCCAGCTGGGATCCGAGCCTTCCACCTCAGGGTTGGGACACAAAGCTCATTCTCTGCCCTCCTAACGGTAGCATTTGAGTCATTCTATGTTGTGTTTAAGCCATGATGATTTGAGGGCTTTTTGCCTCATTTCTTGTGCAAAATTAAACAGATTAGACAATATTCAATATGATAAGGAGAGGGGAGTTGGGTAACACAGAAAAGCATAATGCCTGGTTTGGCAAAAAAGTTGAGGATCCACAACAGAAGAAACAAAAACACACTCCAAGACCCAAACCACTAATAGGCAAGTAGAGAGTTGTTGATTTTCTACAGACTACAGAAAAGGTGGGCAGACCGTGAAACAGAAGAGGTATTAGAGTAAATGTTCCATCAATTAAGGGATTTCATATTTTTCATCTAAATACTAAGAAAGAAAATCTACAAATACCTTGGGATGGACATTAGGTCTGCTGTTTTTATCACACTGTGATAGAAACTACATATCAGATATTTACATCTGTTATTCTTATTGCCATATCTCACAGGAATTTTTCATGGAATTGAAAAATTATTTACGAGTTAGAGAATATCTTTGATAACTTCTAGTCTCCAACTCTCTCATCACTATCAGTGAATATCACAAGCACAAATTGTGCGTATTATTAGCCTCAGAAAATCATACTGGTTTCAATAAAAATATAAAACAAAGCTAAAGAAATTGTGAAAAAATGTGAAAAAAATGACACTGAAGTTCCTTACAGGTGACTAATACCCTCTCATTATATGATCAACTGAACGCAGGCTTTTGGGAACGAAGAACTATTGCTTCATCAGCAGAGAGCAGGTACGCACGCCACTGTGCCCGCTTGCAGCTTGCGATACCAGTACAATCTATCTGCAAATTCTGTAGCTGCCTGCCCCACCATTGTGTGTAACTACATGGAATAACAGCAGGGTTAGGGGGAGCAGGGTGCACAACAATGATGAGAACATCTCAGAAGTTCATGCCCCACTGTGCATCTGAGGTCTGCTTGCCGACCTGTGACCAAAGAAATTAAAGCTGTGCATGTTTGGGGAAGTTTAGTATGTCCCATTTAAGCTTTGTATTCTGAATGCTGCGTTAGTAGTGGGGCATGATTGTTTTGCTTGCTTTACGTTTCTTGCTTTATGATTCTCTGCAGTTAGCAGGAATAGTGACAAAATGGGAAGGTATGGTAAAATACAAGGGTTTTTTTTTTGTTTTTCTTGTAACTCAAGTTACAATTCACTCAAGTACTTGAGCAAGTTACCTCTTCATGACCTTCTTGACAGTCATACTGGTTTAATGCACAAATACACTGGAGTGCAAGTTTCACAACGTTTGTACCATGGCCTCTCTACAGATTTCACTTTTCCAAACTCAGATGTACTGAGGAACACAGACATGCCCATAGACAATGAAAATTGTGTGTTATAAGTAAAAAAAAATCCTGATCCAAAGAATTAATTGTAGATATAGACATAAATAAAAAAGCACAGTTATTCAAATCTAGAGTGAATCATCTTCTATAGCATCAGCAGCTGTAATACAACACACTTGGCTTTTAATCAACTACTTGAACAATAAAAACTTCTCTTCATAGTTATCTTCACTGAAAATCTATGAGCCAGGCAAAACTGAAGCAATGGAACAGACCTTAGGTACTTGGGACAATGCTATTCAAAAGTTCCACATAAGCAGATCTTCCTATCTATCCTTCCCAAAAGTATTCTGTGGTATAATAAAATCTACTCAATGTGCTATTATGGTAGAACTATCATTGATGTATCACTGATTTTGCAGAAAGAAGAAAAATTTTAAAGGCAGGAAATAATATTTTAAAATAAATATTTAAAATCAAAGCAACAATTCTTTCGTTGTAAATAAAAGGTAAGATAACATTAAGCACAAAAAGGCAGGTGAGTTAAGAGAGGGCAGAACAGCAAAAAAATCAAGAAGGATTAAAGAACTCACAAGCAAAAAGCAACGCAGCCTAATCCTAAATGAAGGACAATATCTATTTTAATACATAGCTATAAAGGAATCATTCTGTGTCTGAGTATAGCATACTGAAATTACACAGCATACCCTTGTAGCCTTTATCTTTTCAAAGAAAAATTACATAGAAAGTGAGAAACTTATTAAAGAAGTGAAAGTGCTAAGAAAGCGCATAAAACTTTTACTTTTTATCTTATATAAAGATATCTCCCCCTAGAGCTCAGTAGAAGTACATAGCATACTCTCAAAAGCTAACTTATGAAGGAAAGCATTTTCAAAGAGTGGGAGTCAGATCAGAATTAGAAAATTAAATACCAGCAACAAATTTAAAGAACATAATGAGGCTGTCCAAAGAAGAGATTTTAAAGAATAATTTGCTGAAGGGGAAAAAATGGTTTCAAAGGTCAGAAGAATTTGAACCAGAAGAAGCCTAATAGAGAATTAGCATGGTCAGTAAATAATTATGTTGTACAATAAGCAGATTCAAATTGGATAGCAGATTTTTTTTTTTTCCGCGAGGAGGGAAATGCAGCATTAGAACATGTTGCTCAGAGAGAATGTGGAATCTCTATCCTCAGAGACATTCAAGACTCAGCTAAACAAAACCATGACTGACTTGACATAGAGTTGACAACAGTCCTGCTTCACGGTGGAGCAGATGGCCAGCTAATACATCTATGATTCTATGAAGCATTCAAGACAGAGACATTTTGCAACTGTTCCCTATGAGAGGGTTTATGGAATTACCATCTTATATTAGGACGAATTTTCAAGACTTCATTCAAATTGAAATATCAGAAAGAAAAGATTTTAGCAAGATCTGATCCACTGAAAAGTAACTATACATGAGAAATAAGAGACAATTCAGTCTAGAGTTCTAGAGGAATTCAAATGTGAAATTAATGAGTTATTTGCTTAAATCAACCTCAATATAAGAGGACTAGAAAATGGTAAAACTAATTATCAATCTCTTACAAAGGCTCTAAGAAATGCGAACAAGAGTTTGATATAGTGGAAAAAAAAAATGTTTATCTTTCAAGGGAAAAATCACACCTCATGATTCTACTGAAATTCTTTGTTACGTGACAAATTGTGGAAATACTGCAGAGGCATAAGTTAAACAAAATAGGTGATCAAAATGTCAAATTGATTTCTATAACAAAAAAGTGCATGGAAAACACTCGAGGAGAAACAATACTGACTACGGGCAGACAATCCTAAATGAAGTCCTAGTAAGTCCTAAATGAGGACTTAATAGATCTGAAATAGGTTCCTATTGGCCTGTGTTATGGAGATCTGATACTTGTTCAGATATCCCAAATATTTATTTGAGAAATAAAAATCCTTGGTTTAAGAAACATATACATGCATAGGTACATAGACATAAATGTTTTTAATATTGGCAAATGGTAAGCTAAATTTTCTAGTGCATTTTTTAAAAAACAAAATTCTGAGGAGAAAAAATAGGAAACTTAAATGAGCAGTATTTAGGGGACACATACAAAGGTGAAATTTGAAGTATGACCAAATGCTTAGGTGGAAGCACGAGAATCTATGTTTTCATTTGACTCCTTAGAGAAAACACTTTGTCCACCTCTATGCCTTAAAAAGGATTTTCGTGTATCACAAGTCAGGACAACTACCACCCTGGCAGAAGGCAATTAAGCCTCTGCAACTCCAGGTAATGGCCTCTGCAGGACAGTATATAGCTTCTTGCACCAACAAGTATATGATATACACTTACTTGCAAGATATGAGTGAATTTAAAAATAAAAATAAAATAAAACAGAAAAAGCTGGGAGAAGAAAGATACCTAGATTCAGTGAGACTGAATAAAGAGTTGCAAAGAACAGGTAAAAAGCCATGGCAGCACTTTCAGCTCTGACTAAAAAAAAAATGCTCTGGAAAAGAGTTTTTTATATCATTATATATAGAATATCATAACAGAATCATGAAAGAACTGCAAACTGCTGTGCCTGATTGAATATGTAAGCAGTGGTGTACTGGTCTGGGTAAAAAGCAGGAAAATGAGTCAAGAATTGTGGGCCAGAATAAACTAATCTCCAGCTCTCCATACAGAACATAAATGATCACATTCACAGTATCCTAGTGGCATTTTCTCATTTGTGAATGGTGGAGTACAACGGCAGAAAACAGACAATTCTCCTTTCATTCGCAAAGCTTTGTCACCCTAATTAATTCATCTGGACTTTCTGCTTATTTGACTTTGCCGAAAGTTCACAAGGAGGATGTAACCAACATGAATCTTCTCTGTACTCACTGGAGATCTATAACCAGCACAGATGTAAAAACAAAAACGGGCCTTTTAAGCAAACTGTAGCAATTCTCTGTCTTTACTCACTAGTCTCAAGGGAAGATTTCCCACATTAAAAAAAAATAAGTCTCTAGTGAACTGCTCTTGGGTGTGCTGCTATATCTCTCTAAACTCCCCAGTCATAAGGCTAGAATACAGTTTTAAAATTAGTAATTAGAAATGAAGTTACACATAACTGACCTAGTGATGTATGAGAACGGATAAACCTATGGAATGGAGAAGCAATAAATACCTGCATGTAGCTCCTACCAAGGAGAGAGAGAAAGTGGTGAATGGAACAGGCATAGAGTTTTCATTATTAGCCCAAAGAAAAGAGATGGGACTAGAAGTGCTGCAGTAAGCTCTTCTACCTATTCTACCAAGTTATTGACAATATTACTGTACTTGATGAGTAAATATTCTATATGATTCAACCGATAAATCTATGATTCAATGGAGCAGCTTTATAACTCTACCTCTTGGAACTTAATGATAACAACTACCACTTCACAGAAAGAAAAAATCTTGATGAACTGCTGAAAATGGTAAATTATGCAGTAAAAGCGTGTTCTGTACCATTTTTGGCATATTTCCTTGAAAATTATCATTGTGACGTGACAATTAATTTTCATGAGTAGGGTCCTTATTTCTTATGATTCCATCTTCCACAGGTCAAATCTGGAAGCACTTCCTTCAATGATGCCTTCCCATTTCATGTAATTCATTTCAGCCTTTAGTCTCCAGACGTATTAATCTATTCTTTAATGCCTCTTAATCATTTCTCTCTGCACTGCTTCTACTGCAGCAGTCAATTGATGCTTTATTGAGCAGTTCCCTCCATTTTTCCCATTTTATTTCCAAATCATACTCACATACGCAAGCTTTGTCATTAACTTTTTGGTACATTTTACTGTTAAGTTAGTTATTGCTGCAAGTTCATAAAAGACTCCTCCTTTAATTATTAATGCTACCTAAGGTTGTTGTAGGTTAATCAGAAACTATGAACATGCAGATGAGCGTTTGTTTTCGTTTTCCTTACACCTTACCAAGATAGTTATAAGATGACATCTGGAGTTTTCAAGGATTTTTCATTTCTGTTATATTGCCAAAAAGTATCAAAATATCATATTCAGAAGACAGAAAATTATAAATTCATTTAATTAATGGCCAGTGCAGATTACTTATAAAAACATAGTGTGCTAAAGCTGGATATCACTCAGCACATGCACCCATTTCCATGGGTGAAAATGCACGGAGTCAAACTGGGCATGTGTTTGTACCATGGGAGTACCAAGGATGAAAATACGAAACAGGCCTACACAACCTTACTGTTAAATAAAATGCAATCAACAAGATACACTGTGGAACAAACACTGCACTTGAATTATCCCATGAAAAAAAAAAAAAAAAAGATGAAATGGGGAATGTAGCAACAAGCTCAAGAAACTAACTCAAATCCCTCTAAAATGTTTTAAAAAAAAAACATTTCAGACAAGAAGGTAATTTCTTCCCAATTCTTAACAATACTTGGATTTTCAACAAGAATAGTATACATGTGATTAGACAAGAAGCTGCAATGCATCTGTAATGCATTTTCAAGATCTCAGTCACTTGGCTTTTCCTGCTGTTTTCCATAGGCAGGTATGAAAACAAATCCACTAACACAGAATTCCATAAAATGTATCTAGATTCAGTAATATGATTTATCATTCCTGCATTGTTACTGAACACTATATTAACAGACTTTCAGTAGGTGTTTTGAAAGCTACAGTTAGAATTATGAGTAGACTTTATGTCCTGTCAATCAGATCCATAGATTTCAAAAGCAAATCTGATGTTTTTCCTCTTTTGGGCTATCTTAACTTTTTTTTTTGTTTAAATTGCCTTTATGAGTTATATGGGATATTGATCTCTGCCTGACTTACAAGGAAACACAGCTTAATTTTAATTCAATTTCAGGCTCATCTTACTGTCTAAATTTTCAACATTTTGAAAAATTGAATGTTTTAAAATTACTAGTGACTGTAGTTATCAGTCTCTCCAAATCACTAATTCACTTCTGAAAATTCATATGGCATCTTTTCCTTCTCTTTCTGATCCAGATTAACTCTAAAATAGCATGCATCAAATTGGGCTTGTGGTTTTGCTGATTTTCTGTCCAAAAATTTCAATAACCATTCTGAAAAAGCTCAACTTAAGCATTTTTATAAAGTATTTAAAATACGCTTTGCATTTTTTTGCTGCTACAAGCAAAGCTAATTAAAATACTTTGCTATTACCTTGTTTTGAGGCTACTTACATTATCACACAGGAGGCTCCTATTTTTTGTGCCTGTTGCATAACAGTCACAGGGTTTGCAAACATCAATGGCTGAAAGATCTGCACCTGCTTGTCTGTAATGGAAATCTTTGCACAGCTCACAGTTTCTTCCTGCATGAAGGAAAGGTTATGCATTATGGCTTCCAATTCATTAAAATTAGCTGTATAATTCAAAATTAAAGACTCTATTCCTTTGAGAGAATTCTATAATTTTCAGGACGTCCATTTTAATGCACCTTTCATCTCTACCTGCCAATTTAGTGATCCAGAGCATATGAAACAATGAACCTGTTACAAACTATGTTTTACTCCATTAAACTTCCATCTGTTATATAATACCACACTTTTATAAAAGCTGTGCCATGCGAATGCCTATACATTTTTTGGAAGAATTACTGTTGAACCTGCAACTTTCCTTTTTGCCCTTAGCTAGACAAAGCCAAGAAACTAAAATAGAATTAAAAGGTAAGGAAGCATTGAAATCCACTACTTCCATAGCATACAAACATTTACTCAATAATCAAGAATATGATGTTACAAGGGAAAAAAAAAATCAACAATACTTGATATTGTAGATTAAAAGTATCTAGCACAAATAATGGAAACAGCTTTAAAACTAAACACTGTTGCCTACTGAGATGCTGTCTATCTATCTCAATTGTCTATTGAGATTTCTTCCATATGGAAGATAATATACAGGATAAGATCAAATTTTAAACAGTATTTTCCCACAGCTTAAATAATGACACAGTTGTTCCCAGTGCACTGCCTCTATTTTTTAAAATACATGTAAGTAATAATATTCTGAGACGTCAGTCCTTGAATATTAGTTGATGGATTTCAGTTGATTGAAGAGTTACCAGAAAAAAGTGCTGCAGAAGAAACACTATTTTCTCTTTTGCGGCTTACCTGTTGTGTTGTGCTGACAGTTATCACATATTCCCCCACCACCTCTGTAGTATTCCTGAGGAAAAGGATCCACCGCTACGTCGTAGTGGCAGCTTAGTGCATGGCTGTAACATTGACAGGGTTTGCAATTATAGGCATGAACTTGGTCACCTGGACGGAAAGGCTTGTCATTATACAATGGCAAACAGCGATCACACTAAAATCAAAAAAAAAGGAAAAAGACAAAAAAAGACTACTGCTTTATACTGGCATAGTGGTAAGAACTTTTTTTTATGTTTTCTCTACTAATATTTGGCTTTATATGCTTTTTATCTGCTCGCACAAAAATGTTACTTTACCTTTCCAAAAGAACAGGAAGTGAAAGAGGATACAGGGAAATAGCTTTTTTTAAAAAATAAATTTATTACTTTAACAACAAATTAAAATCAATGAAGTTTGAGAGAAGAATGAAACCAAGTATTTAGACACTCAGCACGGACTCAAGACCTGCAATTCACATTTAATTTAAACTCTAAAGGTGTAAAATACTGCCTATCAGGTTTGAGGTGGAAGAGATATTTACTTATTGCACCCATTTGAAGGTGTTTTATATAATGTCTATTGTTGAACTTTATAAAGATACATTTTATACGATTAAACAGATAAAACAGAATGAAACAAAAATCGTATTATGCTCAAATATGTGATAGATCATGCTGTATGGAATATCTGAAATGCCCATTCTCCTTAATGTCCTTAATCTTATGAAATTTGACAAAAGCTTAAAAAACAATACATACCCCTGTCAATTTGTATTTGAAATATGACCACAACGAAATATAAGGATACCAGACTCATTGTTTAGATGAAAACTTAAAATTACCTTTTTTTAGTTCTTTTAAATTTTTCAGACAATAAACAAATCAAAAAGCAGATTAAAAAATTAAGACTAATGAAATTCAACTATTTAATTAACTTAAATTCAGCCAAAACTTCAAGTCTTTAATTAGTCCAGGAGTAAATCCAAACAGCAGTTTTTATTTAGATGAATTCAAAATATTACCTTCTAAGCCAAGTTTTGTGAATAATATGTACTGGGAATAATCTCTTGTTTACAACAGACTCTACAAGGCTTCAAGGAGAAGATTTATTATGCCTATGTTTATATCAAGAACAAAAAATAAACTGGATCTTTTTAAAGCATTTTGAACAATTACATTCTATTCATCCTGAACAGTTCAAATAGTATTTACAAAATGGGCTCAAATAATTCTAAATATTGAAACTGAAGAAGTCCTTCCCTCATTCACATCCACCCTTCTCTCTCCCTCTTGGCTGCACATTCAGAAAAATCAGCATTACGTAGCCATCAGCAACTTAAGATGAATGGTCATTCAGGTATAATAACACTTAGAAATACAAAAAGGAAACCTGACCTTCTGGACAAACTATCCCACGTCTGTAGCTTCCTTGCCTCAGCATGTCGATGAAAATGCATCACCCTTGAAAGGACAACAGCACAGAAGCAGCTACCAAGCTGGCAAACCAGAATTTCCACTGATGCATTGTAGAGGCTGACAGCATTCAGAATTTCATTCCAGCTCTAACCTTCCATCAGTTACACATGCACACCTGTGTTTGCAACTATTGATACAACACACTGATTGTAAGAAATCATAGCAGAAAAGATGGTGCTTGATTACACTGTGTGAAAACTATGCATATTTTTTAACTTTTAAATGGCAGTCATTCAAAACTTGTCAACGATTGTCAAACATGCATTGTTCTAGCAGGTGCCACATCTGTATTCATTAGAAATGTGCCCTGGACCCATACCTCACCCTGTGGATTTTGCCATACCCTTATTAGAGGGTCTGCACTGAACTTGCTGTTTGGCAGAAAGATGATGAATATATGGCAATCCTCAGGCTTTCACGCATCAAATTTAAAACTGGCATTCTGGAAAGCAGGGCTGTTGGGGTGTTCAAAGGTATACAGAGAATTCATTAACTTAAATTTTCATTCTTGGCTATTATATACAAACGGATAGGTAAATTCCCCACGAAAGCCTTTGACAAATCTGAAGAGTTCTGGAGGCAGAGTAACAAAGAATGTTCAGCTCTTGGCAATACCTCCCCCCTTCCTCCAAAACAAACACACTGACATCCTCTTTCTCTGACATATTTAGGTCCTTCAGAAACCATGTTAAATAAATATGTTGGTCCATGGACAAACGTGTGTCCTATTGATATACAGCATCTGAACTAGTCTTCTTCGATGATAACTGAAACAGTTTTCTGAGAAAAAATATTACATGAAGCCAGATGGTCAAAATATCTAACTTATCTTAGCCTAATTCATTAGTTTATACCTAGAATTAAAAACTTAAAAACTAAAACTTATTTATCAACATTTCTGAATTCACCACATCTGTGGAAAGATCACAGGAGGCTTTAGCCTGACCCACACAGTTGTTTTCTTATTAATCACTACTCATCTACAAAGAAATATTCAACAAATAATGAAGTACTTCAGAAGGCAACAGTAACAGTACTTTAAGACTTGCAGTAACTTGTGATTAATTAGATGCTTCTACTAGCATTAAAACAGCACCCTGCTGCTTTCCTCTGGGTGGCATCTTGTTTTCTATGCTATGCTACATAAAACAGATTCCCTTTGATTTTTTTTCCTCTTGTGTGTCAAAGTTTTGTTGCAATAATCAACATATGTATGCATAGAAGTAATACCTAATTGCCTATATGTCATTAACTATACACAGATGCTTAAAAGCAGGTTGATGTGAGATATTATATCAAGATCATAGCATCATCTTCTCAGATCTTCACAAATTCTATCTTGACACTAAAAAGCACCACTATGTATATTGCCCAAACATGCCTAGTTAAGTTGACCTGTGAGTGTTCACTGTAATAAGACAGCTAACAACATTTTTTTCTTTCCCTACAAGATCCCATACTTTCCCAAATAGACAGTGCACTTTCACTGTTTAGTTTCATTAGTCAAACAAATATGGGTTCTAGACTATATTTATTCCAGAATAGAATACTGGAAACAGTCTCCTTAATCTCCCATAACATCCTCATTACAGTATTTTGACTATTTGTCAAGACTGCAAGAGCTTTGAGCTATAGCTGTTTCTTGTGATCTCTCCAAAGAAAACTAAATAGCTTTTAAATTCAAAAAGTCAGATTTTATTAGAAAAAAAAAAGTCTAGAACACTCCAAGTGACTAGGAAAAACAGAATAAAAAGGACGTCACATTGTTTTAGAAACTAAATACAGTGCATAACAGACATTTTGCAAGTATCATATGCAAAATAATCTGCTAAAAGATACTCAAGTTGCCTTGGAATGACAAAATGACATACAAAGAACTGGACTGACAAAGAACATAAGACGTGCTATTTTGTATGCCAAATTCTGATAATGAGACAACTGAGATCTCTTAAACATTGCTACAGATGCTGGCAGACAGCATAAGATATATTTCTACTAAAGTCCCCTTTCATCTGTGCTTTCTTTGGAGAAGTTACAAGCAGCCACACTAAGTCCAAGAAAATCAAAGTGTGTGCATTCAGACTATCAGGCTTAAAGTGTCTGGGAATAAAATTCAAAGCTATTTTCAAATCAGATTGTGGAGCTGATGAGAATTTAGCACATATTCTCTTTTACACAAGTTCTGGCTTGCTTAGGATATTCATCCAATGCAGGTAAGAGATCTGTGCTTATTTTACCCTCTATCTGTTTTTGAATAAGGCTTTGAAGTCCATTCTCCCATAACATTAAAGAGTCTTGTAGCTACAGCTTATTAGGAATGCCAGGGTTAAATTCTCTTTTCTAAAGAAGTGTTTCATGGCATTTTTTCAATAATACTTTTAATGGGATAGCAAAGGGAAAAACAAGGAGATCGGCCAATCACTTCAGCACTCCTATTCAATCTGGAAAAAAAATCAGATAAATTCAATAAATTCATGTGGCACTATGCTTTACAACAGCTACTCTCAGTAACGGTGAAACACTAGTCCAGTTTTGTCTCCATTTCTCTACACATTTAAAAAATTCTTGGACCGGAACAGGATTGTTAACTTCTGTTATGTAGCACTGATAACCTTAATGCTAGCTGCCATCTGACTACAACCTCATACCTATTATTATGCAAAAATTACAGCCATCAGACAAAAAGGTTTAAGTTCTAATGAGCTCACCATTCCTTTGCCATGTCAGCATCTGCAGAACAGACCACACAAGGCACCTGAGATAGCAACAAGCTCTTTCAGGAGCTCAGCAAGGCTTTCACACAAGTTGCTTCCAAAGCCTGATCTTTGAATTGTGAAATTGCACCAGGATTCCAAAAACAGGGATTCAAGGGCAAGCCCTGAAATTCCACAAACATTTCTAAAGCTATTCAAAATTTTCAGGCATGCACTGGACTAGATGCCTCCATGCTTGCCATTTTCTAAAACTTCCATTAGCAATTTGTCAGTTTCCCATTTATTCTGATAAAACTAGCTTCCTCCAAGGCCTATCACTGGATACACAAATGACACAGAATTTACCAAAAAAGCCTGGGACTACAAACTAGAAATCCTTGCCATTAAGTGAACAACTACTTAATATTGCTAATGTTTACAGCTCTTCAAATAGCTGTATCCTTAATTCCAGCATTTAACATGATGATACAGATAGCCTTTCAACTAAATAATATTTAACTAGGTTCTTCTATAACACAGAAAGGATTATTAATCCAGGTCTTGGTACAAGCAGATACTTAAAAACCTTACTTATTTATACTGAAAACTCTGAAGACTTCAAGCCATTACTGTGTGCAGTCATTCTCACTTCCTTTCACACCCTCTTGCACACATATCACAGTTGCTTTGATTTCTTTTAATTTCTATTTTCTCTCGTATATATTTATATAATTTGTATAATTATTTGGAATTATTTTTCCATTATGTTCCTGTCCAAAGTTCTGTAATGACCCATTTAAAGTACTTTTTCAGTAGTAAGGTACAGCTGACATGATAGTCTTGTTTTTTCATGGTCCATTTCCAATTTTTCATTTGACATCACAAAAAGTTTTTTCAATATATTATTCTTGTTTATAAGTTAGTCTTTGTATATAAATGTTTCCAAGATCAGAGCATTTCTCTTCCTGCCTCAGTTTCCATTTCTACAAAATAGAGCCATTTCCCAAACTAATAAACACAGCATTTACAGAACAAACTGTAAATGAAGCTGAACTTTTTTCATCAGATGAGATGCATGCTTTGTGAGGATTACTTTTTCTTTTTTAACCTAGTTCTTCAGCATCTAAAAATCATTCTTAAGAGTTCCCTTACATCATCCCAGTCCTACCAACGTATTACTTCAACAATAGAGAGTACTGTTTTGATGATGGTGGTGATGAAAGTGTTTAAATTAAGATTTGCACAAATCCAATCCATAAATACAATTTGTACTGTATTTATGAATTATGCAATTTTCAGTTTGGTATTTGCTATCCAGATGCACACATCAGAAAAAAATCAAAATTTTAGCTCTAATTTTAGCTCTATTAAGTAATGCAACATTTAAATGCAACAACGACGTGTTCTGCCATGTGCTAAGAGCTTATCAGGGAACTTTAGGTTTCTGGTCCAAAATAGTCAACAAAAATAATTTTCTTATATTGTTTCAGTTGTGGTGGCTCACTCATTGGTGAAAGAGTATAAGAAAATTATACCAGCACAGGTGTGAGTTAAATGCTCTTCAGTCACAGCACAATTTTGATTCACAAATAATGTGTATAAATTTGGAAAGTTCTTTTATCAAATTCTTAGTTGACATCCCAAATGCAAAAAAAAAAATGTCAGAACCACTGGATTGGCAAACTCAGAACCACAGATATAATTCTATAAAGCAGTTTTATAAATAACAGTTTTAGATAAGAATCAGGATGGATTTTGGCTTGCCTTTAAATGTTTACTTTACAAAAAAAAAATCAAACTTTAAGCTGCTTGGATTTCATCTAAATCCCTGGTAGAATTCAAAGTAGTTAGTGATATATTTGCAAATGTTACTTCTATTTTATTTTACCTTCAGCAGATATGGACATTGTCATTAACAAATGAGAAAATGTAATTAAACAACATCCATATTCTTCTCCAGATGAATAAGTTAATTCAAGCATTTCACTTACAGTTGTGAGACACATACACCAAATCCAAAATGTGAAACTTACTTAATGGAACAACCCATTAACATTGACAGAAAATATCTGATAAGGCAGATACATCATTAAAATGTATTTGATTTGTTTTCACACAGTACAAGTCTTGCAAGAGTGCTTGGTGAACTTCCAGATCTTATTAAATATTTATAATTAATCCTTACAAAGTAACATTTCACAATGTGTGTTCTAATTAAAGGGACATTGTCAAATTGAATTTTTTTCTAAGTTGATGCATCTGAAAACTTCAATTTTCTGTTCAAATACTATTTAGACAGTAGATTACACTTGCTTCTTAAAAAAATTAGAAAACTAAGATTGCCCACTTCATTTTACAAACATCTTTCACATGATTTTAAGCACAATATAAAATACACTGCGGTTAATCCTTTTTGCCCCCAGACTTTTACATTTTTACATAACTGGTTGCTTATTGATGTCACTTTAGCTTCAGTTTTGCTGTTCCTGCTGCTATTATGTAACCTTTTCTTAATTTTGAAAAGTCTGTCTCCATCAGACATATAAGTACCAAAACATTTATTCGTGACAGAAATCTAACATTCAGTGAGACTTAATGCATTCCTCCTTAATCTGCTTAAATTCAACCTTATAATTCTTTTTGAGATGAATAATTATCAATAACAAACCTTGAAGAAACTTTGAAACATGTTCAGTTAAATCATTCTTGAATGTTAGTCAATATGGCAAGTTCAGAACTTGAAAATGGGATTTCAAAGTTGACAGTGTCCCACAATTACTACTGCATAGCAAATATTGGTTGTACTTTAACTTGGAAAAGCATGGCAAGCACACATCAGACCCATTCATTTTTAAAATTTTACGTTTCCTCATACTGTAAAGCAGCCTATGATGATGGTTCACAGCTCAGTCTCAAAGCCAGCATTTCTCATTGGCAAGTGGTTTTATCACATGGCAAAGTAAAAGCACATTCCCCAATTCACAAAAGTGCAATATAATTACTGCAAGCCATATGAGGTGCCCTAAGGCTAGCAATCAGAGAAAGACATAGTGATAAAGGCTATACTGTATTTCAATTAACGTCAGTTGAAGTTTACAAATTTATAAATATGGTATAACTCAAAATATGATATACCTTTAAAGCATGCACATATTTGGGAAGAAAATTCAAGGGAAAACATTTTGCAAAAGGAAAAGCTCAGATTGTCACAAGCAATTCAATGTAGTCTACCAATTTGCCTCAGCGTTTGATATAGACCACACAAATATACTATCACCTGTGCCAACTTCGCACTTGGAAAATAGTAGGAAAAATATACTACAAGCCTTAGGACATTAAGAAAGAAATTCTTAACGCACCTCATGAGAAGTGGGAGAAAAGGCAATTCCTCTAGTTCTTCAATCAAATAACGCCTGCTGGTATGGTCACTCTCCTCAGCAGCACTTAAAACAGCCACATCTGAACAACCAGACTCCTGGTAATTTGATTCCTGTCCCTTCTCTACACACCATCACTTCCTCCAAAAACACCTACAGTCCATTTTTATGTCTTTGCAGATTACATAACTTACGCTTGCATTATTAGTATTTAGATCAGCTAACTTTCCTTCTGAAAGATCAGCTACTCTGCTGCAAGAAGTAAGTACAAACTAGCGACATTATTCTAAACCGTCTGGATATTTCTCTGGAAGACTTTTAGTAAAATTGTGCATTCTGGTTCGCCCCAAGACAAGAATTACTAATTTAGGAGGAAAATTTCAATTTTGTAACTTGGCAAGTTTTACCTACACACTGCACCTCAAAGTCCCTCTTAACTAGAAACTGCTGTTTCCAGTTTCCAAATCCTGCTGGAGCTCTTTCTACTATTTGCTGCAGTAGACACAGCCATACTCTTTAGTGCTGCCAGTCAAAGTTCAGATTTGCATCTGATTTTTTTTGCAAACTGACATATTATTATAATAAGAAACCTCTGACCTCAGCACTCCTAAAGTTCTGTGATGGAATGCCTTTGGGCTGGAGAGGGACTTTCTGTATTTAATACAAAGTCTATACATGGAGAATATCCTTATAAAAGTGAGAACATTAGCATGCATACACACATGCTTCCTATGTATTAAAATCTTAGTTTTGAGGCTGTTTGTTGGTAGGACAAGTAGACGGGTAATGGAGAGACTCACATTATTTCCTTCTGTGTAGCTTTCCTTGAAGCACAGGCACCTGTACAGCTCTAAGGCCGTGTCACAATTATCAGCATGGCCATGACAGTTACATCTGAAAGAAAATAGGGAGCGAAGAAAACAAAAATAATATCGGAACATATCTTTGCAGCACTATACAGCATCATCATGCAGACAATTTATGTCTTACTGAAAGTATAGCTTGGCCCTTTGTTAAGAACATATAAAAAGACAGAGAATGTTCTTAAGTGCAATAATCTACAAAAGACTTCTCCATTCAATACACTTGTAACTAGCAAACACCGTTTCTCGAAGTAATAAAAAAGAGCATGTATTAGAGGTGCTGTTTTGATAAACAATAGTGAACAAAAATGTCACAGATAAGCAAAACTTTATTAAATATATCATTATTATTCACCAATATGTAGCTTTCCAGTATGACATGAGTTTTTCCAACACAATTTTATCTGCATCTAATTTTATCATACAGTTTAGTCCATTTAGACCTCAGCTAAAATGTGCAGTTCTTACTAAAGTCTTTGCAGAGCATTAGCTTAGATAATCAGCATCCTACTGCACCTGAAGGTCTTCTCTTCTGGAGGTGTGATAGCTTTGCACACTACAGCTGAAATGATTTTTCTGTTATATAGTCATCAAGACTGTAGCTGTTTTAGTAAAAACATCGTCACAACCCAGCTAAATCATTAATCAAAACATACTAGTAATGTAGAAAATAAGTTTAAGCTAAATGTGACCTCTCATAGGGTGCTTCCTCACAAAATAAGATCCTGACTACCAAAATAATTTCAGAAATAATACTTATTAAGAAAAATCTGCACCATATGCTTCTTGGAGACTATTTCATTGCTAAATTTGCATATTATTTACAGGGCATAATTAGTCCTTTCACAAGACAGGACACTTATCATATACAATAAAGTTGTCAGTCACAGATAATGTAACACTTTTACTGACAGCTGCCCAGTTTTAAATGGAAAAGTGCAGCCTAAAAACAAAGACTGAGCTCTGCATTAAGACTGTTAAAATTGCCATCTCTGGGAATCTATAATGAAACTTGGAAGAGCTACTGAAGTAAAGCATAAGCTGTGGTTTCAATCATAAGCCTTTGCTTCAAGGCATTGGTAATTCCAAGGAAAGGATTGCTTTTGACAGATTTGTGTAATAAGTATAATTAATTTTAAAATAACATGTGAGCAAATGTTAAGAAAAAGTACACCAATTATTTCAAACTCGATGCACTGCCTAAGACAAAATTCTTTTTCTCATTCATAAATTCAAAAACAGAATCACTCCATTAAATTTTAGGCAGGTAATTACACACTTTGCACAGTTTTAACAGGTGGAGGTAGCAATGGGTGGGGAAAATTCCAATAATGCCTTAATACCTACCTTCCACTGACTGTGATTTCATTAACTCCATAGTATCTATGCCTGAAATTTACCCATGGCTCACTTGTATGATACTGGCCACGGAGATGAATCCTCACTTGTGTGGCTTTTACAAACTCTTGGAGAGGCGGAGTATTATAAAAATCATTGTAACCAGGACGATGATTTGGTTCCGGGGTAAGAATACTAAAAGTCAGATTTCCACGAGAGTATGGAGTAAAGCTGTTTAATAGAGGAAGACAAGTGTAAACCAAATGTCACATATTTTACATATTCTTTTCAAAATTAGTCTCCATTGATCCGTGCATTTTTTTTTGGTGGTTCCGAAAAGAAAATTTTTGTATCAGTGGCTTCCTAATCACCTGAATTCAAATATAGGAGAGAAAGAAGCATACTCTGTATGACCGTTTTCCCCAAACTGTACTACTCTTCTCCAAATCCTGAGTTTCCAACTAAAAGTAAAGCCTCTAAAAGACAAGTTCAAATTAGGAAGTGTAGATATTTTGCAAATTTAGGGCAGATGTCACTGAATAAGTTACATCTAATGACATATAGGATTCATTTAAATTATCATGTCCACATTGTTAAATATTTCTTTGTTAAATATGTACAGAAAACATACAGGAACAATTATATTTTGAATTCCAGAGTCACTGGACTATTCTCATCTCATTTTGATAGGCGGTAGAATTAGAAATACACTACCCTTACAGTCAGTTTATTAGAACTGAGTTCAGTGTAATAAGGTAGGGTTCAGAGTACAACTAGAAGCAGAAGGATAGTCAAGCAAAGCCCAGTGAGTAAGTACCATACAAACCCCTTGCTTGCCCACAGGGTATGAATGCCATCTCATATTGGTATTCACTAGGCAGAGTTAAGTGATGAGCAGGACTTGCCTCTGCAGGAGGCAAGAATACCTGTTTTCTTCCACATCCACACAGACACATTAAAAGTTTGCATCCACAGGAAGCCCTTGGCACATAACATTCAAAAATGCATCTTCCTGACATCAAAATATTTCTGAGATTTTTGAAAAAACAAGATTCTGAGCTAGATTTTAAAGAAGAATTTAAAAAATAAAAGAATCCTGACCTGCAACAGGACCCGCTGCCACATCAGGCCTTCCTAACTTAGTGAAAAAATCTTTGATTTCCTATATAGGCCCGATATTTCACAAAGATATCAGAAGAATACACCTGTATGCTTCTTCAGGGACTACTGTCCTCTCCTTTTATCCTTAGGAAGTTAAGTAAAACAGTAATCAATACTTACATTACACAGAACGCTGTAACAAAAATGTTGAGTATGAACTGAATGAACGAGAATGTGATAGTGTGAAAGCACCAGAAAAAACAACAGGAGGACTGTGGAACTGACAAGCAGGTCTTCAGCATGTTAGATCACCTACATGCAAGAGTCCTTAAAAGGAAGCTCAAATTAAATACACTCAAGCCTCTGATAATGCTATCAACCGATAGAGATGAGACACCATGGAGACACAAAAACCTTAATCACTTTCCAGCTCCTAAAGAATACAAAAAAAAAGTGCATCTGAAATTAGTGTGTGGTCACCAAAGACCCAGGAAACATGACAAAGATTCCAAAACAAGGGTCACTTGTCCTCCACACCATTCCAAGGAAGAGTCCTGGTCACGCCACTGAGATGCAAGGAAACTGATGTCTAAGTCCTAGACAGAAACTATAAACATGCCTTAGTGCTTATAAGTATGTGGCTATGAGAGTAAGTGAAACTAGTTTTGTTTTAAAATAAAAAACACTTTGCCTTCTTTAAAGGTCTCAGATTGCATCCTGCTACCCTGTTGCTGCAACACTGCACATTATTCCCTACAGTAACTCCTCTTCAGCTACAGAGTCGTGACCATTGCAGAGTGTTTCTTGTCTTTTAAACAAAGCTGTACCTACAAAAGGTTCATTCATATCACTTCCTATCATCATTTAGGTCATGTAACCCAAGAGAAACAGCATTACCTATGCAACGTTTATGGATACAGTTCACACCAGCCCGACAACTTCTTAGAATTTATATAAATCTGACTTCTGGACTGAAATCTAATGAGTTCAAACCTATTTCGGATCATTTATCCAAAAATGTTTGGCTTAAAAGACTTGCTGTTTCCTCTAACCCTCTACTCAAAAGATGACCAATAAAGTTCAAAGTTCTTTGTTGAAAACTTGTGTAACACAGATGACCTTATGCTATTCTCCTTAGAATACTTGATTCTTTGAGAACAGACAAAAATGCTGACACCTGAAAAGTGGTAGTGAGGCAGCAGAAGTGAAATAGCAGAAAAGGCAAAATGCCTACAGCACCTGGTATTGTATTTTCTGACTGACTTCCAGCCAAGTACTAAACAAGTCTAATGCTGACTGGCATCTGAAATGAGGCAAGGGGTGGTGCATTTGCATAAATACATAAAGTATATATAAACATGAAGATAAAATAGATTTATTAAATACAATATATAAAAATACATAAACACATATGTGCATACATATTTATATATGTGTGCATGTGTGCACAAGTCTGTGCATATATAATTTAAACATGCTAACTGCCTACTAACAGCTTTCTGAGGTAAAGATCAGTTTCTTGTCAAACATGGGGCCTTACTGGCCACCATTTCCTTCTCAAGTTTTATTTTGGTTCCCATTAGGAAGATTAAAGAGCTTTGAGATACAGTTCTCAACTTCTCTCTTATGTGTTTATGGCAGTCAGCAATAAGGCTGAATGACTGGCTCTGTTAAGTTTCCCTCTGTATCAAGCATTACTACAAATGGGATCTAAAGCAAGTTGCACTCCGGAGATCAGAAGGATTACTTCCATGATCACTGGGGAGTCAACCCTAACTCCACTGCCAGTAAGTAGTCCCCCAAGACACAAACATATAAAATTACAGGAGTCTAGTTGGAAAATAACAAAAATCAATTATGTCAAGTTCATCAGTATCACAAATCTGATAAAAATGCCAATGAACTTCTGGAATTCTTCAACAGAAAGGTCATATTTTGGATATTTTTCTACATACATCTACATACATATAATAAATGAGTACACCAAATGAAAAGATTCTCTTTCCGTGGGACATGGAAATGAATTGTTTTAGGACATTACCTGTCCAAACATCTGTATTATGCAGATACAAACCCACTCATACCTAGGAAGTTGGAGACAGTTGACAGAGTCCGGTTTTTCCAGAGATCCATTGTTATCCATTCCAAAAATACTACAATCTTTAGCAAAATACTGCCAGTCTTCCCAGTTTAGATCATTTCTTTTTTTTCTTTCAATTCTTACTGCTTCAGGGTGTGGGCTAAAGAACTGAAGTATAATATAGAATACCTACAGGAAGATAATTTTGGAACAAATATTAACTGTAACTGCACTATAAAGCAATGACAATATAAATATTTTGCTTTATTTCAATATGATAATATTTTTTTCCATTCACAGAATTTTGCTTTATGCATTCTAAATTAAAGACAAGTTACTTTATGTTAACAAGCTCTGATTTCTCAGATATTATTATGAGGCAACTGACCTGCTCCATCAGAATTCTTCGCTTTTTCTTGAAAACAACTTAAAAACACACTAGATAGACAAGCACATGTTTTCTTACTATATCTTTATTCATTTTGGAAAAAATAATTACAGGCTTAGTTTTGTGTTGTCAAATATTTGACGAGTTGTTTGTCTGGTAACAGTTTTTTTGTTGTTGTTTTTTGTTGTTTTTTCTCTTTCCTTCTTTCTTTTTAATAATCCTATTTTCTGCTTGGAATTCAATCAAATACCTGTTTTGCAATGAAGAGGACTTCTCTCAAAATACTGCTTGGGAAAATCTATATGCACCAAAAAATCCCAGGTTTTAAAACTTGACAGACCTTTAAACTGTTTTGTGTTTTTATTTGTTTTAATCAAATAAACTAATGCTTTGTTATGTAGCCAAAATCTCTCATCATATTTCCTTTCTCCTCACTAACAACAACCAAAAAATCAAAAAACCAAGAAGCTGGACAGAACAAGTGTCACCGGTATTTGACGGCTCTCTCATTGTAAATGCAGTCCCAGTACTGATGTGTTCTTCCTTCCAAGGCCACCTGATAGTCCCCAGCCCAACAGCGCAGTGTTAGGTTGCAATCTGGCCTCTGTTCAGAATTCTCTTGCCTGATTATCACATTCTCCACCCAGGAAGGCAAACTACCACCTTCAGAACATCTATACAACAGAAATCCCTTAGGACACGCCAGTGTGCAGTGTAACTCTTAGCATAAGGTGCAAGCATAAGGTTTGAAATTCCTTCAGATTTTATAAATTAGCTTCATACTAAAACTCTTTCTAGTTTTGATTTAATAAATAGCAAATGTAATCTTTCCATTACCTGATACTGTCCATTTTGTAAATCTATTGTGATAGAAACACCATGATCCAGACCTGCAGTATTGGTAAACACAGACGAAATCCAGGTGGTGCCAATATCATTATCGTTGATGTAGTGCAGAGGATGGGCCTCTGCGTCCAGCCTCAGCACTCGGTCGTTCGTGGTATCCTCTGCCCCGTTGGGGATGCAGTACCTCTGTACGAGCGGGTGCACCCGGGGGTGGCTCCCGGGGCAGCGGCACTCGGACTGCGTGTGCAGGTGAGGGAACTTCCCAGAGAATACTTCCAAAATGTCTCTGTCGTGGCATATGAAAGAGCAATTATATACATGATAAAAAATGACAAGCGGTACTTTTTGCCCCTAGGTTAATAGGTTAAACAAATTACATCTTAGACTACTCTAGAAACCCTACAGCCTTGTTTCATCCTACATAAATGTGCCGACCAGCCAGCAATGCAGTTACCCAGGGTTCCTACTTGATCTAAGGTTATCAGCAGACAGCTTTAGCAGCACTCCATAATGAAGCATTCTTAGCTTCTTTCCTTGCTCCACACATATATGGAGCCAAGGGCATACATGCTCCTTGCTCAGGTGCCTACAGCTAGTTAGGAGGGAACCAGTGCTGGATGCAAAAAGGAAAAGCCCTATCAATATTTTATTATGGCATTGTGCCTGACACCAGCCTGTTTACTTCTCTTCAGCACACCACAGGACTGACATATTGCCTGTAACCACAAAACTGTTAGATGAGTTGAATGTTATGCTTATCCTCAAATCTTCCTATCTTTCCAGTTTGAAAAATGTCACCTTAAAAACTGTGCACAAAAATATTTTCAGCTCTAACTTTAGTAGAACGGTCAACTAAATTGGGCTACCCCCTTTTGTGGTCACCCTACTGAATTCTCATATCTTATGTTAAAGGTTAGCTTTAGTCCCCACTTCATGAATTGAAATGAATAAGTAGATCACTGGATAACATGGTCAGGTCATCTAAAATTCTGTCATCTCTGGTGTAAAAGAAGGATTTTGTGACCCTAGAAATAGCTGATTTTTATCACTCATTAATAACATATACCTTCTACTTTTATTTAGCAAATTTATACTTTCTGACTGCCACTACAAATTCTACAGGAACTAAAATTCCAGAATTTCTGCAGACTCTTTTAATTAGTTGATATGCAGAGGAAGATTTTGATTCACCACTTATACCAGACACATTCTTGAAAAAACTTATCTGCGGATAAAACACTATCTATGAAAACATCTTTCACAACACTTGGTATTTTTTAATTTTTAAACTATACTCATTATTTCTCTACTTAAATTGCAGTCCAAAAATTTTGACAACGATTCATCTGAAGGAATATACAGCCAACATGATCTTCATCTAGCTTGGAACCATGATTCATATTAATATTTCAAATTCGCAGGAGATCAGTTCATCATAATGTCCTGCAGACAGTTGAGCTCCTAGGAAACTACCCTTCATCTTATTGAAAGACTATCATTAAGTAGCCTTAAGCTCTACAGTCACGAGTGTCGCTGAGCGTAGCCTACCCTGAAGCCTCACACAGACAAATAGGACCTGACTACTTCTGGCCAGCTTGAACTGCCTGGATTAATCCAGCATGAGCTGGATGACTAACAAAGGTAGCGTTTCTTTGTAACACGCTAGGAAGGGTGGCTGCAGGGCGACAGAAACTGCTGTGGCAACCACTACAGCCTTGGGGATGGAGGAAGTCAAAGCAATTATCCCAGGGCTACGTGGACTGAGCTAGAGAAGTCATTGGCAGCTTATGCCAACCATCTAATACAGAAAGCAATAAACAGTTAAGACAACAGCCCTTGGCCGGGGGAGGAGGGGGACGGGAAAGGGTGTTAAGAATACCATACACGGATGCCTGACACCACGGAGAAGCTGAAGCCCGAGGACACGAACTGCTAAGCATCGGAGCTGAGCTGTCAGCCTCAAAGCGAGCGCACCGACCCACTGCAGCATCTGTCCTGTTCCCCTGGATCGCTGGGTTGAGAGCGAGCCAAGCTGGACTGGTAGCACTGGTGCTCCGATTCGTATGTTGTGCGGGTACGCGTGTGCTTGCAGGAGGCACACACATGCTGTCAAGCAAACAAACTCTGGGCTCTACATATCACCAAGGGGTGTGGAGCTGTCCCAGCAGTCATCTCACCCGAAGAGCCATTCGGCTCAGCCTGTTCAAGCGGCTGCTCCTTCCCACCTTCGTCTCCCCTTAAGAAAAGGTGCGAAAGCTTCCAAGGAGGAGGTGGGAGTAAAGGAAAGGCAGCTTCTTAGCAAAACCTAGAACAGAGAGGTCCTGCTTAACATTAACCCTTGCTGTAGGAAAGAAGCAACTTGTGATCACACCAGCTCGCGGACAAGCGAGCACACAAGGCCTTGGTCCAGCCTGAAATATCAGCAGTGCTCACGTGCAAGAAGGAGCAAGACCTCAGAGGAGAGGGGCTCTGCCAGAAATGTTTTAAGAGAGTGCCCAGAGACTACAAGGAGCTCTGCAGAAGCTCGGGAATCTCACCCAAATTATCAGCATACACTCTAATGTCAGAGCAAGAAAACAAGAGTTAGTGTCACATAACTAGCTTATAAGCATTGGAGTCTAGCCACTGGATCTACTACTGCCTGCTCAAATACACACTAAGCCATGTTATAACAAAGACAAAACTAACAAGGGAAGCACACAGTCATAATTTGAGTTGTGATATATATATTTAAACAACAATTCAAAAGAATGAAATAAATTCAATAATTTAATGTGTTAAACTCAAGCTTGTTTAGATTAAAGTCATGTTTGAGGCCATGGGCAGTAAACTACATCATCACAAGTAATCATCTTTTAAAGACAGGAGCAAAACACCATACTTTGAGACTAAGTATATTGTTATGCATTCTATCTCCTCATCAACTCTTATTTTCACAAAAATAAAGGTCATTTACCTGTTTGTAAGTGCCACTGGGTAAAATCGAAAATCTTGCATTCTTCCAACAAATTGCTCTAAACCTAAGAAAATATGCTATAAATAAATAATCTAATTGCATTGAGCAGAAAGCAGCTTTGCGCTGCATGAGAGCACCTTTAATTCAGCACTCTCAGATCTCTCTTGCACAATTACCCCTTCTGAATGAAACCATCTTGGACCCAGACAAAACTATAGAGGGCAGTGACTTAATTTTTTGATAAAAAAGAATGATTTATAATAACTCTATAAGAACATTTTGTACCTATCTTTTTTCTGATTAGAGAGGTGGCACAAGGACCGGCTCATTAGACAGAAGTAATGAGCCGGTCCATGTGCCACCTCTAATTAGGGAAAAGATACAGTAGATACAACTGTACCTATCAATTTATACAATAAAGATAAAAGGCATTTAGAAATATTCCTTTCTTTTATACACTCACTCAGTATTCAGAATCAAAGCAAAACTCGTTTCTAAATATGAGTTTTAGGAACAGGAATGTAGAAAGTCTGTGTTGCCCAACAGCATAATAACATTTAAGCCACAGACAGTTATATTTAGGTCTTGGCTTTAAATTCTGCGTGTTCTTGAAGAGCACCCAGTGCTCCTGCTCAGTGTTCTTACACCGGCAGAGCCAAGAATTTGTGAAAAGCCACAAAATATCCTGCAGCATTTCTGCAATGGTCCAATCATATGGGAAGACATAGGAAATTCTGGATGTACATAAAGAGCAACACTGTATCGGGCCTTCCTGGAGACCAAGTGACCCTCATTTTGCCAGTGAGATTACATGAGCATTAGTATAATAGAGGAAAATCAAGAGTCAAAAATCTTGAGTTTTATTGACAAGAAAGCAGTCTAGTGGCCGTGTATAATTCCATCTTGAAACAGTTTCATGTATTTACTCAGGATATTAAATTAATGGAATGCGTTGCTTTAGACACCGGTGTTTTGGAGAGTGCAGAAAGTCTCCTCAAATGCAGTAACACATACAATAAATTATGCACCATCAGGACTATCTACTCAATACTTCTCTTTCAGCCAATCTCCTGAGACAGCTAATATTACAATAGGATTTATTTTTCTTTCAGAAATATATTACTTTTCAACATTTTGATAACTTAAAAATGACCCACACATGGATTTTAACTGCAGCGAGCACATCTTATTTTTGAAAATGCTGATGCGTTCCACTAGAACATTACAAGGATTACCTGTGAAGCTTTGTCCAATTTGCAGTACACCCTCAGCATCAGTATCTGCAATTGCTCCCACCAGATTCCTTGAATCAAAAGCAGTACTGTCATCTTCCCAGCCGTTTAAGAAGAAACTAATTCTGCTACGATGCACCTATAGAATCAATGTAAATGGGCAAATAGGTACGTCATTATACAATCATCTTGATTTCTGCACGTTGCATTTGTCACTGATTAGCCATTAACATTACTTTGTCCTATGCATGTGGCATGTCTTTGTGTGTGTGAGTGCTTTGGTGCCTACTGAAAGTACTTACCTTTTTTCTGTCTGTTAGCAATCCAGGTAATAAGATCATCATTCAGATGGGTAGACTATGCAATTTCTGTAGTGGTCAAAGCAAAGAAGAATCTACAATGCAATGACTGGCAGAGTGAATGGGGAAGGAGAGGCAGAGGAAAGAGAGATGGGTCTGTTGCACGAGGTACGAGACTGGTTGCAGTTACTTCAGCACTTCAGGCCATGGGCACATGTTACAGCTGTCACAGTTCTCTCATACATCAGCTCCTACAGGCCTCGGGGGACTATCTACCATGCTTAGGATAATGAAATAGAGCACATCTCAGCCAGGCCTCTAACACCCCTCCAAAACACCTCCCTAGCCCCAGTATGTTGCTTCTCACAAGGGCTGAAGGGAATGGGAGAGGAACTCGCTATGTCTGCTCCACAGCCACTGGGTAATTCCCTTGGATCAAGGGAACCTTTGGCGAGGAATATGCACTCAGTTGGCACTGCAGGGTACTGTTTTCTGCAGGCATTCCCTTCCCTGCCAATTCATTTTAAATTTGAGCTAACATTCATAGAAATCCTTTATGGCATTCTCCCAGCACCACAAAGTCACAAGATGCTGAGCTTTTACAAAGGACTGTTCTGCGTTAAAAATCCTCATGTTTAGCTGGCATAAGACTACAAAAGTTTTAATAATATGTAGCCACCTGCCAGTCTTATGGAATTCAATACTTCCATTTATAAATACAGGAGAACACAAAATGAAAACCACACTCATCATGCCTTATAGTCAGCTTCCCATTAAGTTAATTAGAAAAACTAACATCAACTCATTTAAGACTTTTGAACTCTCTGCCAAATAGTAAATAATTCAGAGACAAATAACAAAGAATAAAAGTCTTGCTCACTTCAGTAAGTGATTTATTTGCAAAAACTGAAATTTCTCAATTTTAGTGATTTTACTTGTGCAGAGCTTATTTAAAATGACACCCTGGTAGCCTTCACATTTCAAAACATTCTGTTGTTGCCAATTTGCAGAATATTATTTCCATTTTGCAGAAAAGGTAATCACAGACCTAAATGGATGCTAGGTGAATCATGCCTACAGAGGTCAAGAAAAGCAAGGGTGTTTTAGCCTGTCTTGGCATTCATTCCCATCAAACCAAAATAAAGCCAGAATAATTGTCTCCATAAGAACAATGGATGTGCAAGGATAAACAGAAGGTTTACAAGCCAGAATATTTTCTTTCAAAGAAGATAGCCAGGACCTGAAAAAAAATCAGTTTGAAAACCACAACACAAGCATTCAAAATGTTATTCTACCAATAGTCTTTCAAATTTCAGACCAAGATGAACAGACACAATTATCTATACATCTCAGTTCAGATGATCATCTGTGCCTCAGGCACTGAGCCGATCAGTATTTTAAGAAAGAAAATATGCAATGAGATAGTTTTTGTTTTGTCTCTTCTTTTTCTTTAGATTTCACAGAAGACTATTCAGATGCATTTTTCTCCTTAAATTATATGTTCAAACACTAATATATATGCTGAGCTTTATTGCTGTTGTTTCCAGATTCAGTCAGTATTTCCCAAATTTAGACATGAAAATTTATTGCTCTTCCACTGATGGAAATTTGAAGGCTATTATCATAATTACTAGGCACTAAGATTTGTTCAAAAAGTTATTGTACATGAGTTTACCACTCAAAACACATCTCTTTTCATTTTAAGTTAGCTTTTGTGTTCACACATCAATGACCTAAACACACAAAAGAAATACTTAGTTTTAATTCAAAGCCCCTTTAAACATCTGACACCCTATTTGCAAGAGCCCAAGCATATGTGTATATGGTGGTTACACTGCATTTTTTTCAGCATCACATTTTTTACAGCCTGTTACTGTCATTTGGTGTTTGACTGTTATCATCATAAAAGATACAGGCTTTTCTACTTTGTTATTTGTAGCATTATCTCATGTTTTACAACATCTTTGCACAACATGCCCTCACATGAAATATAACTAGTGAAAAGTTCTCAGTGGTATTAATGCATAAAAAAGAATGCGGTTCCATCTCTACTGTCTTTACCCAGCCAAAAGCTGATGAACAGCCAATTTTCCTTTATCACATTAGCACAGCCATGAGGGAAACACATTTGTTCTAGTCAGCTACACTAAAGATACTATTACCAATCTAACATATACATGTTTTATATCAGCAGTATTCTCAGAGTATGAGGGAGCCAACAATATATTAACACTAGCATGACAGTTTATTTAAGAAAAGAAAATTGTCTCTGTAGAGGGACAGAAGTTAGAAATGTATGGCTAAAGCTCAGTGTCACTGGTCTAATAAAGGTAATAATTCTTAAGCTTTCTTTATAGCAGGTAACACTCCTGTGGCAGCTCTGTCATATCATTCAAATAAAAATGTTGTCTTTTACAAGTTTATGTGTACCTTTATTTTCAGTCAGATATGAAGCATGTTCTGGTTTCCGGTTTTCACCACAAACTTACTGCCTTGGCTGTAGTTTCTGTAGGACCTGATCCTGCCTCCCTCAGTGTAAGCAGGATGCTGGCCCTCATGTACCCCCGTTAAAAAAAATAAGGGGGACTATTTATGGCTTAAGAGTGACAGAATTAGACCCTAAATGATCGGGTATTTTTTTCCTTGTTGAAAATAGGTGATTAATGACAATTTTAAATCTCTCTCCAGCCTCTCCCATCCCCCACGCACAATCTCTTTATATTAAATAGGATTTAGAATAGTTGGGTTTAATATAGCACATCCCCAAGGTAGCCCTAAGCACTTTACAGTGCTGAATTGGATATCAGTAGTGCAGTGACTGTGCAAGGCAAAGGCAGCAGTCATTATGCATTTGGCAGTAGCTCAATGTAATGATCCCCCTGCTGGTTATTAAAGGAGGTATGAATATCTGACATGGGAGGAAAATGTAGGAGGGAAACCATGTGTGGTATAAAAAAAAAAAAAAATCCCAGAGTCTCTTCACTGTGGGAGGAGAGGAATGCCTCGAAGTTCTGCGTCAGTTTGGACTGAGCTAAATAAGAAGGCTGGCCCACACCAAACCCACGGTTTGCTGGGGCTATTCAGGGTCTCCTTCAGCAAGCATTACATGGCACACAATACCACAGAATTTTGCTGGTGTACAACTAGGACAACATCATTATTCCCTCATTCTCTCTATTAATAAAATTCCACAGGAGTTTGCCCCAAGACCGAAACAAAAAGCATGTTGGAGAGGGGAGCCTCATGGCTGTACGGAGCACAGGACCAGAAATCTGGAACACAAGAGCTCTAATCCCAGCTTTGAAACCATCTCTCCCTCCTGTGCCTCCCCATCTGTCAAATACTTAGCAAATCACCTCGCAGGGAGGTAACAAGGATTAGTTACTAAGATAAATTCACCCTGGGACTGCTTTAGCTTCTGCCAATGCAGAGCTGAACACCGATTCCAAGCAATGAAAACTCCCCTTGATGTTGAACTGCGATGGTGAAAGATAAACATGGTGTCTCTAGGAGCATTCTTGGCACAATCCAGACCAGTTTCAAAGATGAGGAGTGCAAGAGCAACTGGGGCAATAAGCAATAAAATAAATATCTCATAACCAGTGTTTACACTTCACTTGAGAGTGGATGGACTGGCTAAGACTAAAGGTCCAACTGTGGCAAGAAGCAGGTGGCCAGAGGGTATTACAGACACGTGGTGAACACTTCATGCTTCTCCTGAGCATTCTGAGCATCAGCCTACCAGCAATTCAGACTTCCTCAGCTAGACATGTTTTCTAGATATTTGGCAACTTTCCCCAGACTTCTCTTTCATGAATTTGTGTGGCTGCTCCTTGAATGCAAACACATCCAAAGGCTCCCAACTGTATAGATGGATGATAAAGAGGCAGAAATTTTTAATTCTCAAGTAAAAGAAACTGTGATGGCAAACTCTTGAATTGTAGCTTCAGCTCTTAAGGTTATCAAGGAAAGTCTCAGATCACAGGGGTAGGAATTATAAGCTATGAAAAAAGAAGGGTCAAAACTTCGCCTTCGGATAATACTAGGGAAGAGATGCATTCTGTTAGATGTACTGAACACCATTGTCTCCAAACCAGATGAAAAAGCAGTTCAGGGATCTGTGATGTATACAAGTGCAATTGTTACAAATGCAAGCTACATTTAAAAATCAAATGGAAACTAAGATTAAAAAAGTGTTTTTCCAATATGCAAAAAACATATTCTCCTCCATACAATTGAACATAAAGGGTAAAAAAATTCAAAATTGAATTAGTTTATTCTTTTGCACAGCAAGATATTTCTTGGCAACAGCAATAATTTTATATTTATAAGGAACGGCTATATACAATACCAAGAATGTCAAAGTACTTTACAAACTGCAAATCCATATGATTTACCCACAGGCCAAAAAAAAAGTTCTTTTTATTTTTCCAAACTTGGAAACCAAGAGAAACAGCAAGGCTCCTCATCTTCCCTTAGCTGCTATAAAATCTGGAGCAACTCCACCAAACTCAGTGAAATTAGAGAGGATTTGCTGGGATGTAAATGAAAGCAGAAGTTAGCATAAATATTTTTCTTTGGCATTCAGGAATTATGAAGAATCAGAGATTATGAGGAAACAGGAGACATTATGACTTTCCCATCTCAAAAATTACTACACACTGCACACTTACTTTTTTTTTTTTTTTTTACTGTCAGGTACGGTTCTTGTAAAAGTTGCTTCCCAAGTATTACTTACTACCTGTCTAAAAGAACAGGATTAGGAAAAAATCTCCTAAATGTATTGCAGATTTGTTGCATCAAGAACTTTTAATGAGCTCACTCTACACAAGTATTCTGTATATTAACATATTTTCTCCCAAGGTAAGAAAACAGCTTAAGGTTATGACCAAAATGACAGGTCTGTAGCTTCCTTGAATACTTTGATAGAATCAACAAATCAACACTGGTCACTGATGACAACAGAGGAGGGACAACAATAGATGGAAGGAGGGGAATTAGTGATGCTGTTGTAGTAGTCTAATTCGAAACTTCAGCACAAAAGTCTTTTTCATTTTCAACTTGTCTACATATGCTCATTCTCCCTGCTTCCAGAGATACACAGTTTACTCTACAATTTTACCACTGAGGTGACATGTGGATACACTTTTCTCCTTGAGGAAAGCAGCTACAGAACAGGAGCATATTAGTTAATAAAAGATGCAATAAGGTTTGGGGGTTTTTGGTTTGTTTTGGCAAAAGATGACTCACCCATAGGTATGTATTTTTATATTTTCTTGCATAGTTGCAAATCTTACTGATGCTGTAGCAAGAGACTTCTACACAGCTTTAGTATTACACAGCTTTAATATTTTGCAAGTGAATATCTGTACAGGGAAGGATCAATGATATGAACTTAAGCAACACAAAGATGACAAATTGCATTTTGGGGGGAAAAGTATGAATCCATTAGAATGACTCCAAGTTTACTTTCAGCTGTGATCCATGAGCCAATGACAGTCCCCACCCC